>CM050322.1:35246031-35846031 GCA_027475135.1 Bactrocera correcta | reverse complement strand
GAACTATTTATAATCTTTGAAAAATGTAAAGCAGATATAAATGAAATATACATATTTGACCCTTTGAAACCGGGCATTTACAAACCTGAAAATGTAGATAGGGACCTTGTTGATATAATGTTAGAGAAAATCGATGGGCCTATAAGGGCACATATAACCGAAACGGAAACATTAAACGATATAATTGTAAAATATTCAAAGCTAAAATTGCTTCAGGATAAAAGAGCTATAGATTATAGACATCGAAAACATGTCGATAAAAACAAAGCAAATTACGAAGGCTTCAAGAAAAGTTATAGATCTTACGAAAATAATAAAATTTCAGACAATAGACAAACCATTCCAACAAACGACAACAGACAACTAAGCGGGAGCAATAACAATTACATACGTAATACAAATTTTAATCGTAATAATTACAACAATCGCAATAATTACAACAATCGCAATAATTACGATTACGGGTACAACAATTCTTCAAATAAAATACAACCAAATTTACCGAGACAAACTAAAAGCTCTCATATGAGCGTCGATTATCCAATCCAAGTTCAAGTCGTTTGTCCAATAATCCAAATTTGATGGAAATTGGCAATGGTGAAGAAAAAGAAGTAAATTTTTTAACACCGCCTCAAACCCTCAACTCCCCATAATAACAGTAACAATAGGAAA
The DNA here is from genome assembly GCA_027475135.1 of Bactrocera correcta. Lineage (NCBI taxonomy): Eukaryota > Metazoa > Arthropoda > Insecta > Diptera > Tephritidae > Bactrocera > Bactrocera correcta. The sequence goes on along the minus strand of CM050322.1, from coordinate 35,845,359 downwards.
TCACAGAATTAAATGTCTAATAGATACAGGTTCAACAACTAGCATTACGAAACCAAACGCCTTGTTCGAAAACTTTCTAAAGGAAAAACTTTTCAAACCGTTATGCTATGGAACTATCAACGGAATTAATGAAATAAAATATAAAATTGTAACACCTTTTCCGAAGGAATTTAACGTCTTAGGCACTTTATCATTGAAAGTAATAGATTTTAACAGTAACAAATACGAAGCTATGTATTATAGGACAAAATTTTCTTATTCCTTTTAAAGCTAAAATTGATGTAGAAAACACATTTATTAATATATTAGGAAACATAATTCATTTTGATCAACGAATTCCTTATGAAAAAATGGAAATTTGCGAACTCGAATTCAGTGATATGAAAAATTTAAACTTGAATCATTTAAATATCGAAGAAAGCCAATCGATAAAAGATCTATTACAAGAATTTAACGAATTATTTTTCAAAGAAGGAGATAAACTTTCTTTTACGCATGAAATCAAACATCAAATTATTACAACAAACGATAGACCCATTTATTCGAAAATTTATAGGTATCCACAAGTTCACGAATTAGAAATACAAAAACAAATAAAAGAAATGTTAGAACATAATATAATTAGAGAAAGCAACTCTGCTTACAACAGTCCTTTGTGGATAGTCCCCAAAAAAGCGGATGCAGACGGAAATAAAAAATGGCGTATCGTCGTCGATTACAGGAGATTAAATGAACATACTATTAGCGATAAGTTCCCGATACCTAATATTGATGGTATCATGGATAAACTGGGAAGAGCACAATATTTTTCTTCTATCGATCTCGCGAAAGGATTTCATCAAATACTGGTAGATGAAAATGATAGGAAGAAAACAGCGTTTTCTACTCCATTAGGACATTACGAATTCTTAAGAATGCCATTCGGTCTTAAAAATGCTCCATCGACATTCCAACATCTTATGAACTCAGTACTTCGAGATTTTATAAACAAGATATGCGTTGTATACTTAGACGATATTTTGATTTTTAGTACTTCTTTGTCAGAACATATAAATAATATGCGGAAAATTTTTACAAAACTAAAACAAGCCAAATTGAAAATACGTTTAGAAAAATGCAGTTTTTTAAAGAAAGAAACAGACTTTCTAGGCCATATACTCACTCCTGAAGGAATAAAACCAAATCCAAATAAAGTTGAAGTTATCCAAAAACTAAAGTTACCAATTTCTCAAAAGCAAATAAAATCTTTTTTAGGCATTACCGGTTTCTATAGAAAATTTATAAAGGACTATTCTAAAATAGCTTATCCTATGCTCACATATCTGAAAAAAGATGCAAAGATTAACATTAATAACCCAAGTTATATAACCGCTTTCGAAAATTTAAAAAATATTATTACAAATCCCCCCATTTTAAGGTATCCAATTTTTACAAAAAGATTTAAATTAACTACAGACGCTAGCAACTTTGCTATTGGCGCAGTTCTCACACAAGACGATCACCCAATTTCTTATGCTTCACGCACATTAAATACTCACGAAAAAAACTACTCAACCATCGAAAAGGAGCTATTAGCAATAGTGTGGTCAGTGAAATACTACTGACCCTATTTATATGGAAGAGAATTCGATCTAAAAACAGATCACCAACCACTTAAATGGCTACAGAAGAAAAATTCTGGTAAGGATATAAATCCAAGACTTCAACGTTGGCTAGTACAATTAGGAGAGTACGATGCAAAAATCGATTATATAACCGGTAAAGAAAATAAAATAGCGGATTTTCTGAGCCGAATTAACAGCGATGAAATAAACATGGTGAATTCCGAAAATTTGGGAATGACCCTTAAAAAAATGTTGCATATAAAAGATTTAAACGCTGGTGAACAACAAGACCAAACAATGCTTTCAATAGAAGTCCAAACTAGCCATTCTCAAGAAGAAAATCTTTATAATCACTTTAACATTCTCAATACAGTCGTAAATCGTTTTAAACAGCAACTAATTTTAGTCGAAGCAAAAGAAAAAGAAGTAGATAATATTTTCAAAAACAAACGCATTTTTATTGATATAAGAGATATTAACTCTCACAACGTTATTAATATTGTAAATAAACATTTTAAAAAGGTAAGATTGCTATATATTTTGAACTTAATGAAAAAGAACATAATGAAGTAGAACAAATACTTTTAAATACTTTCGCAAACAATCAAAATATTTCTTTTGTAAATTGTACAAACTTTGCCAAAGACATTGAAGATGAATACGAACTAAATAGGAAAATATCGTTTTTCCATAAAATTGAAGTAGGACATTCAGGCATTATTCCAACTTACGAGGGAATCAAGCATAAAATATATCATCCAGATCTAAAAATTAGAATTCATGAAATAATAAATAATTGCGACATATGTGATGGTGGAAAATATGATAGAAATCCGATCAAAGCTAAATTTCAAATTACCGAAACACCAAATACAGTTAATGAAATTGTTCATATAGATACTTATGTTAATAGCAAACAGTCATTTATAATATTTATCGATAAATTTTCAAAACATGTCATTTCTTTCCATTTACCCGATAGAAATAGTCAAACGATCTTAGATAAAATTAATGAATTTTTGTCAATTAAAGGCCGTATAAAAAAGTTTGTTTTCGATAATGAATTTAATTCAAAACCAATCCGGGAATTTTTAAATAAAGAAAATATAGAATTTCATGCCACTAAACCACATAGCCATACGGGAAATTCAGATTTAGAAAGAATAAATAATACTCTTACCGAACGTATCAGAACCCTAAATTTAGAAGAAAAAGTTCCAATTACTATTCAAATGTGTAAAGCTGTAAAACTTTATAACAATTCATTTCATACTACAATAAAAGCTACACCTTTAGATGTTCAAAACAACAAAATTAATCATAGCATAATTAAAAATCGGTTAGAAGAAGCAAAATTGAAGATCATTTCTAAACATAATACAAGAAAGGAAAATTACCTAGAAACAAGAAGAGAAGGTTTCATTCGAAATTACAAAAGCGTTAGACACAAAGAAGAACCAAAATTTATAAAAAGAAATCTAGCAAATGTACATACATCAAACATTCAACACCCTTTTAAGTTTGCAAATGACAACAGAAACTCTAACGACAATTAACCCATTTTAAAACAAAAACCTATCTACTTCAGTGGAATGTATATATAACTTTTAAATGAAGATAAAAAAAATATACCTTTTTTGAATTCCGAATTTATGTATTTAACCTATATTCCCATCGATCGTCTCAATTTTAATAAATATATATTTACCATTGTTGGAAATGAAATTGTAAAAATATAAAACAATAATTACCTATCATAATTTGTATTAATATTAATATAAAACAACGTTTCTTTTGTTTAAGCACTGTACATAGATACGCTAAGCTATTAAAATCATATTTAAATTAAAAATGTTTACAAATTATACATTTATAAAAAATAACTACTGAATTAATTAAAATTTAATAAAATTATATATTTTTGTAATGAGATCCAGGAGAATCTCAAATCAAAGGGTGGAGGAGTTACATTCCCATACTCTACACACGTAGTAATTATAAATATAGTAAGTGCTTAATATCGTACTAGCATAATAATATATACGTTCCAAATTCAGCTAAGTTGAGTTGAGAGTGAGCGTATTCCTGTTATGTGAACGCCAACTCAACTATAAGCATACATATGTACAAAGAATGTCCGTACAGTTAGTCTTAATATTAGAATTAAGCACACTAACAAATAATGCTAGTACAGCTAGCCCTATGATTAGGACTAAGTAAACTAACTAGCATTGTCATTTAGTTTTAGTCTTAAGATCATTGTATAAACCTACAAGTAACAAAAGAATCAGGTGTTTTCCAAGAATTTATCACAGCTGAGATTACCTGATCGCAATCTGCCTTTTTTAGGCACAGAGATGAATTAAAAATTTATCAAACTGTGAGTTTAACGATGGACGCTCTATGCACACGAGTTCGCAATGTACGTAGATCATTTTTAGGTGTATAATATTGCCTTTAAAACATTAAATCAATATTATATAAAAAATATATTGGACAAAAATAAATATTGCGATTTACGCTTTTAATTATATTAAAAATATAACATTACAATATATTCAAAAAATTACTGGAATTTTACAAAAAATAATATAAAAATCAGTCAATTCTGTATATACTTAACACTTTAAACAATCAATTAATTAAAAAAAATAAAATAAATATAAAAAACGGGTACACCATGTAAACATTAACAATACAAGTATAACAATCGGCTTTGTTAATTTTAAAAATTCAGGAACATTATAATTATCTTAACAATATAAATTCATAAACAATCTACTATAATAAAAAATATTTACAAAATATTCTAAATCAACCCACAGCGAAATACTTATTAAAAACCCTATCAAAGGAATAGTGGTGGAAGGAAGGGTCCTATTAAAAATTAATTAAAGATTTTTTTATAAAATTGGAAACATTTAATAATATATTGATACAACAATTAATATTTTGGGTAAATGTTCAGCAGAGCGGCTTTTCCGAAAACGTGCACCAATTTTCACGGGAAATGTCTTAAAAAATTCGTTTTTAATTCCGATTCATGAATATGTATGGCGCGTTATCTAATTTTACGTTTTTTTGCAATAAAAACAGTAAAAAATATTACGATTTTGCACAATATTTACGCCATAAATGGCATCACTGTTCGAAATTCAATTGAGAACTAGTGATACGAGCAGTGATCGGGTTCGAAATATCGATACTCTCGATATCCGAGACTAAACAAGAATTGATAAAAATGAGAGATATATAAAAGAAAAATATTATTAATTTGAAAAATAGAAAGAAATTGAAATATCGATATTCTCAATATTCGAGTCTGAAAGAAAATTGGTAAAAATGAGAAATACATAGTAGAAAAATAATAATAATTGAAAAAATAAAAATAAATTAAAATGTCGATACTCCCAATATACGAGTCTAATCGAGAATTGGCAAAAATGAGAAATACATAATAGGAAAATTTATAATTCATTATTATTGCAGAAAGAAGAAGAATTTGGATACAGAAGAATTTTGAACACCGGGGTTTTGGACCGACCAGGGATATTATTTTTCGAGCGCGTAAAAATCAGAATCGAATAGCATTTATTTATAAATATATAAACTATTTTTAATAGTTTGTTTTCAGTTTTGATATTTTATATTGTGAAAAATTATAATTAAAAACTTAGATTTGTACAAATCTACATATGCGTATTGGGAAATGGCAACATTGTTCGAATGAAAACGAGAACAAAACGCTTGCTGCTCGTAGCGAAGGGAGAAGATGTTTCTGCCATTAGCGTTTGTATTCTATGTGTGTGCTTAGCCACTCCGGTAAATGCTTACCGTTGTGTTATAACACAAAACTACCCCGGAAAAATATATATAAAAATTCAAGTATTTAGTTGCAAAATTTCCAGCAAGACCATTAATACTTAATCAAGTACAAGCAGGATTTTTAAAATAAGTTAGGGCAATCACAAGAGAAAACAAGTAAGGAAGGGCTAAGTTCGGGTGTCACCGAACATTTTATACTCTTGCATGATAAAGTGATAATCGAGATTTCATTATCCGTCATTTACATATTTTTTTATTTTGCTGTAAAATTAATCAGATTAGATCAATTTGTGTACTTTGAGTATTGAATTGTATTTTCATTTATAAGTTTGTATTATACAGAGAAGGCATCAGATGAAATTCAAAATAGCGTTATATTGAAAGAAGGCGTGGTTGTGAACCGATTTCACCCATATTTCGTACATGTCATCAGGGTATTAAGAAAATATTATATACCGAATTTCATTGAAATCGGTGGAGTAGTTCCTGAGATATGGTTTTTGGTCCATAAGTGGGTGACGCCACGCCCATTTTCAATTAAAAAAAAAAAAGCCTGGATGCAACATCCTTCTGCCATTTCTTCCTTAAAATTTAGTGTTTCTAATATTTTTTTAGTCGGTTAACGCACTTTTAGTGATTTTCAACATAACCTTTGTAAGGGAGATGGGCGTGGTTATTATCCGATTTTTTCCATTTTTGAACTGTATATGGAAATGCCTGAAGGAAGCGACTCTAGCGACATAGCTATAGTAGTTTCCGAGATATGTAGAAAAAATATTAGGGGGCGGGGCCACGCCCACTTTTCCAAAAAAATTACGTCCCAATATGCCCCTCCCTAATGCAATCCGTTGTGCCAAATTTCACTTTAATATCTTTATTTATGGCTTAGTTATGACACTTTATATGTTTTCGGTTTTCGCCATTTTGTGGGCGTGGCAGTGGGCCGATTTTGCTCGTCTTCGAACTTATCCTTCTTATGGACCAATAAATGTGTGTACCAAGTTTCATCATCATATCTCAATTTTTAATCAAGTTACAGCTTTCACGGACGGACGGACAGACGGACGGAAAGACGGACAGACAGACATCCGGATTTCAACTCTCCTCGTCACCCTGATCACTTTGGTATTAATGTATAATCCTATATCTGACTCTTTTAGTTTTAGGACTTACAAAAAACCGTTATGTGAACAAAACTATAATACTCTCTTTGTTGCGAGAGTACAAAAACAAACAAACATACATACATACATATATAAACAAACATACATAACATACATACATACATCTAAAATTAAAGTATCGATCTTTCTTTTCGCGTCTTCTTATCACTGTGAATATATACACATACATATCCCTGTAGTTCGGCTGGTGTCAAGCGATTACCAGAGCGCGAATTCTACTAGCGATTTCATGCATTACCGCTAGTTAGTCTTTTCGCTAATGATTTGTAATGCAACGAGGCATCGAATCTGAAAAAAACCCATCCCTAAAAACGAAACTCAATGCGTATATGAAATTGCAATAACAATAACTCGCAACAATGTGCGAGCAGATCGAAATTCAACAGAAATTTAGTGTCCCGTACTATTCCTGCAGAAATTCGCAGGAATTGTAGATCGATCGATCGCTCAGTCTGCCGTTGTCATTTTTACACTAAATTGTTTAGATCTTGAGTGTCAATTGTAGTTGAAGAGCAGTCGAAAAAGGTCAATGAAGACACATTCCTTAAATAAAAATAATTTATTTTAGTGTTGTTAGTGAAAAAATTAAAGTCGAATAAAAAAATAAAAAAGTGAAGTGTAGAGTAAATTATAAAGTATACATTAATACCATAATAATCAATCAATATAATATTAACGTTAAAAAATTTTGCAAGTGAATTAAAACAAATAATAATTATAAAGAAGTTATAATAATAAAAAATAAAAACAAATGAAGGTAGCTAAGAAAATTGTAGGTAGGAGACATCCGCGTAGACCAGTAAGGAATGGGAGGTACAGGTGCGTTGAAAGGTTTAAAAGTGCTACTTTCCTAGAAGAAGTAGCGCAGCAGAAAGTCCTCATTCAGCAGCTTCTGTAAGAACGCACCGACGACTCATCGATAATGAGAGAATTTCCAATTAAAAACAAAATAGATTTGGGCCGAATTAATGAAAATATAGAAGTTCGCGGAAAGAAGAAATACGTAAGTATTATTTTTTCTTTCGATTTTCTTATTTAAAATACGTTTCAGTAAATTTCGATTTTTTTTTTTTATTTTTGCCGTTTCAACCCTTTACTTTCTTGCAGATCAAATGTATGACTCAAATTCTCCAGGGTTCTGGAGTGGTGAAAAACCTGAAGAATATTATAACAGACGGATTGGCCATGCAGTACAATATTGATGGGGTGTTGGGCAAAGATTCGCTCAAATTTTATGCTTTAGATTTTAAACCATACGTATGAATGTGATATATAAAAATTTAAAGGAGACGATACAACTCACTTTTATTTCCGCCAGGGGCTTTTGGGGATAATATGAGTGCAAATTAATAACTCAATCGAGTTTTCGTGGGCAACTACGGGCAACTTCCCGTGGTCAACTCCCGTTTTCTTAAATACAATATTTTGCTTAAGCCTAGATACAAATATTAATCTTACATTACAATCTGAATTACATTTTGCGACCACCTAAGGCGGACAATATTAGCAAAGTACATACAATGTTTCAATACGGACCATATGGGCCGTAAGTGTCATGTTACATATTTAAGACAGATAGAGGATATGTTCTTGTAATATAATCTGGTGGTATTAACTTGCATGCGTCTATGTGTATGTGCCTGTGCCTGCGCTTGTGCCTGTGCTTGTGCTTCTTTCTCCTATCCTTGTGCTGCTGGTTGTTGTGGTGATTCCCTGGTGGCTTTGTAGTTTTTTTTCTGTCCTTTTTTTCGGTTTTTTGTTTTTTTAAGTTCGCTATTTTTTTTCCTTAAAAAACACTTCAATTAATTTGACAACTATCCCTGCTAATCGCGGAGTGAGCCGATTTTTTTTTATATTTTTGTTATTTATGTCTATAAAATTGTCTCTAACTTAAAATCTCAAACTGAGAGAGTTGAGACTGTATCACAGTACAGAATCACACGGTCAGTATGCGGGTTCCTTAGTATAAAAATAAATTCGAGTTCGTAGTTGGGCGTAATGGGACCACCGTCACGCCCCCAAATCGCCATTAACCGAAAACGCATAAAGTGCCATAACTAAGGACCAACTTAAGATAGAAAATTGTAATTTAGCACTGGGGATCGCAGTAGCAAGAGGCATCTGTGGATAAAAAATTTTGAAAAAATGGGCGTGGCCCCGCTCTCTAATATGTTTAATCCGCATATCACCTAAACTACTAAAGCTACAATAACCAAATTCCCATGAATATTCCCAGAACTCCTACCGATAATGTGAAAATGGAAGAAATCGGATGAAAACTCCGATCTCTCCCCATATAATGGGTGTGTCCAAAATACTGAAAGCGCGATAAATCGATAACTACAAGTATACGCCCCAGAAATGTACAAATTTTCCAGCGAGATGGTATGACAAGGCTTTATAAGGACCGTGGTATAAATTGGACGATGGGCGTGGCACCGCCCTATTTTTTAGAGAAATCTCATATCTCGGGACCCGACTAACCGATTTCAATAAAATTTGGAATATGGCATTCATTTTATATGCCTCTGGCACGCTGTGAAAATTACGCCTGCTTCTCATATAGCACAATTTTAAATTCTACTTGATTCGTTCAGCTTCCAGGACAAAAATTAAAAAGCAATTTATTAATTTAAAGGTATAAAACTTTGCATGAATAATGCTTTTAGTAAATGCCACCTAATGACAAAAAATTGTTCAAATCCATCAAAAACTGTTCAAGGCCCTAGGTACCGATTATGTGGACCCCAGTACTTATAATTGACTTTGGATCGAAAATATCGGTCAATATGTTAGATATGCAATAGAAATTCAGACATAATATTTTTCCTGCATTAGTAATTCTATGTATCCAAAGTGGGTGAAATCGGGTCAATGCTTCCCTGAGTCCTCGTATACGTATTATTAAAGATTTTCGAACTTCCTGCTGACTTTTTGCTGGATATATCGGCCAATATTTAGTTACATTAATGAAAATTTCAGGACGTATTATATTTTACTCATATAGTATATCATAGTACCTAAAAGAATTCAATTAGGTGAAAACTTGACCCAGCCCCCATATATGTAACCAGTGTATAATTATATATGGTGTATGTATAGTATATATAAAACTGCTTAGATTTCGATTCTTTGGTTGACGTTTGCAAGAGTATAAAATGTTCATTTGCACATTAACTTAGCCCTTTCTTACTTGTTTGCAGTTATTTTTTGTACATATACATAAAGAATGCACGAACCGATTTCCACGGTTCGGTTTCCACATCCGTGGGAAAGGTCTCGGGCTCCGTGAGGCTTATAGCAAAGAAAATTCAGGAAAAATTTCAACAAAAAAGCGGAAAAATTTTGTTTACATACAGCGCCATCTCTGATACTTAGCATGTACTACAAACCAATATTTTAAGTAGATGGCGCCGGTGCGTGATACATTGTTTAACAGCTACTCATTGTTCTCTTCTCAGTTAATTTCATGTGACAAACCGGTATTGTGCTCACTGTGAAATTGTGCAAAAACAATTAAAAAAATAATTCACTTCAGTTGGAAACCATCAAATAAATCCTTGTGCATTGTGCAAATTTTTATTCATTTTCAACAGCAGGCATTTGTCTTTAAGGTGGTAAGTTGAACTGTGTAAATTATGTGGATCGTTCATTTGAGGTTAAATTCACCACTCTGTTCATAGTCCAAAATGTGCGAATATCGACCGCCGCACAAGACATGCAAGCCAGCAACAAGTGTATTCACAGAACTTAAGCGAAGAAAGACAAAATATAATAAGAGAAAATGCCCGATTGAGACAACGCGTAAGGACACGAAGATCATTGGCATCATACAAACGCTTGGTATTCCAATATGATTCCACTGCGAACTACAGTAATGATGAAAATTTAGATATTGGACTAATTATGACTATATGCCGATATTGCAATGCGTTAAAGTTCAAAGGAGAAACGGCTAGATTGTGCTGCGCAAGTGGAAAAGTCAAACTGGATCCATTACTTACACCACCACAGCCCCTGAAACCATTGTTCAATGGAAGTGATCCCGTTTCCAGCCATTTTCTTCAACACATCCATGAATACAATAACGGCTTTCGCATGACTTTCTTTGGAGCTAATATCATTCAAGAAGGCGGCTTCATGTCGACTTGCAAGGTAAAAGATACAGCACACATAATCAATCACTCACACCAACACAATGGATTGCAACACATAACAACTACATATACACCACACACTACACCATCATACAATCAGAAGTTACAGAAGATTGTTTGCAATTACAAATGCAAGGACAAATATATCATTTGCATGGTTCAATGGTGCCAACAACAGATGAACCGCATCAATTTCTGCAAATATATTTCATTTCGTTGATGGTGGATCAGCTGAATGTGCGGTGAAATATACAGGGAACACAACAGTTAATGAGACGAATTATTGAACAGTTGCAAGCATTTTTCACGATAATAATGCTGGTTAATATGTTCAAAACATTGAAACGAATGCCATCGAATACGCACAATTTAGTCAAAATAGTGGATTGTACCCCAACAGGTGAACATGTGCGAATATTCAATGCACCCTCCGTTAATGATGTTGCTGCAATTATTGTTGGCGATCCAACTAAATCGCGAGACATTGTCGTTCAGCGAAGAAGCAATATCATGCATGGTGTAAACGAGACACATCGTTTGTATGATGCGTTATAGCAGAATCAGTGAAAAACGCTACTGCCTTCCTTCCTTTTCCTTCCTCATCGGCAAAATGTGTGAACAGTGAAAAACGTGGTAAAAACGTAGAAATCAGCCATCTTTGTTTGTTTTCATTCGAAGATTGTTGCCATTGCTCAATGCGCATATAAAGTTTTGAGCACATCTTTGTTTTCAATTACAATTTTTTACAATATAAAATATCAAAACTGAAAACAAACTATTAAAAATAGTTTATATATTTATAAATAATAGTATTCGACTTGGATTTTGAGTTATTTTAAGAAAATTTCAAACATATTGAACGGATTGAATTATAAAAGTTAATAATTACTGCAGTATATCGATTATCTGCGGCAACAATCCAAATGTCGTGAATTCTCATGTCATCCCACGTCAAAGAGAAAAGGGAATAGAGTTTTTCACTGTTCAGTTACATTGCGCGCCCATAAGATAGGTCGTGCCAGCTGACTCGGGCCACGATTTTACGTTTTTCACTGGTTGTGCTATTACAACAGGGGTGGGCATATTAGCCCTCATTGGCATTTTACCCGTTCGGGCACGAGTGCACATTTCGAGGTCTAGGTGAGGGGATCATCGTGGGCAAACATGAAGAGGGAAGTGAGAGCAAAGTATTTTACTACTCCATATTTACAAATGAGAGCAACGTATTTTACCACACCATGTTTACAAATGAGGGCGCGCGCATGTATGGGAAGTTGCACTGTGGGTAATAACTGTAAAATTGCTTAAAAATTCAAAGTTTCTTTGTAACTACTACAAATTTTTAAAATGTAAGACAAATACAAAAAAGTATAATGAATATCTTAGTTTAGTAATAATTTGTTTAATATGTCATTATAATAGCATTTAATTCAGTTTGTTTGACATAATACATTCTACACGCATTATTGTACCAAAATTTAAATTCGATAACCTACTTCTAATTATATATTAAGTTTGTGTGATTTCATTCTTGAAAAAAATTTTTCACAAGTGTAGGTGCTTCCAAACATAGATACATATAATTTTCAAAGAAGGATATTTCTTTAAACAAAGATCTTTATAAAAAGTAATTCAGTCTGAAATTTGCGCAAACTTGTTTATAAAAGAATAGAGCACTGCAGATCTATTATATATATACATACATAGCAGAGCTTTCTTGACTTAAATACTTATCTTCCCATTCCACATTAAATGGATTAATTTTTCTTTTTAAATTTTTGACACTGCTTTCACTCTCTTATGAGAGACCGAATCTTCTACCGTCCGCTTACCGTAGACTTTCCAACGACTTGGGGTTTTCCCCGTAGAAACGACTCAGCAGAATGCTCTCTCACAACGCAGGGTTGCCAGTCTCGATATACTGTAGTAATTATAAAAATTGTCTTCAATGTATTTACAATTTTCTTAAACTAATTAAAAATCAGAATCGAATAGCATTTATTTATAAATATATAAACTATTTTTAATAGTTTGTTTTCAGTTTTGATATTTTATATTGTGAAAAATTATAATTGAAAACTTCGATTTGTACAAATCTACATATGCGTATTGGGAAATGGCAACATTGTTCGAATGAAAACGAGAACAAAACGCTTGCTGCTCGTAGCGAAGGGAGAAGATGTTTCTGCCATTAGCGTTTGTATTCTATGTGTGTGCTTAGCCACTCTCAATCAATAATGCCATACCGCGCAAATATACTTTTGAAAATATGTGTTCTCTTTCTATAGCGCTTATTACTATTTTAATACATTTCCAGAGGAACTTAGATATTAAAAATTTAACAAAACAATTATAAAAAAAATCCTCAACTCTTTGAAAATTTTAATAAAAGAACCAAACTGAAAATCTCACAAATCATATATTTATATTAGCATTTTCATTAAATGGAAGTGCAATATGTTTAAACAAAATATATATTATGGTTACAAGTATCATTTCATTTTTATATATGCAGCCTGCCTTGCATATGTACGTATAAAAGCCCACAACTTGAGAAGTTTTCCTAATTGTAGCTAAAATGAATTTTTATAACTGGCATCACCACCATTAACTGTTTTATCACATGTACAGTGGTGTGAACAAACTAGGAAAAACCATAAGGTGTTGTGAAATTTTAAAATGTGCTGTTTTCTTATTAAATAAATTTTTTTTTAGATACTAATATAACTTATACAATTTTTTCCTAATAGTGATTAGAATTTCCCCCATGGAAAGGAAAATAAAAAAATATTAATGCGAAATTCTAAAACATGTTTGTTCACACAACTGTACAATTCCAATATTAAGTGAACTTCCGCTCTTTAATTTGTGTACAATGTCAGTATTGCCGCAACCCATTGTATAAACCTATAAGTATCAAAAGAATCAGCTGTTTTCCAAGAATTTTTCATAGCTGAGATCACCGGATCGAAATCTGCCTTTCTTAGGCACAGAGATGTAATTAAAAGAAATGTACTAGATCAACTTTTTTATGAAAAAGTATTTGTAACGGACAAAAGTTTATTGGATATATATTGCTCTTCCTCACCACCTCTGAGGTTGCAATGTAGGCGCGCTACCGATCTTTTTGTAGGTGTTTTCAGTCTTTTTATATGTATATACAGCTTTAAATCAATCTACTTATTATAAAAAATCTGACTTTTGCCTAGTCTGACTTTTGCCTAGTCAGATTTTTTATAATAAGTAGATTGATTTAAAGCTGTATATACATATAAAAAGACTGAAAACACCTACAAAAAGATCGGTAAATATATAAAGTCAGATACAATTCATGAATATTAATTACATAAAAAATATAACATTGACAATATATGTCAAAACAATCAACTGAAAACTATTTAAACAAAAACTAAAATAAAACATTAACAATACAAGTCATAACAATCGGCTTGTGTTAATTTTAACAAAAACAAAAATTAATATAAAAAATTAGGTACAATTCAGGAACAACAACAATTATATTCAAAACAATCTACTAACTAATAAATAATATTTACAAAATATTCTAAATCACCCGCAGCTAAATACTTATTAAAAACCCTATCAAAGGAATAGTGGTAGAAAGAAGGGTCCTATTAAAAATTAATTAAATATTTTTTTTTTTATAAAATTGGAAACATTTAATAATATGTTGATACAACAATTAATATTTTGGACAAAACCGACTAAATTTAATATTTAAGAATTTAAATAATCAAAAAATATTTGAATATTTCATAAAAATATTGTTAAAGTTATAAATTTTAAAACCTAACACGGCAACACACTATAGCAGATTTGAGGCATTTGAACGTTTTAGTAGTGGAATATTTGGGGGCAACCCGTACCAAGTGACTAATTAGTAGCAGAATATTTGGGGGCAACCCGAACCAAGTGCCTAATTTGTAGTAGAATATTTAGGGGCAACCCGTACCAAATGCCTAATTTGTAGTAGATTTTTGCGTATGTGTTAGTGAAAAATGAAGGATTGGTTACTTGTAGGTTTATACAATGCTTAAGATTCACTCGAATAAAAACGGTTGCGTGGGAAAAAAAGGCCGAAGCTTATTTTTTTTATTTTTCGCAAAAACTTCACGCGAGTGAATGGCTAAAAATGTTTAGCCGAGCAGCACAAGCAACAACAACTATTGCTCACATAATCAACGACGGCTACTAAAATTTAAAGTTTACCGAGAAATTGAAAACAAAAGCAAAGCAACAAAAACACAAACGTATAACGAGTGTAGTGTTTAATAGTGGGGCTGTACGATTTGCCAACGTTAACAACAAGTAAACCAGCAGCAGCAGCATCCAGAAAAATCAGGATTAGAGTAAGAAATTTTTTTTTTTTTAATTATAAGAATTATTTAAATTAATTTAAATTATATTGTAATTATATTAAATTGTAAAATGGCTAATCCCAACAACTTGGTCAGACCTCCCATTCTTCCTTCTAACCAATCCACTCCTCAAGCGACAAATAACACTCAATTAAGTATAGACGACTTGACATCATTAATAGCGAATATAGCGACAAATATACTACAGCAGCAAGGACCAAAGGTAGTACAGGCCACCCTAAATCCGGATGCCAACTTGGCAACTACAACTGATCAAACTATAGAGGACAGACATAGAGGAAATTAAGACGGTTTAGATAGGATCCCTGATGTAGTGAAGTGTCTAAAAGAATTTTCTGGCCGCCCAGGAGAATTCATATCGTGGAAAAAAAGTATAGACCGTATATTAAATATATACGAACCATTAAAAGGAACCCCGAAACACTACGGAATCCTTAGTGTAGTCAGAAATAAGATTGTAGGCAATGCAGATATGGCATTAGAATCTTATAACACGCCACTTGATTGGTCAGCAATAACAAAATGTCTAGCAATGCATTATGCCGACAAGCGCAACTTATCCACCTTAGAGTATCAAATGACAACTCTAGTAAAAGGTGATAAAACGGTTGCTGAATTCTATCAGCAAGTATACAAACACCTGTCATTAATTTTAAATAATCTAGGATGTACCGAAATGAGCAACGAATCTCTACGAATGATAACGCAATCATACAGGGATAAAGCTTTGGACACCTTCATAAGAGGATTAAATGGCGACTTCCCACGATTACTGGGAAGAAGAGAACCGGTCGACTTACCTCAGGCCCTTCATTTATGCCTGAAACTAGACAATCAGAATTTTCGCATGAATCATGCACACAATGTGAAAACGGCATACCAAACTCCTCAACTCTATCCTAAGCGACGTTCTTCACAGGAACAACTGCAATCCTTTTACCCTAAATTAGCGTACTTGCCACAACCAAATCAAGTAAATTGGCAATCTAGACAACAATTTCCTAACAAAATTCAGCATACAAGTACTCCACCCAGGCCACCTAAACCTCAACCCCGGCCAGAACCCATGGAAGTTGACGAGAGTATGCAATCACGTCGAATTAACTATATGAACAGAACTCCTCAAAATCAATTTCAAGGGAAAAGACCACCATCAGTTAATAATCAGCTACAAAGGAAAACCCAAAGAACTTTCCACATTGCCACAATGTCGAAAGATGTAGAGAATGGTTATTCGGAAGACGAACCATCTGAAGCTCATTTTTTAGCTTGATGAGCCCTTCGCTTCCATATTTTGAAGCAAGAGCTGATAACGGGAAAATTCTTAAGTTTTTGGTAGATACAGGATCTAGTAAAAACTACATTCAACCACACTTGGTTAAAAAACGTATTAAAAATAAAAACCCATTTTTTGCAAAAACAGTAACAGGTGATGTTAAAATTAATGAACACACAATGCTAAAACTATTTGGTCTAGGTATCGAAATCAAGTTTTTCTTAATGCCATCCTTAAAGACATTCGACGGAATTTTGGGAAACGACACATTAAGAGCTTCAAGCAATTATCTACACAAATTAAAATTATTTAATAATAAAAAATCGAATAAAAATGAAACTAAAGCAGCTTCCATCAAAGACAGTAAATGAAATACATATAAAGGACGAGCACGTATCGTCACAGCAGAAGACTAGCATTAAGCAAGCAGTAGACGCATTCCCAAATCTATTCGCGGAGCCGAACGAAAAATTAACATACGCAACAAAAGTTGTTGGAGAAATAAGAACCGTAACGGACTCTCCTGTTTACTCGAAATTTTGCGCATACCCAGCATCTCTCAAATCAGAGGTAGAAAAGCAGGTAAAGAAACTTTTAGATGATAAGATTATAAGACCCTCTAGGTCTCCCTACAATTCACCCTTGTGGATAGTCCCGAAAAAGGCCGACTCAGCGGGGAATAAACAGTACCGAATGGTCATCGATTATCGAAAATTAAACCCAGTCACAACATCAGACAGATATCCAATTCCTGAAATAACAGAAGTAATTTAGCAGCTCGCCGAAAGCAAATTTTTCTCAGTGTTAGATCTGAAAAGCGGATATCATCAAATTCCTCAAAGAGAATCTGACATCGAAAATACGGCATTTTCCATCAACAATGGTAAATACGAATTTACACGTTTACCATTTGGTTTGAAAAACGCCCTTCTATTTTTCAGCGCGCTTTTGATGATATCCTGCGCGATCACATAGGAAAATACTGTTATGTCTACATCGATGACATAATTATATTTAGCAAAACGGAAAAAGAGCACCTTTTTCACATTAATACAATTTTCAATACCTTGGACGAAGCCAACATGAAAGTTCAGTTGGATAAGTGTCACTTCTTCCAAAAGGAAGTAGAATTTTTAGGGTATGTCATATCTCCAAATGGCATAGAAACGAATCCTGCAAAAGTTGAAGCAATTGCCAACTTTCCAGAACCTATAACTTTAAAAGAGCTTCGCATTTTTCTTGGTTTGTCAGGATACTACAGAAGATTCATAAAAGACTATGCGAAATTAGCAAAACCACTGACTTCTCTTCTGAGAGGGGAAGAAGGTAGAATATCGAAAATTTCGAACTGGTAACAGACGCCTCCAACTTTGCAATCGGAGCCGTACTATCGCAAGGCTCAAAGCCTTTGGCATTTATCTCACAAACATTGAGCAAGGCGGAGGAACATTACGCCGCCAATGAAAAAGAGATGCTAGCCATAATTTGGGCTCTGAATTCATTAAGGAATTACTTATATGGCTCAGCTTAAGTACAAATCTTTACTGATCACCAGCCGCTCACTTACGCTTTGAGCAATAAGAATAACAATAGCAAGATGAAAAGGTGGAAAGCAGCCTTAGAAGAAAATTCATGCGACTTACATTATAAATCTGGGAAACAAAACGTCGTAGCAGATGCACTATCCAGCATACCCCCGAAGGAATCACAGGTTAACAGTCTATCAATAGCAACCAATTCGAATGATAGCCCATAATTTAATTTACAGCATAGAAGCCCCTACAAACGCTTTCGAAAACCAAATAATTTTAAAAACAGATAGCACATCTACGATCAATCATCAATTTAAAATCGTGTTTCCTACATATCATAGACACATAATTACGGAACCTGATTATTCCGAACAAACCCTTAAATCAATTCTAAAAAGATATTAGAACCCATCAGTTATAAACTGTATAAAAGCAGAAGAATATGTTATGGGCAAAATACAAGAGGTCTACCCATTACATTTTAGCAAATACCGAGTTAGGTTCACACAGATACAAGTGGAAGATATATGTACCTAATGGAAAAGAACAGGAAGAGATCATTATAAAAACGCACAATAGAGCGCACAGAAATACTATGGAAAATAAAATGCAAATTCTGGAAAAGTACTATTTTCCTGCAATGACAAGTAAAATATGTGCAACATGCAAGGAGAGCAAATATGACCGACGTCCAATAAAATCTCAAATTCAGGCCACACCCATCCCACAGTTCGCAGGCTAAATAGTGCACATTGATATATTTATAGTTGGTAAGGAATTAGTTCTAACCGCGATGGACAAATTCTCCAAATACGCAATAGCAAAACCCATTCGATCGAGAGCATCGGAACACATCAGACAGCCTTTACGCGATAGCCTTTTCGCCTTTGTTCCAGAAACAATAGTGATGGATAACGAGAAATCTTTTAATTCTGAAGCAATAAACTTCATGATAGAGAATGAATTCGGAATTAATATTTTTAGAACCGCTCCGTATACAAGTTGTTCAAACGGACAGGTAGAACGTTTCCATTCTACATTACAAGAAATAATGCGATGTCTTCAAAAGGAGAGCACGTACCGTTCATTCCACGAATTGTTGGATAAATCAGTTTTCGAATATAACTCCACTATTCATACGACAACGGGAAGAAAACCTGTAGAAATATTCTTTGGCAGACGTGTTTATAGCGACCCTAAAATAATGGAGAAAGGCAGACAAGAAACTATAAATAGACTCCTAGCGAAACAAAACGCAGACCTTACATACCATAACAAGAACAGATCACCTCCAAGCACATATGCGGAAGGAGATATCATATTTGTCAAAGTAAATAGAAGATTTAGAAAAGAAAAATTTTAATACAACAATAGTAACTAAATCAGGTAGAGTAGTTTATAAAAGTAACATTAAATAGAAATGCATGAGTAAATATGAATTTAAGCACTTAAAATTTCTTCTTTAATAGGAAAAATGAGTACGGGGGAAATCATGACAATCATGCTGGTATTAGCATTGACGGTTGACGCACAACAAATCGACATCCAGGATTCAACGAATAATAACAGATATTTACCCATCAAAACTAACGAATTGAAAATAATTAATCATTATGACAAAACACTTCATTTTATCAACTTAACGGCCTACGAGGAAACAGTAGCCTTAATATCAAATAACATTAACATGCTAAAAACCACAACTTTTGAAGATAAACAAATTTTGGACACAGTTAATAGGAACTTTACATTACTCCAATCAAAAATAAGCGGCTTACACCCTTATTTTAAATCAAAACGAGGACTTGTAAATATTCTAGGGAACGAATTAAAATATATAGCAGGATCCATGGACAGTAATGACGAGACGGAAATCCATAACGCACTCACAGAAATACACGAAAATGAATTATCCACAACAGCTAGTATGACGAATATAGTACGCGTTAATAACTTCATATCCGAGGAAATAAACAATATAACAAAACATATTAACCAACAGCAAATCTCAATAAGTCATTACATTAATACATTTAAGGACACCATACAAAATAAAATAAAGTCATTAGAGAACAAGGTTCAATTTTTAGAGCACATATACCAAATAGAAAACGATATATCCTTTTTAGGAAACCACATAGACGGACAAATTATATTTTTCAGCAAAATAGGTATAATTCCTACGGACATCCTCACCAAATTAGAACTCGAATTAATTACAGATTTCGACAGTTACCAAAATATCAAGACAGCAGAAATATTTCAAAACAACAACATAATCATAATCCTCCTAATACCCCAATATTCACCAAATACCCTTTCACAAATCAGATTTGAGCCACTTCCTAATATAGCTAACAAATCAATAGCCTTAGATACTTACGAAATATTAATAGATTCAGAAAACAATATGTACGAAACATATGTAAAAAACAATTTGGAGAAAAATTTAATAAAAATTCACAATAAATGTTTAGAAAATATATTGAAATTCGAAGAAGCAAATTGTAATTTAGAAACTATAGATAAAATAAATGTCACTGAAATAGTCCCTGGTATTTTAGTATTTAAGCATTTTGATGTAGAAATAGAACACAATTGCAATAAGCAAAAAATAAAACAGAAAGGCAACTTTCTTATCAAATTTGAAAATTGTTATATTAGTACGCTTAATAGGACGTATTCGAACATTAACATTAAAATATATGAAACATTTATTTTGCCAAATCGAATCACAAAAATTAAAGAGAAAAAGAATCTAACTGAACTTGTTCTTTAATTAGAAAATCTTTATGTAAAACAAATAAATCACGAAAATAGTATCGTATTACTAATGAATAAAAATAAAAATAGGCACTGATGTTATAATTATAACTGTAATTTTAATAACAATTGTATACATCATTATAAAAAGTAAGCAAAAGCTAAATATTTCAATTGAGCCACCGCAAGCAACTTCAGCAAAAAGGGGACCATTTCTACAAATTTCAACACCACAAATGCATTAATCCCAATTGAGGACAATCGACTTAATAGGGGAAGAGTTAGCACGAACCAAGCATAAAGTGCAATTATGTCAACAACCCCGAAATTACAGCGCAAGCGACAACTGGTAAATTCTGCCGATGCAACCTCAGCACATCCGGCATATGCCAATCGAACATGCAATCGAATTGCTTATACTAATTGCTTATACTAATTCTAGGAAATAGATCACGCCACTTAATAATTCCGTGGCTTAGAATAAGTATAAATTAACCAAATTGTTAAATTTAAGTTTGAGTCGTTTTTGGTCAATAAAGCGGACACACTGTCCGATTAAAAAATAATTTTTTTGGTATTCCCAACGCGGGAATACATAATTAAGGCAAAGGCATGATCGGGGAGATGTAATGGTGTTTGTTTTTATGAATGAAGCAAGTTTGCCTGTTGAAAGTGCACTTGCGTTCAGGAATGAAAATATTATTGTTAGGTGTTTTTCTACAAATTTGGGCATCGACTATTTGGCTGCCATATTGACTTGTGACGCTGCCGACGCTATTTGAAACCATTGTTGTTTTTGTAGAACAATATTCGTAATTTTTGCCAGTGACATATCTACATGTGAACGCATGTAGTATATATGTTGTGTATGCATTATTTGTGTGGGAAAGTTTCATTTCATGTGATTTTGCTTCTGCTTTTGCTTCTGAAGAAAACAGAAGTCGCAGTCGAAGCAAAAGCAGAAAACGATCGCCGACGAAAAGCGAAACAGCAGCAGCAGACGCCGTGTAAAAAGTTTTGATTTTGCTTTGCTGCTGCTTTCGCTAAGCAACGCAAGTCGAAGCAGCAGCAACTGCTCGACTTCTGCAAGTCGCCAGCAGCAGCAGTCGCCGTTTGAAAATTTTTGATTTTGCTTTGATGCTGCTTTCGATTCTGCAAGTCGCTGCATGTCGCAGTCGAGACTGCTGTCGAGATTTACTTTGCTGCTTATGCTGTTTGGTGCTCCACCTGCATTCTAATAAATTAAACAGTTTAACAATTTGTTTTTTTTTTTTTTAATTCACTTTTTTCATAAAATACATTATTATTCACAATAAACTTTCAAAATCCTCGTCATCTTGAAAAAGAGATAAGTTATCAATCGCTGAGTCCAGAAAGCTTGGATTCAATTTGACCAGCAGTATATTCTCTAGTACTTCCTGACTTAGTCGATTTCGGTAATCAGTTAGTACAAGTCTTAACGTTGAAAATGCTCGTTCAATCGTCACCTGTTATTTGTTGTAAATTTGTATTTATGAAACTGTGTACATTAATTTATTAAAAAATTTGTATATATGCGCATACTTATGTACCTGAGTTGGTGGTACAGCAAAGCAAACATTACTTAGTGCATATAGCTCCTTGTCAGTGCACTGCTTTCCTTTCCAAAATGTGAGAACGTCTGCATCGATTCTTTGGAAAGGAAGTTGAAGATTGTCAATCTTTGAGGAGACGTCGAATGTACTACTGACTTCCGTTTGGATCCCTTGCTCTAAGTAAGCGTTTAACAATTCATCTTCTTCATCAAAAAAATGGTTCACAGATTGATGTGAGCCCGAATTTGGTGTTGAGCATAACTGTCCAGTAGAATTTATATCATTTATTCTGTCCCATATCGATTTTAAATGATTCACTGCATCATTTTTTTGTTGTGGTGTTAGTGTATGTTGGAAACGAGGATCCAAAAACAAACACGAAATGAGAAATTTATTATTTAATAATATTTTCGATCGCCTTTCTATAGAGCTCAGAATCTTTTCGCCAATCGTTCTTGTCATATCGTGAGTTGCATCATTTACAATTTTTTCTGTGCAAATTTTTAATTTTAGCCATTGAGCGTAAAAATTTCCATAATGCAGTTGCTCTTCTTGATATTTTTTTATTGTTTTCTGCAATGGACTGAAAACTAAGCAATAGTTTTCAATAAAATCCCACAACGATGCATCCACTTCAAAATTGTCTTCTTCGATTTTGTTTTCAGTTGACTCAATTTCAGTTAATTCATCCTTAGCCACTAACAAACCCTTTAGCATCGTGTAGGTGGATCCCCATCTGGTCGGACAATCTGGTTGAGGCATTTTTAGCTGTTTCAGCTCGAATATTTCGCGAAATCCATTTGAAGTTTTTCTTATAAATTTCGTCATGTTGCGACAATTAAATAGGTATTTCAACATATCCGACGATTTGGTAACATCGAGAGCAACCAGTTGAGCTGTATGTGCAGCACAACGACAAACTTGAATATTCCCTATTAACACGTTTGGCACTTTTTCATTATTTTCAATTATTTTTAAATATTCATCGTTTAAACAATATTCATCGTCCTCGCCAAGATTTTTATCGAAAACAAATAATAATATATTTGTTGTTTTATGCATATTGGCACCATTGTCAGATGTAATTGACACTATTTGGCTTAAGTGTATATTATAGTATTTATTTAGTACTTTTAGCACTTCAGCGGCGAGATTTTTGGCTGTGCTCGACCCAACATCTTTAAGCTCTACCATGCCCAACATAAGGGATTTTATTTGAGCTGAACTAATATACTGAGCACTTATGCCAAAAATGTTTCTTGCCAGCCGAGTGGCACTGTCTATTTTTAGAGACAATAATTTATTTGCCACTTCAGTGGTTATATGCACTTTTACATTGTTTGCCACTGTTTGCAAAGTTTTTTTGCAGTTTGATGCATTTAACGTACTTTTTTTTCGTCAGCGGCTTTAAGTCCATCACAGATTGGGTCAACGATATTTCGCATATTTTCCGAATTTAAAACATTGAAAGGAATGCTGTCTTCTGTCACCAATCCAATATATGACCTCAGCAGTTGTTTTTTATTCACTTCAATTTTGATTTTTTTTCTTTCAAATAGTTTTTTTTAATTTCATGGAGGAATTTGACGACGACGACGTTTCTGACTGTTCAACACTTGCAGCATTTAAATTTATTTTGTGTAAATTAAGTAAATGACTTTTTAAATTTGAAAGTCTATTATTTTTTAGTTTATTTTTACATGTTTTACATTTAGCTATGCCTATATCAACATTATTTGCGCCATAGTTAAACAATTAATTATTTTATCATTTGCGAAATGCCCTCGGAAATAAAACTTTCGTTGGTATATACATATACGTATATGAGAGGTAGGTAGCTTAAATCTTTTATGTGGAAAATAAAAAAAGGATTAAGATCCTTATGTTTACAAATATATTTCTGGGGAAAAAAAATAATAACAAAGGATTAAGATCCTAATAAGATAATAAGAAAAGGAGAAAGATGCTTTTTTTACAAATGTACTTCTGGGAAAAATAAGAATTCATATTTTTGGACTACTATATAATAATTGTGGCATAAAATTTATATACCAATTGAAATAATAAATTTAAAATGCGCAATAATATTTTGATTTATGCTTGTATAAGTTTATTAAATTTAAGACTTCGCTCATTCCCAACCCAATTTGCATAATTTTTCTGTAAATTAACAATATTAAACTAAATATTAATTTTTTGAAAAAATGTTATTTCGAACATGTACTTTATTTTTATAATGTTGCACTGATGCACAAGAAACAAGAATCATACAGTATACGTAGAAAAATTCAGACGCGACAGTAGTCTCGACAGTAGACGCGACTTGCAGAATCGAAATTTTCAAACGGCGACTGCTGCTGCTGGCGACTTGCAGAAGTCGAGCAGTTGCTGCTGCTTCGACTTGCGTTACTTAGCGAAAGCAGCAGCAAAGCAAAATCAAAACTTTTTACACGGCGTCTGCTGCTGCTGATTCGCTTTTCGTCGGCGATCGTTTTCTGCTTTTGCTTCGACTGCTTTCTTCAGAAGCAAAAGCAGAAGCAACTGTTCATTTTAAGAAGTCGCTCGCAGTCGAAGTAGTGAAAAGCAAAAATATAGCGACTTCTGCTACTTCGACTGCAGTTTTTTAAACACTGGTCATACGCACATATTTACATGTGTACGCATATTTGAATGTTGGTTTGCGTATACAGTATTTGTTCGGCAATGTCGCATACATATGCATATACATACATATAGAGCAGTGCGCGCACACTTTTTACTGAAAAATGATAACATCACGATTTGAGTTTGAATTGTACTTATGAACATGTGTATGAAAATTTAAACGAAGAAATGTAATTTAAATATGTACAATATTATTGTAATATATTAAGCTTTAGGATCTCGTATACATATGTATATGTATAAATAATTAGGCTGTTCACGGTAAGGTGGTTATCGGGTTATGTGCTTATTAGATTAAAAATAACCTCTATGCTCCGTGAGCACCCTATGTTGTATGGTTATTTGCTTATTTTTACACAAACAGCTGTTCATTGTTTACAATTTTAGTTCAATGAAATTTGATTTCGGCTTCCGTCCATTTTTTCACCTCCTTTTCTCGCCGGCGCTTTCGTGTTTCTGTAGACACTAAAATTAGAGTATAAATAAATGACAAAAAGTGTATATTTATTTTGTACTTTGTGATTCTTATTTACTTTTGATAATTTTTGATGCTTTTCGTTGCTTTATATTTCGGTTTTAATTTTCTGATTGTAAACAAAAACCAGCTGTTAATAGCAGATTTTCCAATAAGAAAATCTAAATGGAAATGCCATTCGCTTAGTTTTATTTATTTTTTGTGCTGCCATTTAGTAAAATTCCAACGACTTTCTAACACTGGAAATAAGCAAATAACCACATAATCTGAAAACAAGGGCCTAGGTTGGTCAACTTTGGTTATTTTGTCATACCGCATTTTGTTGTCGTTCACTTAATCACATAACCACATAACCCGATAACCACCTTATCGTGAACAGCCTAAATATATCGCATATACATATACAAACATATTAATATGTATATGAAATACTTAGGCTGTTCACGATAAGGTTATCGGGTTATGTGATTAAGTGAACAACAACAAAATGCGGTATGACAAAATAACCAAAGTTGACCAACCTAGGCCCTTGTTTACAGTTTATGTGGTTATTTGCTTATTTCCAGTGTTAGAAAGTCGTTGGAATTTTACTAAATGGCAGCACAAAAAATAAATAAAACTAAGCGAATGGCATTTCCATTTAGATTTTCTTATTGGAAAATCTGCTATTAACAGCTGATTTTTGTTTACAATCAGCAAATTAAAACCGAAATAAAAAGCAACGAAAAGCATCAAAAATTATCAAAAGTAAATAAGAATCACAAAGTACAAAATAAATATACACTTTTTGTCATTTATTTATACTCTAATATTAGTGTCTACAGGAACACGAAAGCGCCGGCGAGAAAAGGAGGTGAAAAAATGGACGGAAGCTGAAATCAAATTTCATTGAACTAAAATTGTAAACAGAGAACATATATTTATAGAGAAGGTTCACGCTGTCAAAAATTTAGGGATATTTCAATTTTGGGATATTTACTGATTTGGATGAGTGCATTTCACCACAGAAAATTATTAGCGCCTTTCACCACTTAACATCAGGGGACACGAAAATAGCAGAATTGAGCATTTTCAGTGTTGATTGAGAAAAATAATAATAATTCCAATGTTAAGGAATGTACGCTTACAGATTCCCTTTTTTACTATGCGCAAACGATGCTGCATGTATTTGTTATGAAAGCACATAAGTATGAGCTATTTTATGATGAATTCCATAAAATCTTTGCAAATATATATATGTATATAGTAATTCGATAAAATTTGTGTTACTACCTATATGCATTTTATATGGGTTTGGTACGACATACATATGTATATTTATATAATATATTTAAATAAATATTTGCTTTGGTCAATAAACTTTTCGATATCATGTTAAAAGACCAAGCGGTCGCACATTTGCCCATATATAATTATGTTGGTATGTAAATAAAAATAAAAAGACCATACGCATAATGTTTGTAAATTTGTCTAGACATACATATGTATGTAAATATGTACATTCAATACTTCATGCGAAATCTCCGTTGACACGGACAACCAATGGCGAAGCGCGTTTTTTTGCTTTCATGTCAACGAGTCAATCTGTCGACACAGCATTGCGTTGTTGGTAGAAAATCCGAGCTGTGCCGAAAAAATAAGCAAACGATCGCCTATTGTCACCGCTTCCCTTGCCGCTCTAACAGCTTTGCCAACAAACTTGCATAAATATGTATGAATATATACGTATGAGTCTGCATACATATCGACGAAGATTTTTGCGAGCCATGGAAAAATATTTTAGAATTGACAAATATTATAAATCGACAACAGTATGTTGCCACTTTTGTCACTTCTCTCTGTGTTTTGCGAGTTTGCGGGGTTGACACTTTTTCCTTCTAGCAAAATATCAGAAATTGTTCTATTTATGATTTTTGGCTTTTGCCATCGTCACGAAAAGACGCTTGCAGGGAAAGACATGCTTGGGGAGATGACATCATTTGCTTTTATGAATGAAGCGAGTTTGCCGGTTGAAAGTGCGCTTGCGTTCATGAATGAAAAAGTTGTTGTTGTGTGTTTTTCTACAAATTTGGCCATCGACCATTTGGCTGCCATGCCTATTGGCTTGCGACGCTGCTGATGCTACTTGAACGATTGTTGTTTTTGTAGAACAATGTTTGTAATTTTTGCGGTAGACATATCTACATGTGAACGCATGTAAGTAAGTATGTATGTTGTGTAGGTCTTAGATCCTACGGGATCAGGCATCCCAGCTGAGCTCTAAGCTACCGGGGGGGTCGGCAGGTCGCGGATAGCCGAACGGCCTGTAGTAGCAGGTTAGTTGCGAAATAAGTTACAACGAATAAGCAACCCCCCGATGAGCGGCAGGAGTGGAGGATGCGGTACAAAAGCCAGCCAAGCCGATGAAACTCCTGCGACAGAGGCGAATAGTTGCCGCCTCTCTAATATAGGTGACCGATCAAAAATCCAGGCGCGACGGACTCAAAGTGAGCGGCTTCCTGGTCAGCGTCTGTTCACCATGTTAGGTGCGGCTGTAAATAAGACCGGTCCATACCGGGGCGCACTAGGAGTCCCTAGAAGCATCACCAGCTGTTTTCACTGGTGATGTGGAGAGGGTGATGTGAGTCAGCTCTACCGAAGTGTCAGCCACGATGTGAATCAGTAACCAGCCCCTTCGGGCCCTGGTCAGGAAGTGTACATTGGGCGCAGATCTAGTAGACTGCGTTGCTCCGGGCGAGCGCCGGTTCGTCCGAGTTTACCGGAACCGGTAAAGCGTAGGACAGGCCTCAGGGAACTGGGGTAGGGGCACAGCCCCCGAGGGTATACCCGTTCCTGTCTATTTCGGCCCGCCCTCCTGCCCACGATGCGCTGGTTAAACTGATAAATGGAGACAATAAATGAAAAAACATACAACAACAACAATAGCAGCAACAAGTTAAGCGGTGTCACCAGTCAATTTACGATGCCAGGAGTGGACCCCTTTAAAAAAGCCTCGCGTTTGGCTAGATCGCCAGTGAAGGTGCTCTCCGCACAAAGACCAGCGAGGTCGAAGTCGTCACCTCCAACGCTTCAGGAGAACACCCCGATATTGGAAGAAGCGCAGTCGCAACGTGAGCATATGTATAAACTGGGAGATATGATACAAAAGCTAACGGATATGATGCATCCGCCGCAACGCACTATCAACAATCCCATGAGGGAACTGCTTAGCGCAATATCGAAGCTCTACACCCGTGCACAAGATGATTATATTAGACAACGGGAAGCTAACTTAGGAAGAAGAGGAGCTATGGAACAGACGACTGCTGAAGTCACACCGAAAAGACCACGTGACTAGCAGATAGAGCGACGAACCCCTCCAAAAAGGACTAAAACAACGCATGACGAACCAATTGTAAAAACAGGAGAAAGCAGAAATCTCGGGATAGTAGAAAAGAACGCGACAAGGGAAGATACCTGGATCACGATACCAAGTAAAGCCCAAAAAAATAAAAATAAGAAGAAGGAAAACGCCGTACCACGCCTTCGGCCAGAAGCGATTGTTATCGCAAAAACCGGTGACATGTCTTACGCAGACATACTTCGGGCGGTTAAGCAGAATGAAAATCTGCAGGTGCTTGGCGAAAATGTCACACGAATTAAAAAGACAGCTAAAGGTGAGATACTGTTGGAGCTAAAGAAAGCGCAGACAGGAAGTACTAAGGAATATAGAGAGGAAATAGGGA
Source organism: Bactrocera correcta (assembly GCA_027475135.1). NCBI lineage: Eukaryota > Metazoa > Arthropoda > Insecta > Diptera > Tephritidae > Bactrocera > Bactrocera correcta. Next base: position 35,816,180 of record CM050322.1, on the reverse strand, counting down.
AGATACTAGGAGATCAGGCACAAATAAGATCTCTAACACAAGAAATCACAGTGGAAGTGCGAGACTTGGACGATATAACGACGAAAGAGGATATAGCACAGGCAATTCGTTCAGAATTTGAAGAGCTGCGTCTATTTAGCGTAGAGTGCATTAAAAGCATTAGACCAGCATATGCAGGCACGCAGAAAGCAATCATAAGCCTTCAGGCACAGGAAGCAAAGCACCTACTAGCAGCACAAAATATAAAAATCGGCTGGACAATCTGCAGAATCAGGGAAAAAGCGTAACTGAAGAAATGTTTCAGATGTTTAGAAGTAAGGACATGTGGCGAAAGCATGCAGCAACCCAGAAGACAGAAGCAAGTGCTGTATTAAATGCGAAGAGGAGGGTCATTTCGCCAAAGATTGTGTTAACAATCCTTCCTGCAAGGCATGTAAATGCAGTGGAAACACAAACATAGACCATCAGATAGGAAGCCGGAAATGCCCCATATATACAGCAGCGCTCAAAAAACCTAAAAGATGAAAATATTACAAATAAACCTAAACCACTGCGAAGCGGCCCATGATCTCTTGACGCAAAACATTTACGAAAATAAAATAGACATTGCATTAATCAGTGAGCAGTATAAAAATAAAGACTCTGACAAGTGGATTTCCGACACCACAAAAAAGGTTGCAATATGGGCATGCGGAGATAAGTTGATGCAAGACAAACCACTAATTGACAAGGCATACTACACAAGAGCCAAAATATGGGGGATTTACTTCTACAGCTGCTATATACCGCCAAGTATACCACATGCGGAATATGAAAAAATACTTGACGACTTGGTAAAGGATGCGATGACAACTACACCTAATATAATTGCAGGTGACTTTAATGCCTGGGCACTAGAATGGGGTAGCAAAAATACAAATCTAAGAGGTAGCGCATTACTGAAAGCATTTGGTGTTCTAGACGTGGTACTGCTTAACACAGGAAGACAAAACACCTTCGAGAAGAATGGGCGTGGCTCTATCATAGATATAGCTTTTGCCAGCAGGGTACTATATCGATATATAGAATGGCGGATATGCGACATGAATACCCAAAGTGACCATGTAGCTATAATGTTAAGCATCAGCAAGAGTATACAACAAGGAAAAGTTTGCCACCAAAAGGTGCAATCCAAGAGGTGGAGAATTGAAAGCCTAGATGAGGAGCTTTTTAAGTTAATACTGGATGAAAACGTAAACGGAAGTGATGACATAGACCAACAGGCTAAATTGTTGGTTCAACACATTAGCAAAGCCTGTGATGCCGCTATGAAAAAAAAGAGGACAGCCGCACAGAGAAAGCCTGCTTATTGGTGGAATCGAGAAAGTGAAAGTCACGAAGCGAGGCGCCGTTTTCAACGAAACATACACAGCTTAGATTGTGACAGCCTGCGAGAAGCATTCAAAAAGAAACGCAACAACCTAAAAAAGGCAATAAAAAAGAGCAAAATGACATGTTTCAAAGAATTATGCGAAAAAGTTGACGAAAATCCGTGGGGAGCAGCGTATAGGATTGTAATGTCAAGGATTAAGGGTGGAAAATGTCAAGCGCCTACGTGTCCTTCATTACTCAAAAATGTAGTAGAGACTCTATTCCCACAACAAAATCAGGAGGAAGGAAATCATCATCGCGAAGAAGTCGCAGACGCGCCAGAAATCACCGGGCAGGAAGTTGTTCAAGCTGCTGAGCGCTTTGAAAATAGCAAAGCACCAGGTGGTATTCCGAATAGGGCTCTTAAAATTGCGATCAGCTATCATCCACAGCCATTTTCGGATTTATATACATGTTGCCTTCGTGAGGGAGTGTTCCCAAAAATTTGGAAAGTACAACGACTGGTACTCCTACAGAAGCCAAACAAACCGGCAGGGGAACCAAGTTCCTATCGACCGCTCTGTATGATCGATACGATGGGCAAAATCTTGGAGCGGATAATCTGTACACGTCTAGAAAATCATTTAGAAGGAGATGGTGGTCTCTCTGATAACCAATATGGTTTTCGTAGAAAGCGGTCAACTCTTGATGCAATCAAGAAAGTTGCAGGTATAGCAGAAAAGGCTATTGAAGGAGACAGGTGGATGTACGGAAACAAAGAATATTGTGCGGTCGTCACATTTGATGTGAGAAACGCGTTTAACTCGGCCCATTGGTCCCATATAATGCGTGCATTAGTGCTCAAAAAAACGCCGAGCTATTTGTTGTATGTCATACGAAGTTATTTGGCCGATAGGATCCTGCTGTATGACACTGACGAAGGACCAAAAAAGTATAGGGTAACAGGTGGTGTGCCACAAGGATCTGTGCTAGGCCCACTCCTTTGGAATACACTCTATGATGGAATATTGCGCCTCCCTCTACCGAGAGAAGTGCAAATAATTGTGAAAATTCTCAAGCGTTTTTGAGAAGCAAAAATAGTTAGGGGTGCGCAATTTTAAACCACACCAATTACCTGTCACGAAAAATACGTACTAATTACGATCAACGAAAAGCGTGCGTTCGGTTCGATGGTTCAATTACAATACTTCTTTATTTAATTTCATTTAGTTGCTTAGCCTAAATCTTAAACTAACGGCTTAAACTAGTGGTAATGTTCATATGTATAAAAAAGGGGTAAATATAATTATCTTCAACTTTCGTTCACTATTGTAATAGATTATGGTAAGTATTAAGGTAAGTAGTAGATTAGTAGTATGAATGCATAATTAAGGTAAGTATACAATAATTTAAATAATTCACTATTTTATAATTTTTTATGATTCATTTTTCTTAATTTTAATTTCAGGTTTAAATATACATATATATCCTGTCGCTTGACGCAACACCGGCCACCTTGACAGGATCAGATTCCTTCAATATCCAGTGGAAGGACAGCCAGTTTGTGGATGGGGCGCTTAATCGTGCCCGTCTTGGTTGCTACTTCTGCGACTCGCACCTTGCCGTCTTGCCCTTCGACGGTTGCGACGACGCGCCCTAGTACCCACTGCTGCGGCGGCACGTTGTCCTCGTGGACGAGAACGAGGTCGTTGAGCTGCATATTGCGTTTGGGGTGCAGCCACTTGTTCCGCTCCTGAAGGCCCGTCAGGTATACTTTGGACCACTGTCGCCAGAACTGTTGCTTGAGACAGCAAACAAGTTGCCATCTCTCGCAACAACGAACTGGGTCCACTGGCACCTTCTCTGGGGGTAATGCCCGCAGGGAGCATCCTATTAGTAGGTGCGCTGGGGTTAGAGCCTCGCCGTCGTTGGGGTCCTGGCTCAGAGGTACTAGGGGGCGAGAGTTGAGGATGGCCTCCACTTCGGCCAACACTGTTGCTAACTCCTCTGCTGTGAGTAGCGCGTTGCCGGTTACGCGAACGATGTGGTGTTTGGCGGACTTCACCGCGGCTTCCCATAATCCGCCGAAGTGCGGCGCCCGCGGTGGTATAAAGGTGAAGCTGCACCCTTCGTCTGCTGCGAATCTCTGCAGTTCTGGGCCCATTGCTAGAAACGCCTCTTTCAGCTCGCGCAGCTTGCGGTCGGCGCCGACGAAGTTGGTGGCGTTGTCGCTGAATATCTTCGTCGGGATTCCTCGGCGTCCAATGAACCTTTTTAGGGCGAGAATAAATGAATTAGTTGATAGGTCTGAAACCAATTCTAAATGTACTGCTTTGGACGTAAAACAAACGAAAACTGCAATATATGTTTTTACGGGTGGTCGACCGCGTATTTTTAAAGTTGTGTATATCGGACCACAAAAATCTACGCCACATATAAGAAAGGGCCGTAGTGCTCGAAGTCTTTCGACTGGCAAATTTCCCATAATTTGGTTTTGCAACTTCGGCTTGTAATGAAAACAATGTATACAGTTTCTTACGGTTCTACTGCAAGCTTCTCGGGCATTAATTAGCCATATGCGTTCTCGAAGAAGCGCAACCAACGCTTTAGCCCCAGCGTGGTGATTCCGAATGTGCAGGAACCGTAAATACGTTGTAACGAAGTGCGAACTTTTATTTAATAAAAGCGGAAATTTGGCATCGTATGGGAGAGGTGCATTTAATAAGCGACCTCCTACTCGGATTAATTTGAATGACAGCGACATATCCGAGTACTCATGCAAAAACGGGTTGAGTTTTTGCAAGTTTGCGGGTAGGGTGGTGCCTTTATGCAATTTTTGAATAACATCCGAAAATTCTGAATGTTGGACCACCTGTGCAATTTTTAGAAAGCTCAAGTTTAGCTCTTCTGAAGTCAGATCTTGGCCTCTGTAGGATTTTGGTGGTCGCCTGATCCATCGTAATATATATGCAACCACACGAAGCAATTTTTTATGAGAAGAAAATTTTTCAATAAGGTCCAATATTGAATTTTTCTCAGTAGTCGAAAGTAATGCAAATGTATTTTTCTTCTTCTCTAATGCTTCGTCTTCTGGTGAGAGCTGGAAGTGGTTATTAATTGGCCATAATGCAGGGTCTTCTAGGAGGAACTGTGGACCGCCAAACCATATTGAATTATTCAATTCGTCCACGTTACAACCCCGAGACACTTGATCCGCAGGATTTTGTTTCGTTGGCACATGTCGCCAATGTACTTTGTCAGTCAACTCTTGGATTTCGGACACTCTGTTTGCGACGAAGGTTTGTAGTGAAGATGGATGTGTTTTAATCCAATGTAAAACGATTTCAGAGTCTGTCCAAAATGTTATATTTTCGAAATGTCGACTCAACATAGGCGCTACTCTTGACCATAATTTTGAAAGAAGATGTGCTGCAGAGAGCTCAAGACGCGGAAGAGATTTGGTCTTCAGCGGAGCCACTCTAGACTTTGCAGTAAGCAGCATGCATTTAATGCCACTAGCAGATTGGCTTCGTATGTATATGCAGCATCCGTACGCCCTTATTGAGGCGTCGGAGAAGCCATGTATTTGGCAGATGGCACTCGACTCAACGTTTACGTAACGAGGAATGCTTATCGATGAGAGCTGCATTAGGTTGGCTTTAAAGTTCTGCCAGCTAGTGTCAAGGCGCAATGGAATCGACTCATCCCAATCTAGTTTTTGAATCCAAAGCTCTTGCAATAAGATTTTTGCTTTGGTAACTAGTGGGGCTAGTAATCCAAGAGGATCAAAAAGGCGAGCAGAAACTGATAATATATTTCTTTTAGTGGCTCGCAGATCATTAAAATTGTCATCTAAAGCAAATCGAAACAAATCCTCTTTCGGCAACCAATGGATTCCTAACGTTTTAGTGGAACTTTTGTCATTGAAGCTTAATGACTTTTCAGTGCAATCACTGTCGAAAAATTTAGGGTGGTTCGAAAACCACTTCGTTAAGGTGAATCCTGCCGAGTTTAATATTTGAATTACCTCACTTCTCAAAAGATCTAGAGACTCAAAACTTTCGGACCCTGTTAATAAATCGTCAACATAAAAGTCTCTTTTTATGGCCAATGAACCGAGTGGATATTTCATTGTATTGGCATCACTGAGCATTTGCAAACACCGTGTTGCGAGAAATGGAGCAGGCGCAGTGCCGTATGTTACGGTGTTAAGACGAAAAATTTGAATTTGCTCAGAAGGATGCTCTCTCCACACAATAAGTTGACAATTTCTGTCTTCTTTATGCATCATTATTTGACGGTACATTTTAGTAATGTCCGCTGTTAGTGCATACTTATGTAATCGAAAACGAAGAAGAGTTGAATATAATTCTTCTTGGATGGTTGGACCTACCATCAAAAGTTCATTCAACGCTATTTGAGTTGAAGATCGACTCGAAGCATCAAATAAAACACGTAATTTGGTTGTTATGCTCTCGGGCCTTAAAACGCATTGATGCGGAATGAAGTAGTGTGGCTCACTCGGGATCTTATTGTTCGTTGGGCTCATGTGACCCAAGGCTCTATATTCATTCATAAAGTCCAGATACATTTTGCGAAGTTCTGGATCTTTTAATGTCCTTCTCTCCAGGGCCTGAGACCGCCGAACTGCGGTTTCATATGAGTGACCGAGTAACTTACGGTCAGCTTTAAAGGGCATTCTGACTTGAAGCCGTCCTGAAGGCAATACTTGAGTAGTATTAACGAAAAAATTTTCACACTCTTGTTGCTCTGGTGTGAATTTGATGCCATTTGATTCTGAAGGTAATTCTTCTAGAGCCCAAAATTTTTGGACTACTGAATCGATTGACGTTAAGTCTTCTTCAGCTTGGCATAATGTGCTATGTAATCTGGGAGGAGAACTTATATTACTGGCGTATTTGCCAGACACAATCCATCCTAAAAGGGTTTTCTGAAGTGTTGGTTAGTTAGGACCATTTTTAATTTGGCCAACAGCTAAAAGGTCGAAAAATGTTTCAGCACCCAATAGGATGTCCACTTTTTTAGATTTGTGGAATTCTGGGTCCGCCAATTCAATATTGTGCGGAATTTGCCAGCCATTAACATTGATGTTATGGTCTGGATGATTTGCCGAAATGCATCGCATTACCCAGAATTCCGCCGAAAATTCAAAATTATTTAACCGCGACTTGACAAACGCGCTTAGTTTGGACCCCACTTTTGTATTGGAATTGCCAATTCCAATTACGCTTAATGTTTTATGCTGACGTCGAATCCGCAACTTTTGTGCCAAGTCCTCTGTCATAAAGTTGACCTGGGAGCCTGAGTCCAGCAAGGCTCTCGCAGGCAGGTAATCTCCGCAGCTGGTCCTCACTAGAATTACTGCTGTTGCCAACATGACCCGATCCGGCATACTGGCTGTATGCATGGCATGTGTGGTTGATGGTTGCGGATGAGGTACAGCGGGGAAGGACACTGGATACTGGTGTAACAGCGAGTGATGGGAACGATTGCATATGCGGCAACGATCTGCTCTGCATTTGGAAACCGTGTGACCCTTACGCAAACAATTTATGCATAAGGGCACCGATTTCACGAACTCGAACCTCTGCTGCACCGGAAGCGCCTTGAAGGTGGGGCAGGCAGTCAAATGGTGATCCCTCGATTTGCACTGTTGGCAAAGAGGCTGCCTCGTATTTGCAGCAACCAGCGCCGATTTGGTCCTGTCCATCTGTTGTTGTTTCCCATGATGCGCACTGCTTGTAGGTATGGGCTTCGTCCTAGAGTGTGATGCTCCTTCCGCTGACAGCTGCTGGTATCTTCGATTTAAGGTGGCCTCACAGTCCTTCCACAGTGGCAGTTTGTCATAGTCCAGCGCTTCTTCCCATTTGGATCGGGTGGCAGGGTCAACCTTTGTCATTACAATATGTATGATTATTGCGTTCGTTATTTGTTTTTCATCGCCCAGCGATAGCAATGAATCATATACCGCGGACACTTCGTCAATCATTGAACGCAGGGAAGGCGCAGAAAGCTTTGGGATTGTTGGCAGCTCAAAAAGTTTAGATATTGTATTGAAAAATATCAAACATTTATTATCATAAACTTTTTTGAGACTTGCCAACGCTTTCGGATAATTTTCATCCGACATCTGAAACGCTTTAACTGTTCCCAAAGCCTCTCCAGATAGACAATTAACCAAATGGTTAAATTTTTCAATATCTGGGATATTTGGATCGTTATGAACCAAGCTCTCGAACAAACTCATAAAATTTTTGAATTCGGAATATTCTCCCTTGAATTTCGGCAAATTCATTTTAGGGAGCCTTGAGCTGTGAGAAGCTACAAAAGATGTTTCGGCAAGTGAAGTTCTATTTTTCGCTAAAATTGACTTAATTATGGACTTCGTTTCAACGATTATGTCCTCTAACTCCCCTCGGGCCATGTCGTCCTCATCAATTTCTTCAATCTTTGATTGGCATTTCATTAATTTTTCACTATGTGAATTTAATATATCTAGACGGCATTCCAATTCGATTGGATCTAAAGACATTGTCTTTTCAAGAAGGCCCGTTTTAATGCGCAAAATACTACTCTTCGCAACCGTTCTTTGACGTCTTAACGATTTTAAGTCCGTCAACTCCTTACTTGGAGACAGGCTTGCGAGAGTTGGTTTTGGCTTGCTCATTTTGCTTGTTTAAATAAAATTTCCGAAAAAAGACTATAACGGTTGGCAACAGATTTACTGAGAATCGATAACGAAAAATAAATGTTGATTCCCAAATATACGAAAGCCAAACTAATAGCAATAAAAGTAGGCAACAAATATATTTGGAATCGGTGACGAAAACGAAAAGAAAAAATAATATCGATTCTCAAGTATTGAAAGCCAACCCGATAAATGCGCAAAATGAGCAATAGCACAAAAACGTAATTTAATCGGAAAATGTCCGAACGAAAATCGACAAAAATTGCGAAAAAACGATCGATAATTATAAACCGGAGGGTCCCCCTTTCTGTGGTGAATCGCGGTTTCAATATATTTGTATTATATTTTTTTTCAAAATTTTTTTTGTTGGATTAATTTTTTTTTTTTTATAATTCTCTGGAGGGTCCCTTGGGTGGTGAATCGCAGAGAATTTTAAATTGTTATAAGCTGGAGGGTCCCCCCGAGGGTGGTGAATCGCAGCTTTTAATTATTTAATTTATTGGTTGTACAAACCATTAGTTATAGTTTTTTGTTTTTCGCGGATCGAAAAAAATTGCGAAAAACGCGATAATTTAATTTTGCAATTAATAATTTTTACACCTTTATTTTAAAATAAAGGGCTACCGCAAAATCCCAAAATCCCTTGATTCACTTTAAATTTATACATTTAGACATAAACATACGTGGGGTTCAAATATGTATATTAATTTTATAGTATATAATATATGCATAGATTGTTATATATGTCAAGACAGTGAAACAAAAGGGAGAGCCAAAAACTGAAAGTGTACACTTTGTTGTTTATTCGAATTTTCGTTTGTTTGCACCACTTTCAATAATCCGCACTCGTTACCTGGTGCGTCGGCTGTTTGCCGGCGCTCACTTCCCTTTTGCACAGAATGCAGCGGCAGCTCATTCCCACGACGGCAGCGGCTTGATGGCAGCAGCGGCTTGATGTTTGCAGCGGCTTGATGGCAGCGGCGACGATGGCAGCAGCGAATTGATGGTAGCGTTGACGCGGCGTAGCAGCGGCGATGATGGCGTTGACGCAGCGGCAATTTTGGTGGTGACGTAGACGTTGGTGGAAATGTAGCAGTATTGGAGATGAAAACGTTACGTTATGGTTTCCGCTATTGCGGCACTGGACACGGCACTTTTGACACAACGGACACTTAGTGGCAATTACGGTTTTAGCGTTTTTTTTTTTTTTTTTTTTACATTACCGTTAGACCGGCACTTTTGTCACGAAACAGTTCAAGCTTTGATAGAACTTTTTTGGAACTCACTGTTGGTTTGTTAACACAGCCACCGCTTTTTTATGCCCACAATATATTTGTATGTTTTTCTTGCTTGTTCCTTTTTCACTATGCACTTGCACTCTCTTTAATTTGTTAATATGTATTTATATGTAATCTCCTTTAATCTCTTCTTTTTCGTATGTACGAGTATGTATGTAATTTTGTATATATATTTTTAGTATTAAATTTCCTCTTTTTTTTCACTTCTTTTGTTTAGTTTTTAACGATTTGCTGCTGTACATATCACTTCACTCACTGTATATAGGGATCACTCCACTTTTAAAGTCACACCTTCACTTTAACGTAAGTATGTATGTATCACTTTTTGTTTTTTAGGTTTGTATATATTTTGCTTTTTCAGCTTTTTTTTTTTTTTGTTTTTAACGTGTTTAAATATATGACACGAGTGTTATATATTTTTTATATTTGGTCACCACTTTTACTTCGCCGCAAGCCGAACACCGAAAACCGAGATCCGAAAGAAATAAAAGACAGGTAATTGGTTCGAAAGAATTATTAATGCACTTGTTCTATAAATGTATTTTAGTTTTAACTTTTTAATTACGCACTTGTCCCTGCTCGGGCGCCATGAAAATTCTCAAGCGTTTTTGAGAAGCAAAATTAAAATTACCTGTCACGAAAAATACGTACTAATTACGATCAACGAAAAGCGTGCGTTCGGTTCGATGGTTCAATTACAATACTTCTTTATTTAATTTCATTTAGTTGCTTAGCCTAAATCTTAAACTAACGGCTTAAACTAGTGGTAATGTTCATATGTATAAAAAAGGGGTAAATATAATTATCTTCAACTTTCGTTCACTATTGTAATAGATTATGGTAAGTATTAAGGTAAGTAGTAGATTAGTAGTATGAATGCATAATTAAGGTAAGTATACAATAATTTAAATAATTCACTATTTTATAATTTTTTATGATTCATTTTTCTTAATTTTAATTTCAGGTTTAAATATACATATATATCCTGTCGCTTGACGCAACAAATTGGATACGCAGATGATCCATCAAATACAAAGTATCTGTAGCCATACTGTACTGAAGATAAAGCAGTGGCTAACGAAGGCAAAACTCGAACTTGCCGGCCATAAAACGGAAGCAGTGCTTATAACTAGCAGGAAAAAGCTGGAAACCATTTCGCTTAACATAGACGGGCAAAACATTGCAACACAATCCGCTGTGAAATATCTTGGTGTAACGATTGATGCGAGGCTCAACTACAAAATGCATATTGAAAAAGCATGTGAAAAAGCGGCGCGTGTAAACATGGCCTATCAAGAATAATGGCGAACATAAAAGGACCGAAACAGAGCAGGAGAGCTCTTCTGGCCAAGGTCAGCCAGTCAATAGTAATGTATGCGGCGCCTGTATGGGGACCAGCATTAATACATAAGACATATGCTGGAGTGGCGCAATCGGTGTTCCGGTTGAGCGCCATTAGAATAGTCAGTGCATTTCGCACAGTTTCTAATGAAGCTGTCGGAGTTCTAGCAGGAATTATGCCTCGAACTTAAGCGAATATATGATAAAAGTAAAAGCACAGGCCGGAAACTAACAGTGGCAGAGCGTAGAGAAGAAAGACAAGCCAGCTTAAACGAATGGCAAACACGCTGGGATACATCAAGCAAGGGGAGATGGACATACCGATTAATCGGTAACATACAAGCATGGATGGAACGAAAACACGGGGAGGTAGATCATTACTTGACGCAGTTCCTAACAGGACATGGATGCTTCAGGGAGTACTTGCATAAGTACGGTCACGAGGAGGGAATAGCTTGCTCTTTCTGTGGTAGCAATGCCGAGAACGCAGAACACATATTTTTCCACTGTCGGAAATATACAAAGGAGCGAATGATGGTGGAAAAGGAAGTATCTAATCGAATAACGCCAGACAATATAGTGACATATATGTTGCATTCGAGGCATGTGTGGAATCTTGTGGAGAAGATGACAGCCATGGCACTCCATGACCTGAGGAGAGCAGAACAGAAAAGAAGAAGTGAAGCTAGAGCAGCGAATACCGCTTAAATGACGTGAGCCCACAGGCTAAGCTTGCCCTGTGATGAAATGCCTAACGGCGGTCCCACAGGGTCTCAGTAAAGCTAAAGGAGACGGAGTTAGGGTTTAGTACGTAGGCGTACCGTTTGCAAGTACAGAACAGTAAGTAATACTGACTGTGCGTGGTCCCGAATGAGGTGCACCTTTAGCTGGCGGTGCGAATCGTGCATATTGCTACAGCTAAGTAGCAGTATCTATGTAAGATGTATGTTGTGTATGCGTTATTTGTGTGGGAATGTCATTCGCACATATTTACATGTGTACACATATTTGAATGTTGGTTTGCGTATATATTATTTGTTCGGCAATGTCGTATACATATGCATGTACATACATACATATAGAGCAGTGCGCGCACATTTTTTACTGATAAATGATAACATCACGATTTGAATTTGAATTGTACTTATGTACATATGTAGATGCTTATGAAAATTTAAATGAATAAATGTAATTTACATACAATATATGTATGTAATTGTAATATATAAGTTTTTAGGATCTCGTATACATATATATATATATATATATATATATATATATATATATATATATATAATATCGCATATATACAAACATATTCATATACATATGAAATTATATTATATTACCAAATATAAGAAATATTTAAAAATTTAAAAATTAACTGTTATTCACACATTAACTACGAATATATGTATGTATATTTCGAAAATAGCATAAATTAATTAGAATGTTATCAGTTTTGCGTGTATTCATAAAAATTCGCAAAATGATAATCATATCAATTAATATATTGGCATGTAAGCATATAAAAATAAAAGCAAAAGGCCAACATAAGTTTGTAATAGAAATGTATGTTTCTGAGCATAATTTTCAATTAATACTCAGCTCTGTTCACACGCCACTGTTAAAAACTTCTCCTTCTTAGCTAGCTGTGGTGAAATGCACCCATCGCATTTTGTTAGCTTTTGACAGTTTACACGCTTGTCCGTTGTTGGACCTTCTCTATAAATATACGTTCTCTGCCATTAGCATTCCATATACAAATGTTCAATACGCTCATTTTTACTTAAAAAAAGTTTGCTACATTTGGTTTTGTGTTTTGTGTCTTACATAAGGTATGGTTTAAAATCATAGCTTTAACTTTTCTTTTTGTTGGTTTTTGGCAATCGCATTTGTGCAGTGTTGCCTTTCACCACATTTGCATTGTTCTTATGTATAGCATTATTTTTAAGATTACCCGGTTGTGAGATATGGTATTGCAATATTTTCTTTAGGAGGAATATTTAACATTTGATTCCGACGTGCATGAGTCCCGAAAGGTAATTTCGCTTTTAAATCTTTATATACGAGGTAACCCTTATAGTTTGAAGTGTGATTTCCCCCAAATTACTACGTTATTTATTTAAATTATCTCTTTTAATAATTCATTTTGATGTAGGATGTAAATCACCACACTCCCCACAGACACTGCGTAGGGTGATATGACTACGTGTGCCCATACTATTGGTAGCTGCTGCATTGTATGGGAACATTTCTTTTATGTGGTTCATCAACGGTAATTTGCGATAGTTGATTAGAATTTGCCATCCGTTTAATTTGGAATATTGGTTGTGGGACTTGGTTTCTGTTAAAAATATTTACTATTGGTTTAACACTAACACCACATTCTTCCAGTGTTTCTTTAAGATCGTTATAGTCTACCACTCTATATCTTTTATAACAGTCCTTTAGAGTTCTTCAGTTAGTAAGGTTAGTAATTCTTGTAATGATTTGATAAGAATTTAACAACATCCATGAAACCTTTTTCAGTGTATGTATGAATTTTTGTTTCATCTATGTTACCTTTCTTAACGGGCACAATGTGAAAATTGTTTGTACCTATTTATTGCTTATTTTGGAAACAAGAGCTTTTGAGCTACGCTCACGCAAATAATGTATATTTACATAATCTTTAAGCTCATTGCTCATCAGGGCAAATCTGTTGCCATTTAGGATTTCTGACTTTGTACTATTTGGCGTGCTTGGTTGAAATTTTTTGGTATTGACCGCTGATTTAATTGGTGATTTCCTTTTTACATTAATGTAGCGATCAATACTACTCTGAACTGATGGTCCCTTTTTGATTGCTGGTACCTGCATAGTGGTTGCTGTTAGTGGATTTGTTGTTCCCCATTCCTTTGCTTACTTTCCGTTTCAGCTGATTGTTGCGGTGACTCATCATCTCCGTTATTTTTATATTGCGGCTGCAAAACACTCATTATTGTTTGTTTTTATCTATTTGTTTCGTGCACTATTTGTTAATTCCTATTATTAACCACTTCGGTACGAGCCGACTATACCTAGTCGGCGGCCACAAATAGCCCTTCACACTTCGACTATAGTCGACAGCTCGGAATTTTATCTTTTTATACAGTTGCGCAGTGTTCGCTTGCATAACTATAGTTTCGTTAAATTCCGGCAGTGGGCAACGTTTTCTGGCCGATAGGCGCCGTACTTGTAGCTTGTGTGGACACCTTAATGTCTATACGCCAAAAATGAGTTGAATTAGGCCAATGTTTACCTTAGTCAGCATATACCTAATATAAAGATTTTGGAACTTCCGGGTGGCTTTGTACCGCATATATCGGTCAATATGTGAGTTATCTCAATGAAAATGAGAATGTATTTTACTTATAGCAGTGTATATTTGTGCCTAAAATAAAAATTGGGCGAACACTTGTCCTAGACCCCTTATAACTAATATAAGGATTTTCGAACATCCGGCTGACTTTACTCCATTGATTGTATGTGAACTTTAATGAGACCGAGGGTTCTTTTTTTAGTAGGTGTAATATTTATAGAAAAATAGATAAAATCAGGTCGATACTAGGCCCAAATTCCATATACTGTGTATCTATAATTATTGTCGTTTTACTACAAACCTGATGTCGAATGTATCGGTCAGTTTATGCGTTTTATATACATATTCATATATATATATTTTCAATATATATATATAATTATGTATAATTTCTTGGATCCGAGCCTTCTCGCCTCTAAGCCTTTTTTTCGGCTTAATATAAAGGTTTCACAGCAGCTGAAAGATTTTCCAGAGCTTTGTTTCTTGCATGTTGCTAGATTACAAAGTACTCAAAGTGAGTTGTATCGACACCACTTCTTATTTTAAAATTTTATTCTCAAATATGTATGGTGGTTAGCATTTACAGTTCATATCTATAAAAACTTCATTCAAGTCGGTTCACATTTTAAGATAATGGTTGCTGCCATACTTATTTAGTTTGGTACACTATATATGTACCTCCAAAAAAGTATATACTAAAATATATAATTATATATATATATGTATATTGGCATATGCATATGTAAGACCAAAGAGCCTATTTACGCATAACCTTGTGCATCCAAACATAGAAATTTAATAACAATTTAACTTTACCACATTTTCCGGCCATACCTCGTAAGCTTGGGCAAATTCGAAAAGTAAAACAAAAAAAAAAAAACAAAAAGGAAGCAAAACAAATGGGTCTGGCAGTGAACGAGGGCAAGACGAAATATCTCCTGTCATCAAATAGTCGTCGCACTCGCGACTTGGCACTCACGTCCCTGTTGGCAGTCACAACTTTGAAGTTGTAGATAATTTCGTCTATCTTGGAACCAGCGTAAACAAAACCAACAATGTCAGCCTAGAAATCCAACGCAGGATAACTCTTGCCAATAGATGCTACTTCGGACTGAGTAGGCAATTGAAATGTAAAGTCCTCTCTCGACGAACAAAAGAGTTTTCGAGAGAAAAATCATGCGAAAGATTTATGGACTTTTGCGCGTTTGCCACGGCGAATATCGCTTTCGATGGAACGATGAGCTGTGGAGATATACGACGACATTGACATAGTTCAGCGAATTAAAAGACAGCGGCTACGCTGGCTAGATCATGTTGTCCGGATGGACGAAAACACTTCAGCTCTGAAAGTATTCGACGCAGTACCCGCCGGGGGAAGCAGAGGAAGAGGAAGACCTCCACACCGTTGGAAGGACCAAGTGGAGAAGGACCTGGCTTCGCGTGGAATATCCAACTGGCGCCACGTAGCAATTCCGGTGCGTAGAAGCGGCTTTCGTGGGAATAGGGCTCCCTATATGTCGTTGACCCCACCGGTTGCCACAATGCGCCATTTTTAAGGGGTTGCCACCTCAGCAACGCTAGCTGGTCGTCCAGGCGCACGGCCACTGTCGCAAGAGGGCAACTTGTGCCACATTTGTATGCGGCCTTATCACACAATGCTCCACCGAATCACTAAGAACGACATCGGTCATCATCCTGCCGGCCGCAACCGCGGCGCAGTACGACGACCACCATTTATTCGAGATGAACGGTCCCATTGAACAATAGGCCCATCATCATCCCGTTTCTGGCAGTCAAAGAATGGAACGTCAGCACGACGCCAGAAATAAAGCCGCACCTCAGGCGTCATCCCCGTTGTAACCACGATCCATCAGCTGCAACGAAATCTAGGCTGAAGTATATATACCTAGGAGACCGGGATGCCTAATTAGCCTTAGTCGCCTGCCCCAAACAACACCTATCCACATCACTAACACGCAACTCACCTCGACATCACCACAATCCACATCAATACAATCCACATGCGAGAGCATCTCACATCCACACATTCAAATTCACACCACACTCGATTACACGAGCGGGATGCTAGCCAACAAAAGGGATCGTCCCCGCTGCACAGAAGTTAGTTATTATATTAGCTATTGAGCTCGCACCTCGCCATTTGATCGCCGCCCTGCTACGTTATAGATAACACGACTTGGCAAAAAAAATTTCGTTCTTTGTCCTAAACTTTATTTTATGATTTTCTGATTAATTGTGAACAAAAACAATAAGAAAATACCTTTTTTTCGTAAAAAGGTTGCTTTTGTATAAGTTATAGTAATAATACTATATAATAATTATATATAAGTATACTATCGTTAAAGCGGTTCCCTAAATAACAAAGCAAAACTTTTTCGTGTCATATATTTTTTTTTCGTCTAATTACGACCTAAAACATGGAAATTTACTGCTTTAAAGTTATAGTAAAATTTTGTGTTGACTCGTATAATTTGTACTTAAAAACTTTGAAGTGAACGTAAATATTGTCGCCTTGCTCCCTTCTAGATAATTTGTACTTAAAAACATTGAAGTGAACGATAAATATTGTGATTTTTCAAAACTAGTATATACCATAACCATTGTGAAGCATTTTTTGAAATAAATGCGGAAATAAAGACTAATACAAAACCGAGCGTTTTCACTACAGAAAAAGGTGACAGCGACAAGTGAGTGGTATGTGCATGTGGGAATTATTCAATGCGTTTAGTTTCAGCATCGCGGTTATAACATACATGTCGGAATAAGAATATGGCACTGATCAACATAGACGGAAGCTTACAGTTAATCCCTCATTACAACAATGTTGCACTGACTAGTTGCCACACCTCTTGTTAACATAGATATTGTGTTGCGAATTCAAGTGAGGTGTTTGAGTTTTTGGTGCGGTCCTGGGGTATTTTTTGAAACTTCCAGTTGCAACAACAATTACAGTTGATCCCTTTCCTGTGACTTTCGGAAACTTTGAGGATCCACACTACACTTATAAGAAAAACTAAGTACAATTTGCATTTTTTAACAAAAATCCATTTGCACTTACCCGCGTATATTTTGTTGAAAATATATTGTTTTTCCCCTGAAAACAGCAATCCTAACAAAACGCGTGCTAATATTTTTGCATTGCCGTTTTTGTTTTGATAACTCAGCTGTTCTCCTTTTCGTTCCTCCTTTTTCGCATTCCCTTTTATTTTGGCATTGACAACTACAAAAAATATAAGCAAGGTTTCAGGGGCAGTGACTGAACATACTTATTGTCAGTAGCTTCCAACAATTCGCTCATTGAGAGATGGCCTCTGAGAACAGTAGTGAAAGAACCCCTGAGAATCCATTTAGAAGAAACTCAAAAATTATCAGAACGGCTTCTAATGGAAAAAGTGAGTTATCCACCGCTGCTGGATCAAAAAGAGAAAGCGAAAATGCCAACCGCATAATTGAAATTGGGAAACTACCCAAAACTATAACCAGTTGGGCAGTAAAATAAAAGAACTGGAGAACATGATGGCTGGCCAAGGGCACAAAAACCAGGCCATGCGCGACCTAATAAGCAACATATTGGCGCTACATGCTAAGGCTGAGAAAGGCGGAAACCTACCCAAAAAGATTATGGTAGGGAAAGCATCCCAGGTTTCCCCAATGGCTAAGGAGGTAAATACCCCGAAAAGGATGCGTGAGACAACAGGCTTTTTACCTCCCACTAAAAAGCCGAAAATACAAATAAAATGGAGCAGCCCACATACAGCGAGGCAGCGAAATCGATGCAAACCAATACAACGGTTAGACCCAGCGCAGGCGAAGCTTGGCTGGACGTTATAAAAAAGCGAAGATCACTCGAAATAAAATTAGATCGAGGCCAGACGCCATCATACTTACAAAAAAGGGTGGTGCATCTACACGGATATTCACCGGATAATAAAAGGTGACAGTGGCTTAGAGCAATTGGGCTCAAGCGTCACGTGCATAAGAAAAACGTTGAAAGGAGATCTGCTATTAAAGCTGAAAAACCAAGCGGATAAGAGAGCCGACGCGTTCCCAAGTGCCTAAGAAGGAGTGGTCGGTGAAATGGCTGTGATACAGCCCAAAACCCACAACGATGAAATAACTTCTCTAGAAGAGATTTGTGAAGCTATGCAAAAAGAGTGTGGAAAGGAAAATCTGGGAAAAATAATCGTTAAGAGTATGCGAAAGACCCGAAGCGGTACTCAAATAGCTGTCTTATGCCTGCAAAATAAAGATCGGGTGGTCTGTATGTTGCCTCCGGGAATACTCCCCTATTCCCCGTTGCTTCAGGTGTTTTCATCTGGGACACATAGCGCACAAATGTTCCAACCCCATGGACAGGTCGTCTCTATGTACACGTTGTGGAGCCGGTGGACATGTAGCGAAGTCATGCACTAACGACTCAAGCTGCATGCTTTGCAAAGGATCACACTCAGCCTTGACTACTACGTGCTCCAAATATCTCGAGATGGCAAAATTGTCAGGGAGATGAGGTTAATAAAATTAAATTTAAATCATTGCGCAGCAGCACAAGAGCTACTAAAACAGACAGTCTTTGAAAAAAACATTGATGTCGCCTTACTAAGCGAGCAATACTCCCAGAGTTCGGAAAGCATCTGGACTACAGACATATCTGGTAAGGCTGCAATTTAGGTCTCGCTCCGGAGGTCATAATTTTTTCACATGGGCAAATATACGAGGCATATACTTTGTTATCTGCTATGCTCCTCCCAGTGCCTCAATTAAAGATTTTGAAGACTTATCCTTGAACTTGTTCTAGAAACCAGAGGCAAATCAGCAATTATAATCGCAGGCGATTTCAATGCGTGGTCGACCGCTTGGGTTAGTAGGCGCACAAACCATCGTGGGTCTGATACTTGAATTCCTCGGCCAAACGAATCTTACAATCTTGAATAGCGGAACGCAAAATACTTTTCAAAAGGGAAACAAAAGCTCTATAATCGACCTCGTGTTTGCCAACGACGCTCTTAGCAGGCGCATTAAGTGGGTGGAGACGGACATATTTACATAAAGTGACCACATGGCTACTATTGCTGAAGTCCCTTATGCAGGAGGGACGGAACGCCGAAGGAGGAGCAGATGCCAAAAACGAACCTGGAAACAAAACGATTTTGATGCCGAACTTTTTGAGATGGTATGGAGTTTAGCAAATATACAAGGCGAAGAAGCCAAGCACTTGGTATCCTTAGTGCGAAAAGAATTGTTCACAGCATGCGACGTAACCATGCGTAGGACAGTACACCACAACAACCGGAAGCCAGCGTATTGGTGGAATGAAGAAATAGCTGGACTTAGAAAGCTTTGTCATTTAGATAGACGCCGCCTACAACGTAATCAACGGGAAGAAAAGGAAAGCAGTATCAGACGAATATTTAAAAGCCAGAAGAAGCTTCTAAAATCAGCCATTGGCCGCAGTAAAAAGAAGTGTTTTGAAAAACTCTGTGAGGAAGCAAACGAAGACCCCTGGGGAACAGCACACAAAATATGTATGTCTAAATTCAAAAATAAGGCCCAACAAGCCAAAAGCGCATTCTTTATGAGAAATTTCGTGGAAACTTTGTTCCCAAAACACCACACTATTTCTTATACTAAGCCCCGAACCGAAGTCGTAGAGCCATCACTGCTATTTAGTGTAGAAGATATATTGGCCATAACAAGAAAAATTAAAAGCAGCAAAGCGCCTGGATTAGATGGCATACCAAAAGGAGCATTAAAGGAAGCCATGACTTTGAAACCAAAATTGTTCGCAGACATGTCTAATACGTGCTTAAAAGAAGGAATATTTCCCGACCCATGGAAAGTCCAGCGTTTGGTTCTACTCCCTAAACCAAATAAGCCTCCGGAGGAATCTTCATCATATCGACCTCTGTGCATGCTTGACACTATTGGCAAAGTATATGAAAGCATAGTAAGAAACCGCTTGGAGTTAGTAATCCAGAAAGCCGGCGGATTATCAGAAAGACAATACGGCTTTATGAAAAAGAGGTCCACCATTGACGCATTATACGAAGTGGTTGACACCGCGAAATGCGCAGTAAGTGGTAAGAGATGGAAAGGCGGAACAAAGAAATATTGTGCGCTGATCACCCTGGATGTGAATAATGCCTTTAACTCAGCAAAATGGGCAAACTAAAACTAGGCTCTCTATGACATGCGCGCTCCTCTATATCTTATGGAAATTGTCATAAGTTATTTCGAAAACAGGCGACTTTTATTCGATACAGATGAAGGCACCAAGAGGTACTCTTTCTTGAGTGGCGTACCGCAAGGCTCGGTACCAGGTCCCTTTTTATGGAACATAATGTATGATGGGGTACTAAAGAGACACCAACCGAAAGCTATTAAATTAGTTGCATACGCAGATGACTTTATTGTGGCAGCAGTTGCTAAACACCTCAATGACCTCCGGAGTAAATGCAACGAGTGCATAAACGGTCTGCGCCAATGGTTCTCCTCAATGGGTTAAGAACTGGCGAAGCAAGAGACTGAAGTCTTGCTCATAAGTACAACAAAAGTGGAGGAAAGTATATCTCTTACCATAAGGGAGTGCCTCATTCAATCACAGCCACACCTAAAATATTTAGGAGGAATAGTAGACTCAAGGCTCAAATTTAAGGACGACTTAGAATACACTGCAGGTAAGCGAAAAAAATCTTGAATGCCTTATCAAGAATGATGGCAAATAAAGGCTGCGTGCGTTCCAGCCAGCGTTTTTTACTCGCAAAGGTAATGAGATCGGTTGTATTATATGCGGCTCCAATATGGATCCAGGCGCTAGGCGTCAAAGCATATGCCAGACAAATAAACACAGTGCACAGGCTGTCTGCACTAAGAGTTATCAGTGCTTTCCGAACAAATTCAAGCGATGCTGCTGAAGTAACAGCCAGTACGATGCCCATTGACATCCAGGGTGACGAATAGGAGCGAGTGCACAAATTATCAGAGCCAACGACAGGAGCCGGCGTTTAAATATTCGGACCTAGGGGCTTGAACAGTTATTGTCCACTTTTGCTAATGGCTCGTGACATGGGAATATATAAAGAATGTGACACTCCAAATTTTATCGAAATCGGTCAGTCGGGTCCCGAGATATGGGATTTCACCAAAAGCTGGGCGGTACCACGCCCATCGTCCAATTTGAACCACGGTCCCTATAAAGCCTTAGGATACCATTTCATTTTTATGTTTCTGACGCATATACTCTAGTTATCGATTTATCGCTCTTTCAGCAGTTTTGAATATGGGGAGTTTTCATCCATTTTTTCACTATCGGTAGAAACTCTTTTAATATTCGTGCTGGACGAATTTGGTTATTGTATCTTTAGTGGCTTAGGAGATATGCACATTAAAGATAGTAAGGACGGGACCACGCCCACTTTTTCAAACTTTTTTACTGCGATTCCTTGTGCTAAATTACTGTTTTATATCTTAATTTAGTCTTTAGTTATGACACTTTATGGTTTTTGGTTAATGGTGATTTGTGCCACGCTCACTGATCTGATTACGCCCATCTACGAATTCAATTTTTTTTTTTGTTGTACTAAGGAACCTGTATACCAAGCTTCATCCAGATATCTCAATTTTTACTCAAGTGCTCGGACGGATGAATGGACGAACAGACAGACAGTCAACCGGATTTCAACTTTTCTCATCACCGTGATCATTTATATACATATGTATTTATAATATAACCCTTATCTATCTCGTTAATTTTAGGTGATACGTACAACCGTTAGGTGAACAAAACTGTAATACTCTGTAGCAGCTGGTTGGAAGAGTATAAAAATACGATAACAGTGCTTCGAAACACTTCCATGGAAACGATGATAAATTGTGGCTTTGTGCGTACAAGCCCGAAATTAAAGAGCAGTCGAATTCCTGTGTTCAAACTTATAAGTTTGGAAAACGCTTAGTAGCCAATACAAATTTCCGCAGGCGTTTAATTTCCATTCCCGCCAGTTCGGTGGGATATCTGAAGGTATGCGCTGCCAAGCGATTAAGTGATTAAGTCTTGAACTCTCTAACGCAAGACAGTCAAGAAAAATGTGTGGATGCCAACAGGGCAATGGCGTGTTACAAGCCCCAAAACTAGGGAAAGGCTTGCCCTACTGAGGGCAAAGGGATCACTAAATCTCTTGCGAACGATCTTGGGCCAAAAGACTTTTGTGACAGCGTATGTATCAATGGTGACGCAAAATCGCCGCTCTGCTATCTGAGTGGATGGTCACTTCTCTGGAGGAGTAGTAAATCTACTGCTACCTTAAATGCTCCAATCTCGGCCTGGATAACCCTGTAGTTAGGATGTCTGAAATTGGAGTCAATAGAGAGCTGCTGACAGTAAGCCCATCCACCAACTTTCCCCAAAAGCTTTGACACATCCGTGAAGAAGCTCACTGTCCCTTTTCTCCAACGGCTTCTTCGAACCTACAACTCCCTCGCTATATGGGTAGAGAAGGAGCCGCTAGAGTTCGGTTTAGCGACGCAAAGATCCGGTATGAAGTCAAATTGAGTGAGGTTTTCCGAGTGTTCAGACCCGTGTTTTTTTTAAGAATTCAGCGGCCTAATCTTTTGTACACGCATAGTTTAACAATAACTAAGAAGAAATGGCAACATCTGCACGACCTAGCAGCTTTGATTCCAGCAGACTGTTATTGCTTTTATGATAATATACCTTTTGAATAATAAATAATAATTAAACATTATGTTCATTGGCTTGAAATAATTTAGTTTTTTAATTCTTATGTACACATTAATCTAATATATAAAATTCCCATGTCACAATAATCCTCCGAAATGGTTTTAACGATATTTACCAAATTTTATATGCGTATTCAGTATGTTTGAGAATCGGCTACTATCTACATATTTTCCATACCCCTAAACGGTAAGGATTGATCACCATTAATTTTTTTTTTTTTTAATTTTTGGACGAAATTCTTTGTTTTTATTTTTTTATATTGTGGCATTAAAAAATACATGCAACCCTAAAGTTTTACTTTTTTTATCACCAACCCTTAATTTTTAAACCCATTTTAGTAATGGAATCATTTTTCATCCCGCTCTATAACTGATCAATTATAGTGTTATTAACTGTACTTCTATTAAAAATCTAAATTTTGTTTTTAAGAAAATAAACATTTATTTTTATTATTAAAGTTTAAGCCTGAATCTTAAAATTTACCGCGCCTTTATTGATGAGTGAAATGCCAACCAACAACGGTTTTTGTGTTGTAAGTATACTTTTTATATAATTATTTGAATTTCTTACAACTATTGTTTGAAACTCTTTTATAAATTTTCGCTATAATCCTAACTATAACTATAACGTTTTCCATCGTTAAGTAATTTCATTAATTCTGTTTATATGTGTTTTGTACAGTGAGCAATGCCAAGAAAATACAAGTAGGTCCAAAAATATGAGAGATAAAATATCTCAAAGAATGGAAGAAAAAATCCAGCAACAAAATGCTGATTCTCGTGTGAGCATGCAGCAATTGCATCAAAAACAATCACAAGATACACGAGTTGAGCGCAATGAAATTATTCGGTTAGAACAACGACAATCACGCCGTTTCACAGTTAATAGACGTAGAACAAATGACCAACAACGCCAACAGATACCTCGTGCAATTAGATCTGATTCATTTTTGCATTTAGCATTCCAGTATGAGCCCGATATTGAATATTATGCTCAAAAGTGGTAATTGGTGCTATGGACAAGGAATGTCCGTATTGTCATGCTCTCAAATTCAATAATGAGCCACCTGAGATATGTTGCGCGTCAGGAAAAGCGCAATTATCTGAAATTGAAACACCACCTGAACCATTGAACGGTTTACTTATCCGCTCGGATCCAGATTCTAACGTATTCATGAAGTCAATTCGAACAGAAATAGTTCGAAATACTAATGCTAATGGTCAACAATACAATTCTACATTCAAAATCAGAATCCAAGTTTATCATAAAATGGGCTCATTTGCTGCCAATGCCAATTTTTAGACAAACACTTCCCGTGATTGAACGTTCAACATACGCTGATGAGATCAATACTTGCTTTAAATCATATCCATTGCGCTTTCAAATACTTCAAGATCCATCCGCTGAAAACTGAATACGTAAAATTAACGACCAATTTCTGCACAATCGCTAATTCGTAAGATACTCTCAGTGAACAAATATTTCCCGATGTACACACGCAGTACACGAAACATGAGTGGCTTGCAGAAATAGCTATTTTAGCAGCAAAAAAACGCAGACGTTCACAATTTAAATTTGAAGATGGAACATTTGTTGCCAGGGAACTTGGTATCATACAAATCTATTGATACAGTTTGCGATGCCAGTGAAGCTATCAATTTTCCCACAGAATTTTTGAACTCACTGGATTTTCCAGGCATGCTACCGCATAATATACAATTGATAGGTTGAAACTCCAATTATCTTGCTTCGTAATATAAACCCGCCACGGCTATACAATGGTGCGCGATTAGTCATTCGAAAATTGATGAAGCCAGCGTTTCAAATAGCAATTTCAAAGGTGAAAACATATTCCTATCATACCTACAGATGTGCCAATTCAAACCGAAGTCGTAGAGCCATCACTGCTATTTAGTGTAGAAGATATATTGGCCATAACAAGAAAAATTAAAAGCAGCAAAGCGCCTGGATTAGATGGCATACCAAAAAGAGCATTAAAGGAAGCCATGACTTTGAAACCAAAATTGTTCGCAGACATGTCTAATACGTGCTTAAAAGAAGGAATATTTCCCGACCCATGGAAAGTCCAGCGTTTGGTTCTACTCCCTAAACCAAATAAGCCTCCGGAGGAATCTTCATCATATCGACCTCTGTGCATGCTTGACACTATTGGCATATATGACACAAAGTATATGAAAGCATAGTAAGAAACCGCTTGGAGTTAGTAATCCAGAAAGCCGGCGGATTATCAGAAAGACAATACGGCTTTATGAAAAAGAGGTCCACCATTGACGCATTATACGAAGTGGTTGACACCGCGAAATGCGCAGTAAGTGGTAAGAGATGGAAAGGCGGAACAAAGAAATATTGTGCGCTGATCACCCTGGATGTGAATAATGCCTTTAACTCAGCAAAATGGGCAAACTAAAACTAGGCTCTCTATGACATGCGCGCTCCTCTATATCTTATGGAAATTGTCATAAGTTATTTCGAAAACAGGCGACTTTTATTCGATACAGATGAAGGCACCAAGAGGTACTCTTTCTTGAGTGGCGTACCGCAAGGCTCGGTACCAGGTCCCTTTTTATGGAACATAATGTATGATGGGGTACTAAAGAGACACCAACCGAAAGCTATTAAATTAGTTGCATACGCAGATGACTTTATTGTGGCAGCAGTTGCTAAACACCTCAATGACCTCCGGAGTAAATGCAACGAGTGCATAAACGGTCTGCGCCAATGGTTCTCCTCAATGGGTTAAGAACTGGCGAAGCAAGAGACTGAAGTCTTGCTCATAAGTACAACAAAAGTGGAGGAAAGTATATCTCTTACCATAAGGGAGTGCCTCATTCAATCACAGCCACACCTAAAATATTTAGGAGGAATAGTAGACTCAAGGCTCAAATTTAAGGACGACTTAGAATACACTGCAGGTAAGCGAAAAAAATCTTGAATGCCTTATCAAGAATGATGGCAAATAAAGGCTGCGTGCGTTCCAGCCAGCGTTTTTTACTCGCAAAGGTAATGAGATCGGTTGTATTATATGCGGCTCCAATATGGATCCAGGCGCTAGGCGTCAAAGCATATGCCAGACAAATAAACACAGTGCACAGGCTGTCTGCACTAAGAGTTATCAGTGCTTTCCGAACAAATTCAAGCGATGCTGCTGAAGTAACAGCCAGTACGATGCCCATTGACATCCAGGGTGACGAATAGG
Organism: Bactrocera correcta; assembly: GCA_027475135.1. Lineage (NCBI taxonomy): Eukaryota > Metazoa > Arthropoda > Insecta > Diptera > Tephritidae > Bactrocera > Bactrocera correcta. Next base: position 35,790,167 of record CM050322.1, on the reverse strand, counting down.
AGCGAGTGCACAAATTATCAGAGCCAACGACAGGAGCCGGCGTTTAAATATTCGGACCTAGGGGCTTGAACAGTTATTGTCCACTTTTGCTAATGGCTCGTGACATGGGAATATATAAAGAATGTGACACTCCAAATTTTATCGAAATCGGTCAGTCGGGTCCCGAGATATGGGATTTCACCAAAAGCTGGGCGGTACCACGCCCATCGTCCAATTTGAACCACGGTCCCTATAAAGCCTTAGGATACCATTTCATTTTTATGTTTCTGACGCATATACTCTAGTTATCGATTTATCGCTCTTTCAGCAGTTTTGAATATGGGGAGTTTTCATCCATTTTTTCACTATCGGTAGAAACTCTTTTAATATTCGTGCTGGACGAATTTGGTTATTGTATCTTTAGTGGCTTAGGAGATATGCACATTAAAGATAGTAAGGACGGGACCACGCCCACTTTTTCAAACTTTTTTACTGCGATTCCTTGTGCTAAATTACTGTTTTATATCTTAATTTAGTCTTTAGTTATGACACTTTATGGTTTTTGGTTAATGGTGATTTGTGCCACGCTCACTGATCTGATTACGCCCATCTACGAATTCAATTTTTTTTTTTGTTGTACTAAGGAACCTGTATACCAAGCTTCATCCAGATATCTCAATTTTTACTCAAGTGCTCGGACGGATGAATGGACGAACAGACAGACAGTCAACCGGATTTCAACTTTTCTCATCACCGTGATCATTTATATACATATGTATTTATAATATAACCCTTATCTATCTCGTTAATTTTAGGTGATACGTACAACCGTTAGGTGAACAAAACTGTAATACTCTGTAGCAGCTGGTTGGAAGAGTATAAAAATACGATAACAGTGCTTCGAAACACTTCCATGGAAACGATGATAAATTGTGGCTTTGTGCGTACAAGCCCGAAATTAAAGAGCAGTCGAATTCCTGTGTTCAAACTTATAAGTTTGGAAAACGCTTAGTAGCCAATACAAATTTCCGCAGGCGTTTAATTTCCATTCCCGCCAGTTCGGTGGGATATCTGAAGGTATGCGCTGCCAAGCGATTAAGTGATTAAGTCTTGAACTCTCTAACGCAAGACAGTCAAGAAAAATGTGTGGATGCCAACAGGGCAATGGCGTGTTACAAGCCCCAAAACTAGGGAAAGGCTTGCCCTACTGAGGGCAAAGGGATCACTAAATCTCTTGCGAACGATCTTGGGCCAAAAGACTTTTGTGACAGCGTATGTATCAATGGTGACGCAAAATCGCCGCTCTGCTATCTGAGTGGATGGTCACTTCTCTGGAGGAGTAGTAAATCTACTGCTACCTTAAATGCTCCAATCTCGGCCTGGATAACCCTGTAGTTAGGATGTCTGAAATTGGAGTCAATAGAGAGCTGCTGACAGTAAGCCCATCCACCAACTTTCCCCAAAAGCTTTGACACATCCGTGAAGAAGCTCACTGTCCCTTTTCTCCAACGGCTTCTTCGAACCTACAACTCCCTCGCTATATGGGTAGAGAAGGAGCCGCTAGAGTTCGGTTTAGCGACGCAAAGATCCGGTATGAAGTCAAATTGAGTGAGGTTTTCCGAGTGTTCAGACCCGTGTTTTTTTTAAGAATTCAGCGGCCTAATCTTTTGTACACGCATAGTTTAACAATAACTAAGAAGAAATGGCAACATCTGCACGACCTAGCAGCTTTGATTCCAGCAGACTGTTATTGCTTTTATGATAATATACCTTTTGAATAATAAATAATAATTAAACATTATGTTCATTGGCTTGAAATAATTTAGTTTTTTAATTCTTATGTACACATTAATCTAATATATAAAATTCCCATGTCACAATAATCCTCCGAAATGGTTTTAACGATATTTACCAAATTTTATATGCGTATTCAGTATGTTTGAGAATCGGCTACTATCTACATATTTTCCATACCCCTAAACGGTAAGGATTGATCACCATTAATTTTTTTTTTTTTTAATTTTTGGACGAAATTCTTTGTTTTTATTTTTTTATATTGTGGCATTAAAAAATACATGCAACCCTAAAGTTTTACTTTTTTTATCACCAACCCTTAATTTTTAAACCCATTTTAGTAATGGAATCATTTTTCATCCCGCTCTATAACTGATCAATTATAGTGTTATTAACTGTACTTCTATTAAAAATCTAAATTTTGTTTTTAAGAAAATAAACATTTATTTTTATTATTAAAGTTTAAGCCTGAATCTTAAAATTTACCGCGCCTTTATTGATGAGTGAAATGCCAACCAACAACGGTTTTTGTGTTGTAAGTATACTTTTTATATAATTATTTGAATTTCTTACAACTATTGTTTGAAACTCTTTTATAAATTTTCGCTATAATCCTAACTATAACTATAACGTTTTCCATCGTTAAGTAATTTCATTAATTCTGTTTATATGTGTTTTGTACAGTGAGCAATGCCAAGAAAATACAAGTAGGTCCAAAAATATGAGAGATAAAATATCTCAAAGAATGGAAGAAAAAATCCAGCAACAAAATGCTGATTCTCGTGTGAGCATGCAGCAATTGCATCAAAAACAATCACAAGATACACGAGTTGAGCGCAATGAAATTATTCGGTTAGAACAACGACAATCACGCCGTTTCACAGTTAATAGACGTAGAACAAATGACCAACAACGCCAACAGATACCTCGTGCAATTAGATCTGATTCATTTTTGCATTTAGCATTCCAGTATGAGCCCGATATTGAATATTATGCTCAAAAGTGGTAATTGGTGCTATGGACAAGGAATGTCCGTATTGTCATGCTCTCAAATTCAATAATGAGCCACCTGAGATATGTTGCGCGTCAGGAAAAGCGCAATTATCTGAAATTGAAACACCACCTGAACCATTGAACGGTTTACTTATCCGCTCGGATCCAGATTCTAACGTATTCATGAAGTCAATTCGAACAGAAATAGTTCGAAATACTAATGCTAATGGTCAACAATACAATTCTACATTCAAAATCAGAATCCAAGTTTATCATAAAATGGGCTCATTTGCTGCCAATGCCAATTTTTAGACAAACACTTCCCGTGATTGAACGTTCAACATACGCTGATGAGATCAATACTTGCTTTAAATCATATCCATTGCGCTTTCAAATACTTCAAGATCCATCCGCTGAAAACTGAATACGTAAAATTAACGACCAATTTCTGCACAATCGCTAATTCGTAAGATACTCTCAGTGAACAAATATTTCCCGATGTACACACGCAGTACACGAAACATGAGTGGCTTGCAGAAATAGCTATTTTAGCAGCAAAAAAACGCAGACGTTCACAATTTAAATTTGAAGATGGAACATTTGTTGCCAGGGAACTTGGTATCATACAAATCTATTGATACAGTTTGCGATGCCAGTGAAGCTATCAATTTTCCCACAGAATTTTTGAACTCACTGGATTTTCCAGGCATGCTACCGCATAATATACAATTGATAGGTTGAAACTCCAATTATCTTGCTTCGTAATATAACCCCATATGTGCGGATTAGTACAAAATGGCAGCGTTTCAAATAGCAATTTCAAAGGTGAAAACATATTCCTATCATACCTACAGATGTGCAATCAATTCAATGCAATCTTTCGGATTGACCTTATTTTTCACACACAATTGTACGCATTCATGGGAACATCCAGGGGCGATAACAAGAATATTGTTCACGCTATAGCATTAAAAGATTATGTTGTTTGTTAGTGGTACTGTCGTAAAATATGTGATTGTATTTTAAGAATAAACTATATAACAAAAATAAATTGTTCATTTTATATTCCCTATCTTCATAGGGGTCATTTGATTTCAGCATATACCATATACTTACCACTTATGTATAATGTAAGTTATTTTTCTACATTAGAAATTATCTAGAAACTAGAAATAATTTATAAGACAAGAAACGTTTGGGGTAACTGTAATAAAAATACCTGAAAGTATGAATAGATTTGCAAATAAAACATTATTAAATTCTTAACTTTACATAGGCTCCAAATTTGATTTCCGAATACCCTATAAAATTATTTTATAAGTATAAAATTAACGTTTAAAAAAACCTACTATAAAATTATGTTAATTTTTTTAAAATAAAAGTTTCATATAATTATACTTGAAATTTTGTTTCAATATTTCAATTGGTTTTCTTTTTGCACGGTTTTTTGCCTCTCCTGTAAATCTACGAAAAGCGATGTTACGTTATTTTGCAGTTCAGGTGACGATATATAGATCTTAATGAAGAATATTTTGAAAAACAATAAAGAGATTTTCGATGATTAAAATTTTTTTTTGTTCTCTTGTCTCGAAACATAAAGGGCAACCTACGCATACTTCAGTAGTAGATATAACAGTCTCGTCTAATTTTATAAAGATGTTTTCGTAGCCAAATGATATAGATATGATAGCCATATGATATGTGTTGTAAGATTTCAAATTGATAACTGATATATTTTTTTTGTCTCCATGATCTGTCACGCAAATCTGTATTGCATGAAAAAATGTAATGTTCTTGGCCTTAAGTTATCTACACAAATAAGATAATCATTTCCATAAAGCAGGCAATCCACAGGCGGATTTATTCGCGAACAAGTTCGCATATTTCCGACCAACTAGTTCCAAGATGGCTTGCGAACATCATTATTAGAACATTTTCTGCTATAATATAGTCATGTGATGTACATGTCTATTTAGAAAGAAAAAAATACATTAATTTATTTTATTAAAAAAAAACAAAAACAAGCAAAAATTGCTTAGACATGTCAACTTATTTGTTTTAATTTTAGTTTCAGAAAATGGACATTAGAAGTATAGAAGTGTCATGTGGCCTAAAGGGAACAAGCGAAGAGGAAATTACATCCGGAAAAGATAGTCGCTTTTCCAAGGAGTATCTAAACGGGCCTGAAGATGCAGAATTCCTCTCTGAGTTCAGCGATTTTTTTTATACGCAAGGGCAAAGTGTCGAAACTCTGCATGAACATTTGTTTTCAGCGGAAAGCAAAACAGGCATGGATAAGCAAAGAATATCAAATATAAACAGCAAAGAAAATATATCACCCGGCAATAACTTTGGTAGAAGTAATGGAAGCAGCAATTATTTCAATAATGTAAATTCTAATGTTGAACCTGATGAAATGTCCAGTACAAAGAAAGTAATACATATATTATGTATATAAATGTTTTTCTAATAGCTATAATTTAAGTATTGAAATTGTAAAACGTAGAGTTTTTTTCACTTAGTTGTTAATAATAAGATTATAATTTATGGATAATCCCAAGCTTTCTTTAGACATAAATATAACTATACCAATTTTAATTTCAGGGGTCTAATACCAAAATTGAAACTCATTTTATTGACGTTGGGTCAATTACTTTTGGAGGTATTTTCAGTTTAGGCGAGAAACTGGAACATAGAGTTATAATGGCCAGAACTACCGTCCAATGTCTTATGCTACCAAGATATTGGCTCATGGAAAGGGATCAAAATCCAGGAAACATATGGCAACGTAGGCGATTCTACTTGGATTCCACAATCCCATCAAGAGAACAACTCTTCAAAGACTTTTTAACTACTCGCACGTGGCAGAAGTTCAAAAACAGTATAATATCAAGCAACTTAACAAGATATTTGGGAAATCCAACAAAAGTTCAGGATATACCTATCATTTGTAGAATTGTTGAACCTAGTGAGGATTAAGATTTCGAGTAATGGAATAATATAAACACTGTTTCATCTATAATGCATACATGTATGTCAAAAAACTACACTTTACCATATTAATGTTTTATAATAAATGAAATTTTTGATGTATAGCAGTGCATTCGTCTAATATGTAACTGACTGATGTTTGTATGATTACAACATTCATACTTCTTCTAGTATGTAGCTTCGTTATTGTGCTCTTTTCAGCTGATTATAATGTGTTCTTAGTGAGTAAGCTGAATATAAAGTATACATTTTGTTCCCAATATTGCTTTTCTCTAATCCTTTCGATTGTTAAGTTAGGTTTCTTTTTTCTTTTGTTTGGTACACCGCATAACTAAATATTTTTGTCTTGCAGGGTATCTGGATATTTGTACTAATTGTGTGATTGAGGTATTATATTTATTTGAGGGACTGGGCCTTGGTCTAGGACGCTGTTGTATAGTTTTTTAAGAGTAAGTAAGTATTACAGTACATACCCCTGTCAAGAAAGTATTGGTAATTTATAAATAAAACGAAAATCTTTCAATCATCATTCACATTTATTTTATGGCCTTTAAGTAACAACCATTTGAAGTGATGCACATGTGCCAACCAGAGCCGGAACTAGCTGCTTTAGCGCCTGTGGCAACAACCTTGCTTGCGCCCTTACCATATAGTATAAAGGAAACCGATGTTGTCCAAATCAAAAATCATATATTTACAAGTGAAAGAACGTACATCTTATTTTCAATAATAATTTATACAATATGGTTCAGAATAATACTTTTCTGGATTTCGCCTCTGCAAATAAATCGATTATTTTATCGAAATTGAGACGTGTTGTAGTATCCTTCTCAATCGACAAAATAGAGATATTCGCCAACCGTTCCTGGCCTAAAGAGGAACGAAGATAAGATTTGATGAGTTTTAGCTTACTAAAAGAACGCTCGCAAGTAGCCGTCGTAACAGGCATGCATAAGAATATTCTCAGTGCTGTTGTTATGTTCGGATATACATCCCCGAGCGACAGATCGAATATTTTTTCTAATACATTCAAATGGTTCATGTCTGTGGCTTCACTCATCAGCTTCGTTGCTTGAAATTTGAAACTCTCAATTTCTGATGAAAATTCATGCGGATCCAAGTCATCAGGATATTTGAAAGCGAGATCTGCCACTATTTTGGTGAGTTCAGTAACACTGGTGTTCACAATTGCTTGACCGCTCAAAAATGCGAAATCATCGGCAACTTCATTTAAAGCGATGAACCGGGTATTCATTTGGGCAATCATAAGATCAAGAACTTGGATCAATCCTGCTTTGAAATGAGTTTGGCCACTTATAGATGGAGATTTTTTTTTCGAGTACCTTGGAAATCTGGTGTGAAGAAAGTCTCTCGGTATATGGTTAATGTTGACAGCAATCCTTTTATCACTTTTGCGGCACGAGAAATATCGAGTTTTTTGTCTTGCAGTGCGAGATTGATTTGCGATAGAAGCGAATCCCAAAACTTCAGTAGTACTATGAATTCGAAGGTTTGTATCGACTTGAGAAGAGACTTGGCTTGTACTATTGTATCGCCTGTCTGATGATCACCTTCTGTAATTTTTTTTAGTATTTCCACAACAGTAGGCAGTTGAGAGTTCAGGGCGTGCACGGCATTAGCTTTTGACGACCACCGCGTGTCACAGGTTCCTTTCAACGTTATTTTTAGTTCTGCTTGCAAAAATTTCCAACGAGTTGCCGATCCAACAAAAAAATTGTACGTTTGTTGGATGATACCAAAAAAAGTTTGCATTTGCGGTATCACGTTGGCAGCATTGACCCCAATCAAATTTAGGCTATGAGTAGTACATGGAAAAAACCGAGCATTCACCTTCAAAGCTAATATTCTCGACTGCACACCTTTATATTTGCCTGCCATATTTGCTCCGTTGTCATAAGACTGTCCTCGTACATTTGCAATGTCTAGCCCATCTTTTCTTAATTTATCAAGAATTTCTCCCGAAAGACCTTCACCGGTTTTTTCTTCGATGTTAATAAACGTGATGAAGCTTTCTTCAATTGTACATTTCTTGTTTTCGATTTTAACATACCGAATTATTTGAACCATCTGTTCTTTGTGAGAAATGTCGGTCGTACAATCGAAGAGGATTGAGAAATATTTAGCTGCTTTTATGTCGCTAATTATATGTGATTGCACTTGCTGGGCAGCCAAATTGATCAATTCGTTTTGAATCGCCGGTGAAAAATATGAGATTGTGCCTTTATTGTGTGTCTCGATATGTTTTTTTATTGTGGCATCATAGTGGCTAATCAATTCAATAGTGTTCAAAAACTTTCCACAGTCTGGTCGACTAATTACTTCACTGCTACCTCTAAGGGCGTCGTTGTTTTTGACGCAGTGGAAAATTGCATCGAGTATCACTTTTAAAATATGTCGCCACTTTGCTCTTTCCTTATCAAATTCTTTGAGAAGATGGTCACCGATGAAACCGCCACATTTCAACTTCTTCTCAAATGTTTTCAGTTTTATATAATTGGATCTATGAGACGTCGAGTTTTCGTGTCTCGGTAAATAGGGATTGAGATGTTGCCAGTCGTTGAAGCCGTTCAACCAAATGCTGTTCTTGTGTACTTTCTCACCATTTGTCATAGTTAGAGTAAACCATTTTTTCTCAAAACGTCTATTATTTGTAACTGGGTACACGGAAATATCGTCACCATTGATAGGACCCTGTTCGATATATAATTTGATGGAATTTTTATCAATTTTCCATGTTTTGGGATTATTGAAATTGATTTCAATCGAATCTTCTTCCTGTCCCACTCTGTGCTGTTGCATTCCTCTTCCATGTTTTGTTCTCTATTCAATTCATCATTTTCGTCATTTCAGTCTGCGTTGATGGTAATTCCCTTGTGAAGAATTGCTGGATATTACCACTATTTTTTACTGCTGCAGCCTTTTTCTCTTCGCAAATCTGCTTGAATTGAGCACCCGACAATTTCTTCTTTGGTGGCATCTCTATAAAAAAGTAAATATTTATAAAAAATAATTGTTCAAAATACAGTTGAGAAAATTTTAATAACTATGTATGTTTTATTAGTTACAGTAGGTATACTCACTCGCAATTTTCTTCCGTTAAGTATCCAAATGTTTCCTGGCAGTACTAATATGGTATGGTGATGAATCCACTGCAATACTTATCAGACTAGAAATTCAATCTAGAGATCTAGAGTAAAATGAAAAATAGAACTAGAAAAAAGGCAGTGAAACGAGTAAAAAATCATAAATCAAGGAAAAAAGTAGAAAGAATGCGAGGGGTAGGGTTCGAATCCATGACCTCTGGATCCGTAAGCAATCGCTTTGCCATTACACCATGCGGCTTGTGGAATACGCAAGTGTGGGGAGCGGAGATCAATCGCGAGCCGCGCACTTTCCACTCACGTTCGCTCGGCTATGAGTCATACCGTATATTAGGAATCAACCCAGTGTTTCTAAAGAATTGCATTTACATTTTGCAATCTCTCCGTCACTAGTCATCTGTGCTCGACCTGAGTGAGTTGCGCTTTGACCGGAAATACTACCAATTTTTGTTTTTCAAATGGCACCTACATATTTTTTCCTTGATTTTGGAATAGGAACTAATTATCCTATACAATAACGTAAAACGACTAATGGCAAGTTTCCATGGATATTATAAATAGGAACCTTGATGTGTAGTTGATATTGCTAGATTAGGATACAATTTTCAAATACTATTTTCTTAGAATTTATGTACATTGTATATTATTCTAGAGAGGAATGAATGTTTATTCCAAAACTGAAGAAAAAACATGTATGTGTCGTTTGAAAGACAAAAATTGATAGTATTTCCGGCTAAACCGGAAGTTATACCGAAAATCAGAAAGCACCTTCCGATAGTCCTCATTGTCTATTGAAAACAAAATCTACAATTTGCACAATTTTACATCATTGCTCATATGTTATTGAAAAAAGCATGAGTTTTGTCACCTGGATCACAGATGAACACAGATTGTGGCTGACTGGCCTATAGCACAACACACGACACGGCCGGCAGTGGGCACAGAAACAGGACTGACAGACTCGCACTAATAGCGTGGCGCCCCCGATTTCTGGAATAGCACGTCCACGGGTGCCCTTGCTTTGTGAGCGCCTCACGACGATTACATTCACACTGGCACGTGTGGTACTGCCGCATTGCTGCCCACTGCACTGGCTCTGGCGCTGCAGTTTTTTCGGTTCGTTCGCGCCCAATGTCTCTTGTTTCGCCCGCCGTGGGTGACGCGCCAGTTTCAGACGGTAGCTCTTTCGGACGCTCAGCAACCGATATTTCGTCAGGCGTATGTAGGCTCAACCTACGTTGCGCCTCTGCGACTGTTGCGCCCGTGGCGGGTGCCACCTTCGCCATGCCCTAGTTACGGCTCTGGTGCCAACGCTTCTTCCAGTCGTCAAAACTTTTTTATAGGCACATTCCGCGATGGGCTTCAGAAGTGGATATTTCAGTGTGGAGAATAAGTCAAAGGAGGCCATATCAGGTGAATACGGTGCTTGCTCAATGGTATTTGTTGAGTGATTGGCCAAAATTTAACACAAATACATTGATGAATATTGTAAAATTCGACAAACATTACTAAGGTCGACTGACATAAAGAGCTACTGTAAACACACTGGTTGACAGATCGCGCTAATTTTTGGCATCATAATTAAGGACAGTTGTACCAACCTAGCCTGTCTTCCATATAAGCGGGAGATGAGAAGGTGAAGGTGACATGGTGTATTGTTCGATCGTGGGGTTTTCACGAGTATTTTGTAGTCAATACTGTCAAATACTTCCATTTTAACCCTTTCAGCCCCAAAGTTGCTTATACGCAACTTCTATGTTCGATTTTAAGACGTCAAAAAGAAAACATTAACATAGTAAATAAGCTAATTCAGTATTTCAACACGTTTTTGTTGATGCATTAATTAAACTGATTGTGAAACAGACCAATATGTATTACCTCCAAGAGTCCGCCAGTGAACTCAATTTCTCAAATGAGGACATTCATCGAGAAATAAATTTGAGAAAATGAAGAAATTTATAATTTTTTCGGATAAGTCGAAGCAACCATCTAAAAACGATAATAATTATGACAAATTATACAAAATTTGTCCAAAATTATCATTGCTCTACCTCAAAAGGAAGACCAAAGCATTAATGAGCAGGTCACAGCATTTAAAGGTAAGTTCAGAGGTATGCAAATGCAATAAATAAAAGCTTTCGCTCATCTGGTTAATTGCATATTTTAAGATTACCATCATTCAAGCAGTACAACACTGCTAAACCCCACAAATGGGGACTGGCAATGTTCTCGCGAGCAGGCTCGTCAGGTATTATTTATGACTTTGCGCTATACCTTCGTGATGGAACTTGCCCTTCATATGAACTCGGCATATCATCGGACATTGTATTATAGATACTTAGCATCTGCAAGACCAAAAATATAAAAACAGAAAGTTAAAACTCTTCTTGGCAGTTAATTGAGGCATTCTAAGTCAGAAAATCAAGAAAAAAAATCTCAGATAGTTTAGGTGCGGTCCAGAAAGGATTATTAGTGCAGCTTCTAACGGTCGTTGGTGTAATATAATTGGTGTGTAAGTTAAAATTGTGGGAAGTGTCTGACATGAATTGGATATTATTGATAGAACCGTGTGTAAATTGAATTAAAGTAGTTGAATTATAATAGATTGTTAAAAAAGTCTTGCGGCATTTTCGCTAGTTGGCGCTGGAAGCGCGTAGTTCTAGTTTTATTCGTTGCATCGGGTCATGCTATACCTTTTTGGAAAGCTCATTTTACGCGCTAACACGTGTTTGATTGATTGTGGTTTCTTTTAAGTCGTTCGTGAATTATAGCGTCGCAAACATGGAGCAAAATAAAGAGAAAATACGGCATATTTTACAGTACTACTACGATAAAGGCAAACATGCATCTCAAGCCGCCAATAAAATTTGTGCAGTTTATGGACAACGATAGTTGTCATTAAACCGTTATCTACCATTTGAAGAAGCTTGGAGTCACTAAGAAGCTCGATGCATGGGTGCCACACGAATTGATTCAATAAAAATAACGTAAGTCTTTTTTGACACTTCATTATTTACGTTAGTTACGGTGGTGCTTGCTATAACCGCCTCTTTCGTTTTGTCTGCTATCTTCGCTTCTGCCAGGTTGCATGTTTTTTGATCGTATTTGTTGACTTGTTATGTTCGGCTTTTCCTCCATATATGTATCTTCTACGCACATACATCTTCTAAATCCACAGTGCTCGACCATACGAGATATTTTTTTATTATATTTTAAACACTCTATGTTTTATTCTCAAAAAAAATCGTTGTAGGTATTTGTTTTGGTCGCCTGGTTGACCTTGATTCACAGCCGTTAAATAAGTAATAAATCGTAATAAAATGTGATCAAATGAATACGTACACCCATCTTAACAATTTCTTTATTAAGAAGAAGAAGAAGATTATTTTGACAATTGTTAACACAAGTTAAAACAATATCGAAAATAAACAACAAAAGTTATTAAAAATAAAAGCAAAAGAAAAAATAATAAAAAAAAACAAGAAAAAACTACAAAAACTGCAGTTATGCACAAAAAAATATAATGGGTTGTCAAAAAAGTCTTGCGGTATTTTTATTGAATCAATTCGTGTGGCACCCATACATCGAGCTCCTTAGTGACTCCAAGCTTCTTAAAATGATTTACAATGGTTTGATGACTGCTATGCTGGTCTCTTTCGAGCGTGGCGCATCTTCGACCACCTCTACATCAGAACGAAAACGTTGAAACCATCGTTGAGCGGTGGAAATGGAAATTGTATCGGGTCCATAAACTGCACAAATTTATTGGCGGCTTAAGATGCATTTTTGCCTTTATCGTAGTAGTACTGTAAAATGTGCCGTATTTTCTCTTTATTTTGCTCCATGTTCGCGACGCTATAACTCACGAACGACTTAAAGGGAACCACAATCTATCAAACAAGTGTTAGCGCGTGAAATTAGTTTCCCAAAAAGGTATAGCATGACCCGATGCGACGAATAAAACTAGAACTACGCGCTTTCAGCGCCATGCCGTTCCGACAAATTAGAAGCTTCTTGAAGAGAAACTGACGTTTGCAAAAGTTCAAAACGATATCTTAAAACCTGAGGGACTTCTTCTTCTTCCTAATTGGCGTAGACACCGCTTACGCGATTATAGCCGGGTTAACAACCGCTCGCCAGTCGTTTCTTCTTTTCGCTACGTGGGAACTAGTTCGTATACATACAAACTAGCAGACAGACGGACATGGCTAAATCGGCTCAGCCCGACATACTGATCATTTATATATATATAATAATATACCCCCTGTTCAGGGTATAAAAAAAAAATAAATGAAAGCAAAAATTCAAACAAAAAATAATGTAAATTTCTAAACAAAAGAAACGAAATTTTTAAGGCATACATTAACAAAAGAGGGGATTAAACCAAATACACAAAAATTTTTGGCAATAAAAGGGTTAGAACTTCCGAAAACAGAAAAAGAGAAAGAGTTTAAAAGGTTTTTGGGAGCTTCAGGGTATTGTAAGAAATTTATTAAAGACTCTTGGAAAGTATCATATCCCATGATAAAATACTTAAAAAAGGATATAAAATAAATCCAAGAAATCCGCAGTACATAGCTAGTTTTGAAATTTTTAATACACTAATTTCATCATATCCAATTTTAAAATTCCCTGAATATGATAAAGAGTTTCCTATCACAACTGCTTGCTCTTTTAACAAGTTCAGCCAGTGTGCTACATTTCCGGAACATTAAATAACCATGAACAAAAATATGCTACAACAGATAAAGAATTTCTAGCAATAACTCCGTATATTTATGGCATAAAATTTAAAGTTATTACCGATCGTTGTTCAATAAAAGGTGGTTATTGAAATTACAGGAATAAACTTTTGAAATAGAATACTTAAATGGAAAAAATAATGTTGTAGCTGATTTCTTGAGTCGAATTGTAAAATCACCAAAAATAAAAGAAGGTAACGAAAATGAACCCAACCTGGAATTGTCAGACACGATTCATTCAGCAGATTAAGAACTGCTTGAGGATTTTCCATTAAAGAGAAAGTTGTAAATAAATACAAAAGTCAAATTATATTGACATATAGCCCTAAAGCTCAGAGGCAAAGACTCCATAGAAGATTTATTGAAATAAAACCAATAGAAGAAGAATAAGAGTACAAAGAAATATTAAAATAAATATAAAAGGAAACGAAATAGTGGAAGTATCCGAAGCGGATTACCATAAAATGAAGAAATTAAATATGATAGGAAACCAATAAAACCAAAACTTCATCTAACTGAAACTCCAACCAAAAAAATGAGATAATTCATGTAGACATTTTCCGTTTCAAAAAAACAATCCTTTGTAACAGCATAAGATAAACTTACATAATTTGCGACAGTCTATAAAATAACAGATATAAAGTGAGCCTTTTCTTTGCGACAATTTTCAAAATTCGGTAAACCTGAAAAGGTCTTTATGAATAATGAATTCAAGGCAGAAGAGCTATTGGTATACCTGCGGGGTGAAGGAATAAAGGTTCATCTCACAAAGCGAAATAGCCATACGGGAAATGAGCACGTTGAGAAATTGTTGAGTGCAATCTGTGTCTGTTGGAAAAACTAACAGGAATTGGGAACCCTGATCTTTCGTTGTAGGAAATTATAACGATCGATACCATTCTACCATCAAATGCACACACAGAGTGACCAGGGATGAGGTATCTTCCAACATTTTGAGGGATCGAATACAAATTTTTAAAAGAAAGATGTTAGACAAAAACACAATAAAAGGGAGGAATATGTAGAATCAAAGAAAGCAGTGCGGATGAAAAATTACAAAAGAATACGGCATAAACACGAGTTTTATTTTAAAATTAAGGTACTTAGAGAAAAAAATCAAAGATATACAAAACAATATAGCAGCAGCAAAATATAACCTTATAAACCCAGAAATATTAACAAAAGATGAAATAGACTATTTTAAGATATATTTTTATAGGCAGCAAAAGTAGGAGCTTTGACTTACAAAAATGAGTCAATCATATTTGCAATACATTTTGTCTACCGATTTAAAGTTAATTACACCAATGTCAAACAGAATTAATTTAGAAACTGATCAAAATTGTATCTTTAATAATAACTAGAGGACCCGTCCACGCTTCACTGTGGCTGATACATAGATAATACTACTTCTTCCATCTATATGATTTCTATTAGTTGGATCATAACTATTAGTTAATGAGATATAGCATTTTTGTGAACCAGCTTGTGTTAGTTCATAAAAAAATGGATCATTAAAGCATTTCGTGTGTTAATAAAGCATTGCTTTTTGGGGGAAAATACTCGTACTGTTGAATTTGGGCTCTGCACCAGTGAAATTCACCTTGAGAAGGGATTTACTTGTATGAAAGAGCTGAAATAAGCCCAGAGGAGAATGACGCCCTAAAGAGGCGAATGCTCTGCGCAAAGTGGGTGCTGTGCAAGTTCATAATCCAACAAAACCAACGAAAAACGGATTCTGAGAAGTGTTTGAGTGATTTTTAATCGTAATAAAACCGAATTTTTTCGTCGGTGTGTGGTGTTTCTATTGCCTCTATAGCTTCTTCATTTCTCACTGGAGTCCAATCGACAGTCATTCTAGTGGACTGCACATCATGAACCGGTTCTCAGGCGTGGAAAGACGAAAAAGTCGGCTGGCAAGGTTATGAGGTACTGAACCGGTTATAATCTATTTCACTGCATATTTGGTTACAGTTCTTTTCTAATATTCCAAATACATAGCAGTTGTATTATTATGTTTGAGGAAGAATCTGTTTAGAATTGTAGGCATATATTCATATTATTCTTACAACATGAATTTTGAACAAATGCTTATTATTTGAAACATAATTTTTGTTGTTTAAGTTGTATTAAATTTTGACATAAAGAGATAAAAAGTATTCTATGTCTTTTCCCTGGTTCTAAGCTACCTCCCCACCAATTTTTAGCCAAATCGGTTCAGCCGTTCTTGAGTAATAAATGCTCAGCGGGATATGGTAGACATTGGTAAACGAGCTAGGTATACGATGCAGTATCAGCGTATCGCTTACTCCGACCAATGAAAATTAACACGGCGATGTCCTACGAAAAGTAACAGATCACCCATTTCGCTTACATTAGGGGCGAAGAATTCTTCGATGACAAAGTTAACGAAGAATTCATCTATGCCAAGGTCAATAGGGGAATAGAAAAGAGTGCATATTAATTTTGCTTTGTTTATGAAAGTACATGTATGTATGTATTTCGTTGTAATAATATAAGTATTTATGTATCAAAAGGAATGGTTTTCTTTCAATTTTGTGGCTGAGTCTCTTTTCGTTTTTTTCCAAGCAACGAGACTTAAAGAAAGGGGCTTTGGCGAGTCTAATGCTTTTTTTAATTTGGTGAGCATACTCCGATTCGGTGAAGCCTTCTATTTTTACACATTCTACAAAAAAAGTTGAAGCAGTATGTAATTAAATATAAATATAAATACTATTTTAATTAAAATAGCAGTTCACCTAAACACAACCAACTTTCTGCAAATTTTCTTCAAATGATTGACGATTTGATGAAATAATGGAAATATTTACTTATAAATTTTATTTCATCAACTTGTATTTGTTGTTTACATAGTATATTGTAACGTTTTTCATGTACTTACTTGATTGTAAATATGAAAACTGTAGAACTTAGCCGCATAGCTTACTTTCATGCATTACCTGGTATCGAAGAATTGCACATAGAATTTTCTTCGGAGCATACTTCAAAGAAAAATGTAAGCGTGAACCATTGTCCCGCTGGGTGGTGTAAGTAACACAACTTTTTTTTATATATAAATATATATGTGTGGAGATCTGTACCTGTTAAAGAAAGTGACAATACACTCTCGTAATTTAGCAACAAGGAAGGCGTTGATGTAACGTGTCTGTAAATATGACATTTGATATTAGATATTTATTGGACGCCGACCGAGCCGGACGAGAAGGCCGATAGTTGTTAATATAATATTACAATTGTTAGTTATTTATATAAATTATAATAATTCGTGAAATCGCAGAATATTACAATATGTAATAACAAAACTTATATGCAAGAGTTGTCTGATAATACTCTGCTAGTTAAAAATACAAATAATAAAACTCAGCGGGATATGGTAGACATCGCTTACCCCGACCGATGAAAATTAACACGGCGATGTCCTACGAAAAGTAACAGATCACCTCTTTTGCTTACCATAGTTAATGAAGAATTCTTTGATGCCAAAGTAAACGAAGAATTCTTCGATGCCACAGTTAACGATGAATTTTTCGATGCCACCGTTAACGAAGAATTCTTTGATGCCATTGTTAACGAAGAATTCTTCGATGCTATAGTTAACAAAGAATTCTTTGATGCCAAGGACAATAGAAAAAATTGCGTATTCGTATGAAAATAAGTATTATGTGTACAAAAACTCACTTTATAGGCCACTCACACTTTTTGTTAAAAAGAAAAATGCACTAGATTCAATACAATCGTTATAAAGGTTTTATTTTATGCGAAATGCACTTAAAAATTGTTATAACAAAATGTGTTTAACTGAACTGAATTATTACAAATTGAAATAGTTTAAAAACGTTAAATACATATTATATATGTACATATATATAATATAATATAAAATGATCAGCCATTCACCGCATCCTCTTCAGAATCATCTTCAGCCATTCCGTAAAATTCCCTTTCTTCATTTTCAATTAATCTTCTCATATGTCTTTTCGAGAACATTCTTTTATTTTTATTCTAAGTTTAAACACAAAAATAAACAAAATTTTTAATTAAAATAGCAGCTCACCTGATCACGACCAACTTTTTGCTTGATGATTTGACGAAATAATGAAAAAATTTACTTATAAATTTTATTCCATCAATTTGTATTTGTCGTTTTTCATGTACCTACTTGACTTGTCAATATGAACACAGTCGAATTTATCCACATAGCTTACTTTTATGCATTACCTAGTATCGAAGAATTCTACATAGAATTTTCTTCAAAGCATTCTTCAAAGAAAAATGTAAGCGGGGAATCACTATTCCACATAGCTTACTTTTATGCATTATCTGGTGTCGAAGAATTCTACATAGAATTTTCTTCGAAGCATTCTTCAAAGAAAAATGTAAGCGGTGAACCATTATCCCGCTGGGAATTATTCAAAACTGCGATAGGAGAAAATTGATACTCAAAATAAAAATTACATATATAATTAGATCTTTTAATAGTAAAATATGAAAATTGTAAAACAGAATTTTTTGACAAATATATAGTATATCCAGTAAACTTATTAAATCATACATACGAGGCAAAAGTAAATTTTGAAAAAATTGTATAAAGCAATACTGAAAATTTAAATGAAATTCAGTCATCGACTAAACCCCGATGTGTGCATACGTTTGCTCTCTTTCGCGGATCTCGTCTGACTTTCTCACCCGCTTCAGTGCAGTTATCTTTAATTATTCTTCTTTTGCGCGCTATACCACGTGTTTCTTTTGTTTGTGCGAACAAAGGTATACTCTACCAAGTGACTAATAATCTAAAAGTGCAACATGCCCCCCGGGGCTACTAACCTAGGGGAAAACAGGTTTGCCCTGCTTTCCTCTAGTCCACAATCAAAAAGGAAAAAAGCCAACAAATCTGTTGAAGAGTTTCCTGATCTCCCCCGTGTAAACATTACAAAGAACGACGATCCTAAGTTCGTTATATTAAAATCGTGCGACAACAACAAGCCCCTATCACGTTTTTCAAGTTTTTTGGTACATAAAGCCCTTAACGCCATAAGTAAAGATGTGAAAATCACAGAGATGAGAGATGGAAATCTCTTGCTACTTGCAAAAAATAAAAAAATTGCCGAGAAGTTCATCAACATCAGAAATCTCTCAGGCATGTGCCAAATCGGAGCAAAATACCATGAGCAACTCAATAGTCTCAATCACGTCCCAGACAACGAAATTTTGGAAGGCTTAGAAGCATATGGTGTAACATCCATTTACAGATTTCAGAGAAAAACTGAAGGAGTTCTAAGACCAACAGGTGCGTTACTTTTAACCTTTAAAAGCTACAAACTTCCCGAAAAAATAGATGTTGCATGGATGGAGGAAAATTTCTGTTCGCCCATATTTCCCCAACCCAATGCCTTGCAAATCTTGCCAAAAACTTGGCCATACACTAAAGCATTGCAAAAATCTTCCATCATGCGTCAATTGCAATTTCCCTCCGCACAAAGAAGAAAAATGCTCAAGATTAATGTGCGCAAATTGTTCTGGTGAACATCCCGCGTCCTCAATTAGTTGCCCAAAATTCCAACAAGCGAAAGAAATATTAAAAATAAAAACGGAAGAAAAGTGCAGTATGCGCGAAGCAGCAAAGAAATACAGAGCGCAAGCTCCCACACCCTCTCCTCTTCAATCATTCTCTGAAATTACTAAGCGACCTGCTAACATAGCAACCAACAATATCAATATACCCACTGAAAAAACTACAACAACAAACAATAATGCAAACATCATTCCTATATCTCCACCAAACGATACACCATCCACCTCTTCAATAAAATCAAATGCAATAAGCCTTACCACTTTATCCCCATCCCCCCAAAGGACTAATAACAATCTTCCCACCTTTCTAAACTCTCATCTCAGCGAAGCAATGCATTCCAACTTAGCAAGCGCTAAGCTAAATGACATTGCGCAATTCGCTAAAAGCTCAAGTCTTAAACATTCTTCTTCACGCGACTAGACGCGCTATACCAAAGCATAGTTTACTCATAGTTGCCAAGACTCAATTTTCTCTCCCCACTCTCTAGCTATTTATATTTCTCCCTCTTCTGTTTCTTGTCTTTACTTTTTTCGGTATGCTGTCGATCATACAATGGAATATGAACGGTTATTCTAACAATTATCACGAACTAGAAACTCTCATCAATTCTTACACTCCATCCATGATCTTCCTTAATGAAACTCATATTCCACATAATCAACCTGCTCACACGCCAAAATCCTACGTAGGCTATTTTAACAATCTCCCGCACGTAACAACAAAAAAACAAGGCGCTGCTATTTTAATAAGAAGAAGCATACCCCACAAAGTACTACCTGTTCGGTCTAATCTCTCAGTAGTTGCCATTGAAATTAATGCACCAACAAAACTAGCAGCAGCTTGCATTTACATTCCACCCACACAAGATTTTGCTTCCTTTGATATTCTGCAATTGATAAACCAATTAGATAAACCACTAATTTTAGGAGGAGATATAAACGCCTGGAGTACAATATGGGGATCTACGCACACAAACTCAAGAGGCGAAAAAGTTGAAGATGCGCTACTTGCATCCAATATTATCTGTCTTAACGATGGATCCGCCACACATTTTTCCACCCACAACACCTTCTCCAATATTGATGTCACGTTTTGCTCTACTAATATAGCGCTCCAATGCACATGGCAAGTGCTAAATTCTTTGTTTGGCAGCGACCACTTCCCAATATTCATACAAACAAATCCGCGCAACAATCAAAATACGAGTACATTTAAATTTACATCTAAATTCAAAACTGATGAGGCTGATTGGAAAAAGTTCAGACAAATATGCAGCAATCTTTGTGAGACCACGCAAGTTTCCTCCAACCCGAACCAGGAGTCTGCTAAAATTTCGAGAATCATACGTACCGCTTCTCACTTTTCAATCCCTCGAACGCTTCCCAACAAAAGTAGAAAAAATATTCCTTGGTGGAATGCTAACTTGTCTAGACTACGGCTCACCAAGCAGAATTTATGGTATGAATACAAGCGAACACGCTCAGCTGAAAACCTGCTCCTTTACAAAAAGGCAAATGCGTTATTCCGACGTTCTGCCAAACATTATAAAAAGAAAAAGTTTGAAGATCTCACTGAGACCATAAACCCCCGCACTAGCCCAAAGAAAATATGGGATGATATCAAAATGCTAACCGGATCTCCTAAACAGCCTCTATTTTCCTACATTCAGACACAAAGCGGACCATTAACGGCTCCCGTAGATATTGCCAACCATTTTACTTCTTTCCTGTCACTCTCTTCTTCCGATGCAAGCTTCTCAGACACGTTACGCAACCTAAACTCTCAACGAATAAGTTTTGAATCACCTATTTTGTACCGTTTATCGCCTCCCGCTAAGCAACTAGAATCGGAAATCCTACTAACCGAACTCGAATTCGCCCTTTCGTCCGTTAAAGGCAAAACCCCTGGTATTGACAAAATTACCTATCCAATCATTCAAAACTTGCCATCCAAGCTAAGCATCGTTTACTCAACCTCTATAATAATATATTTGAAAGCGGATGCTATCCTCATGCCTGGAAAACTTCGTGTATAGTTCCTATCCTGAAGCCCAATAAGTCAGCGCTTGATGTCAACAACTATAGGCCGATATCGCTCTTACCCTGCTTGGGAAAACTTTTTGAAAAAGTTATAGTTAATCGACTGATGTGGTATGGCAACAAAAGAAAACTTATAAATAGAATTATGGCACCATCGATGCTCTTTTGCACCTAGATCACTTTATATCAAGCGCTCTTTCCTCTAAAAACCATGTCTCAATTTTAGCAATTGATTTTCAGAAAGCATTCGACCGTGTTGGTGCCCATATCGTTATGAGACAATTAGATAAATGGAAACTAGGCCCTAAAATCAAGAAATTTGTCAAGAATTTCCTCAGTCACAGGCAATGCAAAGTAAAAATAAATGGTTTCCTATCCTCCATAGCTTCACTTGACAACGGAACTCCGCACGGTTCTCCATTATCCGCCTTCCTTTTTATAATAGCTTTCGAAGAGATTACTCAACTCACTTACAACCACAGCGGCATCGAGTGCCAGCTTTATGTTGACGATGTAATTTTCTACACAAAGAATGCAAACCTCACCAATACAGCCCAACTGTTTGAGAATATCCTATCCGAAATTTCGACATGGTCCCTATCATCAGGAACTACTATCTCTTACGAAAAATCAAAAACATTACACATTTGTAAAAAACGAACATGCTCAGGTTTACTAACCTATTTTAACAATATTAATATTAATATGGTAAATGAACTTAAAATCTTAGGGCTAGCCTCTTCTTCTTCTTTACTGGCGTAGACACCGCTTACGCGATTATAGCCGAGTCAACAACAGCGCGCCAGTCGTTTCTTCTCTTCGCTACTTGGCGCCAATTGGATATTCCAAGCGAAGCCAGGTCCTTCTCCACTTGGTCCTTCCAACGGAGTGGAGGTCTTCCTCTTCCTCTGCTTCCGGCGGCGGGTACTGCGTCGAATACTTTCAGAGCTGGAGTGTTTTCATCCATCCGGACAACATGACCTAGCCAGCGTAGCCGCTGTCCTTTAATGCGCTAAACTATGTCAATGGCGTCGTATATCTCGTACAGCTCATCGTTCCATCGAATGCGATATTCGCCGTGGCCAACGCGCAAAGGACCATAAATCTTTCGCAGAACCTTTTTCTCGAAAACTCGGAACGTCGACTCATCCGTTGTTGACATCGTCCAAGCCTCTGCCTCATATAGCAGGACGGGAATTATGAGTGACTTATAGAGTTTGGTTTTTGTTTGTCGAGAGAGGACTTTGCTTCTCAATTGCCTACTTAGTCCGAAGTAGCACCTGTTGGCAAGAGTTATCCTGCGTTGGATTTCTAGGCTGACATTGTTGGTGGTGTTTACGCTGGTTCCAAGATAGACGAAATTATCTACAACTTCAAAGTTATGACCGTCAACAGTGACGTGAGTGTCAAGTCGCGAGTGCGACGACTGTTTGTTTGATGACAGGAGATATTTCGTCTTGCCCTCGTTCACTGCCAGACCCATTTCTTTTGCTTCCTTGACCAGTCTGGAGAAAGCAGAACTAACGGCGCGGGTGTTGAGGCCGATGATATCAATATCATCGGCATACGCCAGCAGTTGTACACTCTTATAGAAGATGGTACCTTCTCTGTTGAGTTCTGCAGCTCGGACTATTTTCTCCAGAAGCAGGTTGAAAAAGTCGCACGATGAGGAATCGCCTTGTCTGAAACCTCGTTTGGTATCGAACGGCTCGGAGAGGTCCTTCCCGATTCTGACGGAGCTTTTCGTGTTGCTCAACGTCAGCTTGCACAGCCGTATTAGTTTTGCGGGGATACCAAATTCAGACATCGCGGCATAAAGGCAGCTCCTTTTCGTGCTGTCGAAAGCAGCTTTGAAATCGACGAAGAGGTGGTGTGTGTCGATTCTCCTTTCACGGGTCTTTTCCAAGATTTGGCGCATCGTGAATATCTGGTCGGTTGTTGATTTACCAGGTCTAAAGCCACACTGATAAGGTCCAATCAGTTTGTTGACGGTGGGCTTTAATCTTTCACACAATACGCTCGACAGAACCTTATATGCGATGCGATGTTGAGGAGGCTAATCCCACGGTAGTTGGCGCAGATTGTGGGGTCTCCTTTTTTGTGGATTGGGCATAGCACACTTAAATTCAAATCGTTGGGCATACTTTCGTCCGACCATATTTTGCAAAGAAGCTGATGCATGCACCTTATCAGCTCTTCGCCGCCGTGTTTGAATAGCTCGGCCGGCAATCCATCGGCCCCTGCCGCTTTGTTGTTTTTCAGGCGGGCAATTGCTATTCGAACTTCTTCATGGTCGGGCAATGGAACGTCTGCTCCATCGTCATCGATTAGGGTATCGGGTTCGCTTTCTCCTGGTGTTGTGCGTTCACTGCCATTCAGCAGGCTGGAGAAGTGTTCCCTCCATAATTTAAGTATGCTCTGGGCATCGGTGGCTAGATCACCTTGAGGGGTTCTACAAGAGTATGCTCCGGTCTTGAAACCTTCTGTAAGCCGCCGCATCTTTTCGTAGAATTTTCGAGCATTACCCTTGTCGGCCAGCTTATCAAGCTCTTCGTACTCACGCATTTCGGTCTCTTTCTTTTTCTGTCTACAAATGCGTCTCGCTTTCCTCTTCAACTCTCGGTATCTATCCCATCCCGCACGTGTTGTGGTCGATGGTAAGGAGTTTGAAATGCCGTCCCACAGTTCCCTTATACCGAGTGCTCTCAGAGAGCAGGAGTGCAAGCCGAGTAGAAAAACGTTCGGCTGTCTGTTGTGATTGCAGCTTCTCGACGTCGAACCATCCTTGTGTTTGTTGGCGTGCGTTTTTTGCTGCACAGAGGCGGGTGCGAATTTTGGCTGCAACAATATAGTGGTCCGAGTCGATGTTAAGACCTCGGAGCGCACGCACATCTAAAACACTGGAGTCGTGTCTTCCGTCAATCACAACATGATCGATCTGGTTGGTGGTTTTTCGATCAGGAGACAGCCAGGTAGCTTGATGTATCTTCTTATGCTGGAATCTAGTACTACAGATAACCATATTTCGGGCCCCGGCGAAGTCGATCAGCCTCAGCCCATTTGGGGATGTTTCCTCGTGGAGGCTGAAATTACGGACCGTAGTGCCAAAGATACCTTCTTTGCCCACCCTGGCATTGAAGTCGCCAAGCACGATTTTGACATCGTGGCGGGGGCATCTCTCATAAGTGCGCTCCAAGCACTCATAAAAGGCATCTTTGGTCACATCGTCCTTCTCTTCCGTCGGGGCGTGGGCGCAAATCAGCGATATGTTGAAGAACCTCGCTTTGATGCGGATTGTGGCTAGACGTTCATTCTCCGGAGTGAATGATAGTACTCGGCGACGGAATCTCTCTTCCACCACGAATCCAACACCAAACTTGCGCTCCTTTATATGGCCACTGTAGTAAATGTCACAAGGACCTACTCGTCTCTGTCCTTGTCCCGTCCATCGCATTTCTTGGACGGCGGTGATGTCAGCCTTTATCTTTACGAGGACATCTACCAGCTGGGCAGCGGCACCTTCCCAATTAAGGGACCGGACATTCCAGGTGCATGCCCTCAAATCATAGTCCTTATTTCGTTTGCCATGGTCGTCATCAAAAGGGGGGGCTCTCATCCGAGGCTGTTTTTTTCCTTTCATTGGGGGTGTTCTTTTACGTGGCGGGTCCCAAACCCAGCGCACAACCCTATGCAGGGGTGTTTCGCCTTCTCACTTTAGCTCGCCTTCAAACGGATGTTCTTAGGCTACCCAGAGGATACTTGGTCAAAGACCGGAAGTCTTAGGGCTAGTACTAGACTCTAAATATAGCTTTAAGGCCCATTGTAAGCATGTTAAGGACTGCCTATTAACGCGACTAAATATAATCAAATATCTAACGTCGAAAAAAAGTTTAATTCATCCATCAACGCTTATCAACGTCACCAAGGGTCTAGTGATTTCCAAGATAGACTACGCTCTACCTATCTTCAGCAACTGCCCAGTTTCTACAATGAAAATACTCTCCTCCCCTTACCATGTGGCCATGCGCAGAAGCATTAGAGCATTTCCAACAACACCACTAAAGAATCTCTTTGCTGAAACTGGCCTGCCAACTATAACAGACAGGACGATCGACTGCACCCGACGTTTACTACCAAAGCTTCTGTTCACGACCAACACTATTCTCGCCAAAGACGTCCACAATGCTCTCTCGAGGAAACGGAAACCTAAGTGCTTGTCAGCCATCGCGCGATGCATTAACTTCGCCATGCAACTTGAGTTACCTTCCTATAAATGTTCTCTTGGACCTGAAACTCGTCCTCAATGGATGATAAAAATACTTCCTTTGCTATTAAGACCATGCAACTGCCGAAGGATAAGACCTCTAGCGAAAAATACAGGCAACTCTTCGCTTCGGAGAAGTCAAAATATTCCAGTTACGAATGGAACTTTATATACACCGACGGCTCAAAAACAGCAAACAGCTCAACGTTCGCAGTCACAAAAGAAAATGGTGACTTGATTCGACACGGTTCTCTCCACACAATATGTTCATCATATACGGCCGAGGTCGGCGCTTTATTAGAAGCAGTTACTTATGCAAATTACACCAGGGGAAAGTATATCGTATGCACCGATAGCAAATCTTGCATCGAAGCCATAGAATCGCCGGAAAACACACAAAATGAAATAGTCGCAAATCTTCCAAAATATCCAAACAAACTGAAACTGATGTGGATCCCGGGGCACACAGGGATACCCGGTAATGAAAAAGCAGACGCAGCTGCGAAAAATGCAGCAAATACACCAACCATAACTTTCGGTTATTTCACAAAACAAGACATTATAACTGAGATTACACGCCTAAGGAAAAAATCAGCAAAAGATAATTAGAGTGGATATATTCATCACTATTCTAAAGTCAACTCGTTAAAAATTAAGCCGACCTACACTGCCGACATCACCTTACGCGCCATCAGGCCCTTTACCCGCTTACGTCTGGGACACACCATAATTACACACGCTCATTTATTGAAACGTGTCCCTCATGGAAACTGCCCATTCTGCGACGAAAACGGAACGTTAGAACACATATTAACCGCCTGCCCTATAACTGCAACAATTAGACATTAGATTTTCAATTCGGCCGATCCATTCCAGCTTCTGAATGAGCCCACCGCTAAAAATGTGAATATGATTTATAATTTTCTTAAGCAAACAGATCTACTTCGACGAATATAAAGATTTATAGCTACTCTAATTAACTCACTAACCCTACTTCCTAAGTACTAATCTAAACATACATATGTATGTAGCATAACAGACAGCCGAAGGCCTCTGCTGCCAGTGCTGCTAGATATTTATTTGTAGAATATTAAGTATTGTACAAATAATTTATAAAAAACAAAAAATAAAATTAAATGAAATTAAAGAATTAAAATATCATAAAAATGTTTCATATGGAATAAATGTTTTTTTATTAGTAATTATAAAAACAGCGACTGTATTGCTAGAAATAATGTTAAAATTAAAATTTCAAATATAAGGATTTAGAAAAATTCTAAATAATTGTAAGTTGAAGACAACCATGCCATAGAAGCATGGATTAGAAGCTAAACGTGACGGAATGTCTCGAGTCAGCATTTATTTGAAATATATCTTATGTACAATAATGTTATTATTCTTCTAGCTTAAGTGAGTTTTAAGTTTAAATGATTAAAGAGTTGCTAAACAATCATCATGGTGTTCGGTTAATTTTATAATAAAGTTCAAAGTTGTAACTCGCACGTCAAGTGTTGTGACATATTTCACAACTCCTTATAAGCAATCAAGCCAACAGTTAAGTGTTTTATTAATTTCGCAAATCCAAAAACATATTTGAAAACTTCTTATAAGCAACAAAGCCAACAATTAAGTGTTTTATAATGTCCCATTTTCGGCAATACCCCTTGTTCTTTGGTAAACAAAAAGTGCATTGACCTCTTATAAGAGCACTCATTTGCAAGTAACTCAAACGGATTCGTATATAGGTATACCCTACAACACATACAAATACAAAACAAATTAGTAAAACAAATATTGGAATTTTAATTAATAATAAAATAAATATAAACTAAATTTTACTATTTTAATTTAATGACAACTTCAATATGGTTTGGGAAGCTCTGAAATCAAGATATGAAAATGAACGAATATTGGTCGATAAGCAAATAATGATATTGATGAACTTGCCAAATATTCAAAAGGATAAAAGTGAAGAATTTATCAAACTTCAATCCAATTTTTCCAACTGTTTATCGAACACCCAAAACATTGCCATAGACAACTGCCATGACTATAGTCGAAAGTCGTTATTATTGTGAGACACTCAAAGAGAAAAGTCGTTATTATTGTGAGACACTCAAAGAGTGCGAAAGCATTCGATACTTCTTATAAATAATTTTTCCAGCTTACCCCCAAACAGGTCAAATATCAAAAGACCCCAGCGGATTTAGTAGCAATAACAAATCCCGAAGAGCTCCACAAAATTGCCAAGAAGCACCATGCTGCTCAAAGGCATTAAAAACTCAAACGCTACACAGCGAAATCAAAGTAGGGTACTACTACCCACAGCAGTCGTCTCCATCGAACATCGAGGAGAACTGTTTAATCTCAGGGCCCTAATAGACCAAGGATCACAACGAACCTTCATAGCGTCCAGGGCACAAAATAGGCTAAAACTACCAACAAAACAAACCAATTTTAAAATTACGGAAATTGGCGCAAGAGTAGTTCAAAACTCTAATAAAATCTGCCCCATTACCCTATTTTCCCTCCTTGCGGATATAAGAATACAAGCACAAGCTATAGTCTTATCGCCAGCAACACTCCTGCTAAAATCGACCTTCTATTTGGCAGCGATCTCCTGTGGTATGAGATACTCGAAATTATTGAGAAAAACTCAAACACACTTTTGGCACAAAAGACTATTTTCGGTTGGATCATAAGTGGACTAGTTACGGAACCAATCACAACAATGATAACTCAAGTTGAGGAAATCTCAAACGAGTACCTCAATTTACAACTCAGAAAATTTTGTGAAATAGAAGAACACCAACCAACCGAATACAATCCAATACTTGGATTGGATTACGATTCTGCACGTCACTTTGATCGCCGTTGATCTTACGTACCACCGATTTTAGATCAGTGCACCAGTATATTTGTTTTTGCAAATTTTATTGCAAAACCGAACAATTTCGTCTGCAAATTTAATGCATTTTAAACTCGACATTCATATGAATTTTTTGTTGATAAAAGGTATTTAGTGCGGCCTTATTAAAAGACACAAACATTGGTTATTCATTTACTCACGTTTAATAACCAAAATCGAAATAAACCGCAAATATAGTATAAGAATTCAGAAATAATAGATAGATTAGTACGACCACGACAAACCAAATCAAGTTGCTTACGGATAGCTATATTTTCATAATTTATACTATTGAGTTGCACCTAAACTGGACCATTTCTCCATACAGACAAATATGGATTCAGAAACTACTTAAACTCAAATACAGCAAGGACATTGTGGCAACGTTGCAACAGCTTCAGCGATTGCTAGGCTGAATATTCGCCTAGGTGGGCCGGGATGGCTAAATGAGTTAAGCTTCCCGCCCTCATGCGCCACTAGCACCACACACACACCACTCACAAGCAACACTGGCACATATTTCACACTTGAAGATAGCAGTAGCCTCACACACCACACATTCATTGTAAACAGCAGAATGCACCACATACACACCAATTCACGCAGTTACCAACCCATCACCATGAAGGAAAGGTAACGCAGAAGCACAAGACCGCATAAATAACCCTGGAGGTAGGTCGTGAAGAGGCAGTTATCGCCCAGCTTGGTCCTGCGAAGTAGTGCTTAACGGCGGTCCCGCAGGTCCGACTATAAGCTATAGTAGTCGGAGTTAAGGGTTTAGTACGTAGGCATACTGTTTCGCAAGTCCAGCGTAGTGATTTAACACTGTCTGGGCGTGGTGCCGAAAGAGGTGTACTCTAGCGAACAATGTAAATCGTGCATGCTACAAGTCTCACCCTAGAAGTATCTTTAGAAGATTCCCCCTCCGATAACAAAAAAAAAAAACAACCCCTCACCACCCAACGAGCAAACTCCTTCGTCCTGGAGGTGGACGCCCTCTTTCAACCACGAATTGCGTTCAGTCAACATCAGCGGACGTGTTTTTCTATCTTCGGCGCGTACCAGTTTCTCCCGTCTTTATTCGATTTTTTTAACATCATCCAAAAAATCCAGTGAACAGTCCGAAGAGAATGCAGAAACTGATACTCCTGTAAGCTAATTTTAAGTGTATATCTTAACAAATTGTTAATAGCAATAAATATAGTCGGTCAATTGCGCAAGTGTAAATCACAGTAAACCTCAAAAATGGAATTAATTCAGGAAGCCATCACACACTGAATAGGTACAGTTAATGCACAGATCGAACAATCTAAAACTGAGTCAGACTTAATAGAAATTAGTAGATTAACGGACAGAGTGAAGAATCTCCCAATATTCGAAGGAGATCGGACCTAATTTATATTATGAACCCACAATGTCGAATCTGTTTTACAGAACTACGAAGAAGTCAGAACAAAACCAGTGTAGCAGAAAATTAAAGGTCTTGCGGATACATACAATCAAAAACTGTTTGTCACTGCACTATGCGACAAACGCGATCTTAGGACTTCAGAATACGAACTGGGATCCATATCTCAAAAACACATCAGCGTAGAACAATTCTACGCAAGAATCAATCACCAATTATCGCTGATAATAAACAAAATAAAGAGTCAGGATTATTACAGAGAAACAAATAACATTCTACTAGGAACCTATAGGAACCGAGCCCTTGAGCCCTTGATATATTTATCGGAGGCTTAAACGGCGAATTGTCTAGCATGCTACCCATTCAACGACCCAAAAACCTACCCGAAGCATACGTCTACTGCCCTGAAATTCAAAATATTGACCTAAGGAATTATTGAATCTACGCAAAAAATGAAGGAGGAGCCGATCCATAAAAAATCATATCCGCAAAGGGGCGAAGTAGAAAAACAAATAATAGAACTTCTAAAGAATGGTGTAATAAGGCCTTCAAATAGTCCGCACAAATCCTCATTGTGGATTGTTCTATAAAAACCAGGTTCATCAGGAGAAAGAAAATACAGATTTGTTGTATATTTAAAGGTCAACTAGATGCAACAACAATACCTGATTCCTATCCAATGCCTAATATAAACCACACTTTCGCTAGCTTAGGAGAATGTAAGTATTTTAATACACGCGACCTTACATCCGGATTCCATCAAATCAGGATGAAGGAAAAGGACATAACACCTCTTTAACAAATTAAGAACTTACCTATATGGAGCTAAAGAAATAAAAATCCTTACTGATTATCAGTCACTGACGTTTGCTTTAAGTAACAGTAATAGCAATGTCATATTAAAAAGGTGGAAAGCAAGGATAGGAGAATATGATTATAAACTCATTTATAAACCATGAAAAGCGCACATGGTCACCGATGCGTTATCACGACTGCCAATAGAAGTTAATACGCTAACATTCACAGATGAAAATTCACAACATAGCGCAGAAGAGGATAACTCATAGCTCATCCTCACTGTGAAACTCCATTAAACGTATTCAAAAATCAAATTATGTTTATATGTACGAGTATAAGGAAAATAAGAAGTTATACATTAAGAACCTCATCCAATGTTCCACAGACACCGCATTAAATGTGAAGTTTACGATAAGGAAGACCTAAGTAAAATCTTGAAGAGCATTGTAAACCCAGATCTAATCAATGAAATTTAAATCCAAGAGAAATACATTTCATTATTACGGCAAGCATATCAAGAAAATTTCTCACAATTTAGTATCAGGATAACACAGAAAGTAGTTACCGATATCGCAGATGACGATGTTAAATTTAAAATAATTGAACAAGAGCACAAAAGAGCCCATCGCAATGGTAAAGAAAATTAATACCAGATATTTGAAATATATAGTACTATTTTCCACAAATGACTAAACTTATTAAAAAATATACTAAGTCAAGCGAAATTTGCGGATGTAATAAGTACGACCGGCATCCACAAAAACCCAAGTTACAGTCAACACCTATATTTTATATTAGGGATATATTAGGGCAATTCAGAATCTGGTGCAAATGGTCTTGCATCTTTGCAATTGCAAATTAGCGAACATATTTTTGTTATTAGTGTAATAAAATGTATAGTGATGTACCTGCAACACCCTTGCAAATAAGCAACTATAAAACGCCATTGTATTATTTGCAACACTGGTTTACAAATTATCAAATGTCAATTGTCAAAAATAAAAATATTGTAAACAAAGAGAAGAAATTGAGAAATTTTTGTAAATTTTGTAAACTAAAAATTAAGAAATTTAAAATTTGTGCTATGTGCCGCATAAAAACATTTCTTACCTTCAATGTCCATAATTTCTTCAGCAGCTTCATGAAATAAAGCATCAGTTAAATTTTCCCTAAAACTTTTTTTCGGCATATTATCCAATTTGGGCGAAAATTTTGATTACAAACAATGTTTTTCTTCACCGATCGGCTGTGAATTATTGGTCTTTGCAAAGGTTGCATAGAAACTTCAAAAAATACGTTCATTGTTGATGGTAAATATTTGCAATTGCATATTTTTGCAAACTCAGATGCACAAAATTTTGAATTGCCCTATATATTGGGTTGTCAAAAAAGTCTTGCGGTATTTTTATTGAATCAATTAGTGTGGAATCCTTACATCGAACTTCTTAGTGACTCTAAGCTTCTTCAAATGGTTTATAACGGTTTGATGACTACTAGGCCGGTCTCTTTTTACCAATTCAGCGATTTTATCGCAATTTTCGACGACAGGCCTTCCGGAGGGTAGCGCATCTTCGACCACCTCTACACCAGAACGAAACCGTTGAAACCATCGTTGTGCGGTGGAAATGGAAACTGTATCGGGTCCATAAACTGCACAAATTTTATTGGCGGCTTGAGATGCATTTTGCCTTTATCGTAGTAGTACAGTAAAATATGCCGTATTTTCTCTTTAGTTTGCTCCATGTTTGCGACCCTATAACTCACGAACGAACAATCAAACACGTATTAGCGCGTGAAATGAGCTTTCCAAAAAGGTATAGCATGACCCGATGCGACGAATAAAACTAGAACTACGCGCTTTCAGCGCCAACTAGCGAAAATACCGCAAGACTTTTTTGACAACCTAATATAAAGATTCTACACTATTTTTCAGTTACAAAAAGGAAAGCAGTCGATATATTATTTGTAAGAACACAGAGCATTAATTGCCAAGATTAACTAACTTCAGGGAAATAGTTGATTCTGACCTTCAAAATGAAATAGCCAAAAACCAAAAAAATATGCTAAGTTATCACAACAAAAATAGATCAAAAATAAAGAATTACGAAATATGTGATACCATATTTAAAAAGAACAAACAAATAGAAGGTAAAACCTAACACATTTTTAAGAATGAAACTATCGCTAAAGACAATACCATCGCAATATTTGATATTTATTTATTTATTTAAAAGAGAAACAATTATAAATAATTACCTCACTTACGAGCTAAAGCACTGGCTGCTAAGGCCTTCGGCTTAAGTATACATTAAGTTCTAGGTGGTTATGACAGTATATGAGAACATGGTCGTTTAAAGAAGACGAAATAACGATATAAACTCTATATTCAATTTTTGGATATCTATTTTTAAGATCTTAAGGATAGTGATTACACTTATGTATTTTTATATATTTAATTTAGAGAGTGCTACAAATTTTGCAATTAGGTTAATACTACGGTCATTTGTCATTTTGAGATAGTCAGATGGTTTGGTGTTATTGAACAAAGAAAGACGTATCTGTTGCAGGTCTGGGCAGTTGTCGAGGATGTGCATCACGTTAAAATCGGAGGATCCACAATGCGGGCAGTTTGGTTTGTTAGTGCCATTCAAGAGATGCGCATGTGTTGCAAGTGTGTGACCAATTCGCAGGTGGGTAAATGTTGCTATATTCCTAGTAGGACAGGTAGTGCCGTAATATGGTTTCGACCCAGTAGGGTTACAGTCTTTGTAATGGTGTTTGTAATCTCTCCACTCACTTGAAAAGGTGATACTAATAGATTTTTTTACAAGCTTACGTATGGCTTTGTCGGTGAAGTGTTCTGATATATACAGAGGCTCGCAACAGGCTGCCTTCGCTCTTCTATCTGCAGTTTCATTTCCACGGATGCTCTAAGGCTTTGTTATGTAGTTGTTGGTATTCGTTGTTGCATGTAGACTGTTTGCAGTGTTGTTGTGGAGTGGTAATAAGTGATGTTGTAAGTGAAGAGTAGGTTGGGGATATTGCTGTTTCAACCAAAGATGGAGTTGCGACGATGTTAAGTTGTTTCGCAATAGATAGGCAACGTGATATCGTAGATGGCTTGCGGCTTACATTAGTGTGTTTTAAAGCTGTTCTAACCTGTGTAAGCAGCAATTCGTTTCTGGCCTGAAATAACTTTGGAATGAGCACCATTGTGTTACGTGCGGTTCTTTGCGCAATATTTGGTAGTCCAGCTTCCGGTAAGATGGCTTTTATTGGCGAAGTAGGAAAGGCTCGAATACTCCTTCTAGCTGCCGCGTGGTATGGTGGGAAAATAATTTTGATATGGGTTTTAGCACAGTGCCCGTATATCGACAGTCCATGGTCAATCTTAGATAACAATAAGACTTTTGTTACATTAACAATTGTGTTTGAGTGACATAAGCTATATTTAGAAGACAAAAATTTTATGATATTAAGCCTAGATAATAAGCTTAATCTAACAGACTTACAATGTTCTTTGTATGACAAAGTCTTATCAAATATTAGGCCTAGTATTTTTAACGTATTAGTGTGTGGGATTTAGATGTTAAACATGTAAAGGGAGGGAAAGGAGAAGAAGGAAGATTATAGAACTAACTTTGTTAAACGCTATGATGAAAAGAGTTACTGAAAGGGGGGAACCTTGTGGTATGCCGTTGTAGAGATTATATATTTGAGATTGGTGTCTGTTGGCGCAGACAAAAAACTTGCGATTACATAAAAATGATTTTACAATATTGTAAATTTTGGTGCCAATTTTCCAACGCTTTAATTCGTTGAGCACTATATGTGCTCCAACCCTATCAAAAGCCTTCCAAAGTCCAAGCTTAATATGGAAACGTGGTTTCGAGTTGCTAAGGCCGTAGAGGCAAAATGCTCGAAGAATAGGAGTGGATCAATAACTCCTAATCCTTTTTGAAATCCAAATTGGTTAGGGCTTATAAGGTCATCAGCTCTAGCATACCACATGATTCGTGTAGAAATTATTTTTTCTAAAACTTTGGACATGCAGGGGAGGAGGGATATGGGTCTATAATTTTCTATGTGGGAAGTGGGTTTGTTAGGCTTTGGGACGGGTAAGATTGTGGCTATTTTCCACTGTTGGGGATATATTCCGGAGTTGAGAATTTTGTTGTAGAGGTTAACGAGTCTACTTTTTATGGGGTTAGGGATGTTTTTTAGGATGGGGTAATATATTTTGTCAGCGCCTGGTGTTTTTCCTGCTAGTGCCGAAATCGTGATGTCATATTCGCTTGTGGTAATCTCGGCCTCAATCGAGAGAGCTTTTGGGGAGGGTGAAGGGTTATTATAGGGTTCAGTAATGACTTGATTTTTTAGTGAGTTGAAACTGGTGTGGAAAAAGGAATTTTCGGAAAGAGATGACCATGTTTGTGCAAATTTTTCAGCGATATCTTGGGGTGAGTATAAAGGACCTTGGTCTGTGTGAATATGCGATAAACCAAAACGTTTATTACATCCTGTAAAAGCTTTTATATCCGACCAAATTTGTTTGGGGCTCGACGTTGCGTTGGCTTTTTTATATTCTATAAGGTTGTTATCGGTTCTATTTCGTTTGAATTTCGCCCACAAGCGTTTTTTATTATTTCTAAGGATAGCGAGTAAGTTAGACCAATAAGGCAATTTCGCTGTAAATTTTTTAGTGCTGAGCGGCAGAACGGATAATTGATTTTATTGCAGTAGTTTGGGCATTTATATTATGACAGGTTGGTTTATTGTTGGAGAGAGATATGGCAAGCGAGCAAAACTTTGGCCAGTCTGCCTTTTCTGTCAAGAACTTCGACCTGGGCTTCACGTTGTAGGACTTGGGAGTGGAAAGGGAAGTGATGATGGGGAAGTGGTCGCTGTTGTGGAGATCATCAGGGGTAAGGGAGGTAAGTTTGGGAGCTAGAGCAGCGGAAGCAAGAATAACATCGGGATGGGTAAATGTTCCATGTGTTGAAAAGTGTGTGGATGAGCCGTCGTTAAGAACGATAAGGTCCTGAGATAAAATTATATCTTCTATTATTTCGCCTCTTTTGTTTGTAGCCGTGGAACCCCATAATGGGCTCCATGCATTGAGATCGCCCATAATGATGATGGGGGTAGCAAAATAATTGAGAACATCCGATATATCTCTAACGTTAAAGCTTTGATGTGGGGGTATGTAGCAGTTGATAATTGTAATTTTGAAGCCAATGTCTACTTCGATTGCTAAACAAGAGATATTGGAGGAAACTGGTATTTCTTTGTGGTTTAGGCTCTTTCTAATGAAGACAGCAATCCCTTGCTTGCAGGAAGTGTTCTGAGTGCTATTATAAAAATAACTATCGTATTTATTAGGTGCGTGTAGCTTTTTATTGAATGGGATATGTGTTTCTTGTATGGATATAATATCCGGCGAAAATTCATTGATTAGTATGTTTAAATCTGGATAATTATTCAAAAGACCGTTCATATTCCATTGCAAAATTCGCATCATTTACTCTGGTATTTGTGGGTTTGTGAAAGGTGGGAAGAGGGGCTGGGTTAATGCAGGGGAAGAGAGATGGGAAAGCAAGGAGGAAAGCATATTGTGTGCTGATGAGTCATCGACTGATGTAGTAGTTGTTGTGTTTGATATATGTGGAGTGGTTTTGTTTTCTTTTGTTTCATTTTCTGTTGTTTGGTTATTTGGGGTATTGGTATTGTTTTTGTAATTGGAACCGGTTTTTTCGGCAAAAGTAAGTTGCGTATCATTGTTGTTTTCTTGTACTTGTATATTGTTGCTATAATTTTTTGCTATATCAGCATATGGAGTGGAACTCTCATTGAAGGTGGTAGGTATTTGCATTTTTTGGATTCTTATTGCCTCACGCATGGAGCATTTGTTATCTGTTTTTATTTTTATTATTTCTTTCATTTGTACAAATTTGGGACATGATTTGCTAGAAGCTGGGTGACTACCTGAACAATTAATGCAGAAAGAACGAGAACAAGGCAATGAAGTGTGAGGTGGAAGGGCACATGTGTCGCATACAGGGGCTTTATTGCATCGCTTTGTCGTGTGACCAAGAAGCTGACAGCTTTTGCATCTCATTGGGTTGGCATAGTACGGTCTTACCTTAGTGGTGTACCACGAAATATCAACTTTTTCTGGTAAATGATACATGTCAAACGTGAGAAGCACAACTTCACTTGGGACTGGATGATTGTTGACATATTTTGGAAATTTGAAAATTGATACGACACCCTGTTCTTTCAAATTTTCTACGATCTCGTTTTCTGACACTTCATTGAGCCATGGCGTGAAAATTGTACCTTTAGAGTAATTAAGGTTGTTGTGTAATTCAATTTTTACATCACATACTCCGTACAAAGTTTTTGTGGATAGAAATTTTTTGGCAATGTGGTTGCTTTTTACCAACAATAGTAATTTGCCATCCCTCAGTTCAGAAATATTTATAATTTCAGAGCTGACGTTTTTGAGGGCTTTGTGCACAGCAAAGCACGAGTATTTATTAAGGGGTTTTTCAGCGTTTATTGCACTTACCACCAAGTATTTTGGATTTTCTTTTTTGACTGTCAGTAGCTTAGGAAAATCATTAGTTAAGCTAGGTTTTTTCCTTTTAGCTTTAGGACTTGGGGCTAACAGGGCAAACCTATTATCCCCAAGCGAGGATCCCTCAGGGGGCATTCTTGTTATCAATCTTTAACTAGTATGTATAGCAAATATCACTGTCTTATGAGAAAAAAAAACAACTATGCGAATAACACTCGAAAATAGGTGAGAGAAGAACGTAAGAAGTCACTCTAAGCACTTTAAGCACAACCGTACACGTCGAGTATCAGTCGATGACTGTATTTGATATTTATTCTTTAGACTTATCGTACTGAACAACTGCTACAGGAGACGCCGAGTATGACAGGGACGTATACAATTATGCATACTATCGACTTTGACGATTACAAAAAATTACCAACGACGTCAGACTTACTAGGTACCACGAAATAAGCAAAACAAGTATTTTATTTCTACAATTAAAAATCAACTTTCCAAGATAGATAGCTTATTAAGTCCTCTGCGAACAAAAAACGCAATCATTCAAAAGAGATCAATCAACTGGATGCGATCTACTTGAACATGGTTAGCAGGAAATCCCGATGCCACTGACTAGGGCCGAATTCTTGCCACAACACATGAACTGACCGACAACAATAACGTACTGTATACCACAAAGCAATACATTATCAAGACAAATAACAAAATCTTAGATGGTTATAATACGATTGTAGATGAAATAAGTAATAAGGAATTATTCGCAAAAACATTATATAATACCTATAGGTTAGGTAAAGACTAAATTGCAAAAATTATAATGGTAACCCAATAAGCAAAACAAGGAATCGTTCATTCTCAAATTCTAAATAAGGAAGATATATCAGGTTGTTCAATAAGTTTTGTCGTTCGATCGCAGAAGACGTTGCTCCTAGCCCAAATTTTTTTTTTTTTTGTTTTGTTGGTACACTCTTCATATGAACGAATGTATAGTTTGATTTCAATTTGTCAATTCATTTTTGTTTACAAGCCATTTAGTGTCGCCGTGTCACAGTTTTACAATGGAAAAAA
The DNA here is from genome assembly GCA_027475135.1 of Bactrocera correcta. Lineage (NCBI taxonomy): Eukaryota > Metazoa > Arthropoda > Insecta > Diptera > Tephritidae > Bactrocera > Bactrocera correcta. The sequence continues at coordinate 35,751,888 of CM050322.1, read as the reverse complement.
TTTAATATCGTTCAGTGATAAAATTCTTATTTTTGGAAGGTGTAGCACAAAAAAAAAAATTCACGAACCAATGTTAGAAGACTATGATGATTGTTCACCTGCAATTAGAACAGTAGAAAGATGGGTTGCTGATTTTAACGTGGTCGTACCTTGAGACGATCTGCGTGAAGAACGTCCTGAAAGCGCATCAACACAAGAAATCATAGCCAAAGTACAGAATATGGTTTTGGAAGATTTTCGATTGACCCAGAGGGATTTGGTGGAGGCTCTACACATCTCATTAGGCAGTGTGAGCCCTATTTTAAGTGAAATTTTGGGTTTTAGAAAGCTGTGTGCATAATGGTGCCGAATTCGCTAACAATGGAAAACAAACACATTCGAGTTTTGGAGCGTTTTAAAAAGGATAAAGTGGATTTTGTGCGTCGATTCATCATTGTGGATGAGACTTAGGTCTAGCACCATGAACATTGTTTAGATCTGGCAACGAGAGAGATCTGGCAGCGCCTGGAGATTCGGAGAGGAATGAAAATGGCGCGGTTGCGGAGGTCTGTTTTGGTTCGGTTAAGTAAAATGTTCTACGAAACTGAAGTCTGATGAAATAAAGTCTAAATCAAAATAAATACTGTATTTGTCTTTTTACTGGTGGTAAAGGTGAGTTGTTACAGTGGTCCACCTTACGAAGAAGTGTGCCGACGGGCTAAAGAATAATAGTGTGAACAAAGAAATTGAAAGGCAATTAATATGTGTAAATGCAAGACGCATTCACCACATGAGCTGCTGTTTAAATAGCAATAAGTTCGCCGTATTTTGTTTTCTCGACCTCCCTTTGCTATGTTTTGCACGACAGACTGCAGAGGCAAAATTGCACTTGATTTTGTTCGTATTTCTTTGCGTGTTTGCTATCAGCTGGGGTGAAATCGTCTTGCAATAATTTATGTTCACAATTTTTGAAAGAAAATAAAGTTGGTACTGGAAATTCTGGTGTTATTTGCCATTACAAAATTAAATAAATGTATCTGTTTTATTCTCACAATAGGATAACAAATATTAGAAGAAAATTTGCGACTTGATAAAACATAGACATTCAATCCAAAGTAAATTGAAATCATGAACATAGCGGGCGTAACCCCCATTTTTGTGCAATGCAATTTATAAAGCACTTGTTCGTTCGGAGTGGGAGAAGTGGTACCGGGCCTTTTATCTATAACCCGGAAGCCGAGGACATCAAAGATCCTATTAAAAGAAAGAATAAACTGTTGCATTTAGGAGGGATGCAGCTTCAAGAGGTTATCTACAATATACCTGGCGCGCTCATAGAACCTGAAGAGAAGAAAGATGTGTTTAAGCATTTAGTAGAAAGATTGCAGCAATATTTCTTTCCTAAAAGGAACTCCACTTTTGAACGTCACTTATTTCGATCTTTGAAGCCTGAGGTGGGGTAAACTTGAATAAATTTATTCTTAGGCTAAGAAACCAAGCTCCTAAGTGCCGGTTTGGTGAAACAAAAGCGAAATAATTGAAATTAACTTGAAAGATAAGCTTATAGACACATGGGCACCTACTGAGCTTAGGAAACGTGTATTAGAAAAGGAGCATTCTCTAGATGAAATAATTGAGATGTGCTTGGTATATGAGCAAATTAAAACACAATCAGAGACTATGATATTGCCGTCGCAATCTGAAAGCGTAAACAAAATTACACAAGCCGTCGTAAATAAAGAAAGGGAGACAGAATGCGGTAGATGTGGTCGAAAGGGGCATTTGAGTAGCAGCGCTGGGTGTCCAGCCAAAAATGTGAGATGTAATAAGTGTAACTTTATAGGGCATTTTGCTAATATGTGTAAGACAAGGGCTCGTAAGCGGAAACAGAATGATGAAACAAGCGATAAGGTAAAAAGGAAGAAAAATTATGCATCCAAAGTCCACTGTGTTGCAGGGGATTACAAATCTGATGTCGATGATGATACACTTAACGAATATAATTGTTTTAAAGTATCAGACAACTTCAATGAAGATCTAAATGAGCTAATAGATTGTTTCATTGGTGGTAAAAAAATTTCGATGCTAATTGACTCTGGTTCACGCTTTAATCTTCTTACAGAAAATGACTGGAAAAGTCTGTGTAGTAAAAATGCCACAGTATGGAATATTCGTAGTGAGTCAGAGGTTCAATTCCGGGCGTACGCGGGAAAAGACCTGCTGAGAGTAAAACTTGTATTTGAGTCTGTTATTGGTATTGATTTGAATTCAAAGGTGATTTCTTCATTCTATGTTATTGAGAATGGCAGACAATCAATGTTGGGTAGAGATACGGCCATAAAACTAAGGGTTTTGAAGCGAGGCATCGAGATAAACGCGCTTGAAAATCGGGTTCCTTTTCTGAAAGTAAAAGGAATACAGATATCCTTGACCATTGGCAAGTCAGTTAGACCAGTACAACAACCGCTTAGGCGAATTCCATCTGCGGTAGAGGAGAAGGTTGACCACAAGTTGAAGGAAGCGTTAGCACAAGATATTATCGAGTCAGTAACGGGGCCAAGTGCATGGATTTCACCCATAGTAATTGTATTTAAAGAAAATGGTGACATCCGTTTATGCATAGATATGCGACGTGCAAATAAGGCTATTGCCAACATTTGATTCGTTTATGACGCGACTCACAAGAGCGAAGTATTTTTCTAGATTAGACCTCAAGAACGCCTACCACCAATTAGAATTGGACGAACAAAGCAGAGAGATAACCACATTTATTACGACCAAAGGCCTATTCAGATATAAGCGGCTTTTATTTGGGGTTAATTCGGCACCTGAAATCTTTCAGCGAACGATGGAAAATATACTGGCTGGTCAGAAAAACGCCCTTAATTACCTAGATGATATTATCGTATATGATGAAACAGATTATACGTAGGAAAACCCTCTAACACGTTTGATCAATATGGAGAACAGAGTCTTTGTACCATTATTGAAAAGTCGGTGCCTCGAGCTCTCACAATCTTCAGATCCCGAACTCTTAGAGGCAATTAGAAATGTAAAGGAAGATACTTGGGGCGACAAATCTATTAACCAGTTTTTTCCTTTTCGCTTGGAGCTATGTGCGGTTGGAAACATGCTTCTACGGGGAACTAAGATTGTTTTACTCAAATTATTGAGATCTCGCGTCCTGGAATTAGCCCACGGAGGTCACCCAGGTGAAACAGTAATGAAAAGAAGAGTTCGAAGGTCTGGTGGCCCCTCATCGACAGGGAAGTTGAAAAATTCGTTAAAAACTGCCGCAGTTGCTTACTAGTATCTAGGCCCAACAACCCGGCCCCAATGAGAAGATGTACCTTACCGGACGGACCTTGGATTTCACTCGCAATAGATTTACCGGGACCTTTACCAAACCACGAGTACATTTTTGTTGCTATTGACTACTATTCACGTTGTCATGCACTGAAATTTCTTAAAAGAATAACTTCAACGGCTATAATAAATTTTCTGGATAAAATATTTTCAAGATTGGGATATCCAAAGTCCATCACTGCGGATAACGGCCGGCAGTTTGTAGGTAAAGAGTACAAGAACTATTGTTTAGAAAATACGATTGAATTGATTACATCTCCACCGTATTGGCCACCGGTAAACGGGGAGGTAGAGAACTTGAATCGATCTTTGCTTAAGCGTCTACAAGTTGCCAATACACAGGGAGAAAACTATAGAAAAGAAATCCAAAAGTTTGCTCTAATGTACAACGTAACCCCACATGGAACAACAGGGAAATCACCATCAGAACTTTTATTTAATAGGCGCATACCAGATAAGATTCCATCGCCACAGGACGTCGAAGAACCGATCCTGGACCTTGAAGCCAGAGATTTAGATTGTGGCAATAAAGAAAAAGGGAAAGAGAGAGAGGATGAGGACCGGAGAGCCAAAGAAAGCAAAATTGCAGTTGGAGAAAAAGTTCTGGTACGTAATACGATACTCCCAAATAAGCTGTCTACGACGTTTAATGCAGAAGAATTCGAACTGATTAAACGAACAGGGAATGACGTTGTAGTACGTGGTAATGACAAAGAGGTACGATGGAATGTAAGCCATTTGAAAAAGCTTCCAGTACCTGAATTAACAGAAGGTGACAAAGATACAGCAAAGAAGGATACTAATCCACCGTTGAAACTTACTTTGAAAAATATAGGAGGGATGTGGAGATCTGGCAGCACCTGGAAATTCGGAGAGGAATGAAAATGGCGCGGTTGCGGAGGTCTGTTTTGGTTCGGTTCTACGAAACTGAAGTCTGATAAAATAAAGTCTAAATCAAAATAAATACTGTATTTGTCTTATTACTGGTGGTAAAGGTGAGTTGTTACAAACATAAATCAAAACAAGTGGCTAAAGAGTGGTGTGATCTTGGTTGTTCGGCTTTGGAACGAGATCGTGTCCGGAAAAGAGGGTTATGTCATCAGGGAGATTATACTGAATAATAAAGTTTATTTTGAAACATAAAATTGTGTTTTTCTTATCAATCGACAAAACTTATTGAAGAAAAACCAAAAATTAGACAAATTCTATTGCATCGCACAAATCTTTAGGGGAGAAAAAGCGCTATTCGATTATCAAGTTATAACTGAATTAGTTAGAGAACGAACAATCTTTCTTTCAAATTTTATTGTAAATGTTACTTATAATAATAATTCTTTTAAACTAAATGGGTTTTTTCTTATAAAATTCTTTAACGAAACTATAACCTTGAATAACGTTAGTTATACAAACTGGCAACCAAGGTCCTATCGGATCTTACCCGCAACTCTTAAGAATAACCTAACAGAAAATTAAATTAAATTATACTTAAACTATTTACATAACATACATTTAAATAATGTAAATGAACTGGACCGAATAACATCAAAAAACATTAGGGGTAATCATAATCCGGTGCAAATGGTCTTGCAAATGCATATATCGGTGCATGTGCAAAATATTTGCACACCATGTTCTTAAACAAAAACAAATTACATGTGTTTTGCAAATGCAACACTGTTATGCAAATGCTACACTCAACCCCTATTGTATATGTGCAAATTAGTATTGCTTTTCAAACAGCTGATTTCTTTTGCATACACATTTGTTTCGATTTTTGCGCGTAAGGTAAAATTTTTGGTAAGAAAAGAAATTTGAAAGAATTAACAACTTAAAACTTAATAAAACTATTTACAGCACTATGAGCGATAAAAAAGTGAAAAGAAAGCGACCGAACAAAAAATGAACAAAGGAGGAAATCAACAAGCTTCTGGATTTTTTGGAGGAAGCAGTTTGGAATGTATAAATGCTTATTTATGTGCTTTTATTAGGCTCCAAAAGCACAATTTTTTTTTACAAAAAATGCATTGTGGTTAAGGGAATCGAAGCCACGTGGGACTTGCTGCGGTGGAAGGTACGCCACCTAAACAGTACATTCAAAAAAGGGCATGATTATCGCACCTCAACTGACGCTGGAATTGATGAAATGGATGTGGGCGTTGGCACTTTTGAAGGTAAATAATAAAAATTGAAAGTGCTTTGGGAACTTAAGTGATTAAATCTTTTACAGAAAAAATTGAAAAAATGTGCCCCCATTACAATCGCCTAAACAAAATTTTCGGAGCTAAATCGCATGCGCAAAATAATTTCTGCGCTGTCGACACGGGCAATGACTTGCTGCTTATCGCGCCACAGCCGTCAACAATTTCCTCACCAGTACATTCACCGCCAATAGTCTTTCCACCAGCAATTTCACCGCCAATAGCCTCGCCTCCAGCATTTCCACCGCTAATAATTTCTTCACCAGCAATTTCACCGCAAATAGCCTCGCCATCAGCAATATCACCGCAAATAATCTCCCCACCAGCAATATCACCGCCAATAGCCTCGCCGCCAGCAGTCGCACCGCCAACAGTTTCGCAGCAACCACTCCCACTTGGGGCTGATTTTCCACAATCAGTTAAAACCATGGCTAAAAAAATGAAAATGCAGGCTCCCAAAACATCAGCGGCTTGTTTGATGGTTTACCAGCAAAACAGAACGGAGTTGGAAAAAGAAAAGCTTCAATTTGAAAAAGAAAAGTTGGAGAAGCACCTTGAACTATCAAAAGCTGAAATTGAATTGAAAAAAAAGAGCTAAAACTTAAGAAAATTAAATTGGAGCAAGATGAAAAAATAAGAAGGCTAGAAATAGAAAAAGACGAACGAATAGCTATGTATGAAATAAAAATGAAATACATGAAGTAATTCAAAATTTAACTTTTTTATTCAAACATTAATGAATGTATTGCTAGCCTTTTAGTTTCCCCTTTTCTGTTTGGTTGTATATCCTCGCTTTCCTCACCGTTGTCATCAGTGTACTCGTACGTGGTGTCCTCATCGAGATTTATATATTCGTAGTTTGTGCTGTCATCTTCTCGTAGTATGTTGTGCAATATACAACACACAACAAACCAATCACAACATAAATTGGGGCTTTCTTTATTTATAAGGCGTGCTCTGAACTCCTTAAGACTGCAAAACTGCTCCTTCAATAGGCCGAAGCAATGTTCGACTCGAAATCCAAATTTACTGTGACGCAAATTGAAATTAATTCGAGAATTTATGTCTAGTACTCGAGCATTACTTCGGAATGGAGGTTTCATAGTTTCGGACAAAGGATAGGCTGAGTCACCAGCTAACCACTGCTGTGACGAAAAAAAATTTTTTTTTTTGCAAGAAAAGTGAGCTGCTGCGGTATACTCTCGCATCATGCCAATTGCCAACATGTCCCACCGTTACGTGTCGTATTTTTAGTTTGTAATCGCAAACTATTTGGGCTTTGATAGAGTATATGTGCTTACGAGAAAAGAATGATATAGGATCGATAATTGACAATATAGCCAATGCAAAATTGCATTTCAGAATAAGTATCATGTACAATTTCTGATCGCTCTGTTTCATTTGGCCAAAAAAGGAAGAAATCTCTTAACCTTAGTATAGCACTGAAAACTCTTTTCGTAATTATGGATAGAGTTCCACCATCTCCTACACCAAATAATGTTGAAATTTTTTTCAATGCAGCACCCTCTCCGCATGAGCCCAGACGATAAAGCACAATTGCTAACTGCAAGTCCACAGGAATCTGTTTGGAAGAATGTGCTTTATTGAATTCCGGATCGTTCTTAATCAGTTGAAATATATTGTTAAATTGTTCCTTGCTTACTCGAAGCATTTGGCGGAACCGGTTTTCGTCGAATTTATTTAAGATTTCATTTCGCCATACTGGTGACTTTGGGACTTCATGCTCAACTCCACGCCGGCATGAAAGCACTACTTCAACATTCATATCCAATTCATCTAAAATTTTATCGACCGCCTCACCATCTTCGTCCACTTCTGTATAAAAAAAAGAACCATGAATATAAAAATATATTTAGTCACCAACTTTTACCTATTATATTAAGAATATCATTTGCCGTATTCTCTACCAAATAATTAAGAATTTTTTCTTTTTCGCTTTTTCTTGGCATGATTGCTATTGAGAATATTTACCAAATATTTCATTTCACATTTGACAACTAGAAATCAGCAGTTAATTTTACAATGAACAGGATTGCATTCAGATATAAAAAAACAGTCGCTCACGATCTATTGGAAAATGTTACATTTACACTTTTGCATATGCAACGATGCATCGGATTCTGATTACACTTATTATTTCAATTAGCACAAGCTTCGTAGCAATTCTTGTTGCAGTAACACTATCGTTAGCTTTGTGTATCATACTCTCCAAAACTTATAACAACAACATACATATGTCGTCGGCTCTAAACCAGAGGGAAGCCGTGCCGACGTAATTTAAGCCGTTTCTTAGCCAAACTGAGGTTTGCAATGAGTATTGCTTACGTTATAATAATATCGTACTAGTAAGTAAGAATTCGTACCTACATACATATGTAGGTTTATAGTAAATAAGCAAAATTTTATATTAAAAGTAATCGAGTTTGACTTTGCAATTCAAATAGCGTGTTTAGATTTTACGGAGACCGACCCATAACTTACATAGTTATATAATTTACATTTTTCACAGCTCTCTTGGCTGGTTAGGTCTAAATCCTTAAAATTGCCTATATTTTATTTATACCGGCTCGAAGGACCAAAGGTTGATTTGTAGGACCAAACTTTAAACTGAAATTAAATTCTTTAGATTCTTATCACTGGTGGGGGAAAAATTAAGATCGTTTCTAAGCTGAGAAATATTTCATTCTGATTTTATTTTCAAATTTAAAACCTTTATATACTATTTTTCAAAATAACTAAATATAAGTGTATGTGTATGTATGTATGTGCGAGCCACAAGTGGTTCAAAAACTAGTGAAACCTCACACGTATGTACGTATACGCGTACATGTGATCATACATCTCTGTAGCGCTCATTCAGCAGTGCGATATAAATTATTTATGTAAAAATATAGCTGATCCGCTCTAATAGGGTTATTCAGCTGATACAGGGTTACATTTGTTCATTCCTAATTTAAAATACTTTTAGAATTCTAAGCAAATATTTAAAATTTACATTTTTCTCTATTACAATTTTTACAGAATTACAAATATATTCAATAAAAAAATTATTAATATCTGAAAAAATATATACATTAAATACAAATAGAAATAACTCTGAAAGAAAGAGATTACTTATATAAAAATTATAATAATATCTGAAAGAAATAATAATATTATCTGATAATCTATTTTTGCATATTATATTGTTTGCAGTCCAATTTCAAACAACACACACTTATTTTCATATATTTACTTAACAATTGATATTTGCTGCTTCTGATGATATTGCTTCTTCTGCTATTTTCAGTTCATTCTGATTTCTAATGCTATAAAAGCAAATGAAGTAATTAATTGCAAATTATTACAAAAAAAAATCACATAAAATTCATTCACTTACCTTCCTGTTGTACAAGCTTCCTTTACGATGGTACGATCACGAAAGAAATGAGTCTTTCAATCGTTTTTTTATTACCCTTTTTGTGATTTTCTTTTGGCACTATTGACAATTATGTTTTCTCCTTCGCACTCATTCAAATAAATCAAGAAATGAAAGAATATTTCACTACTTTTCTACCTACTGTGTAACTAGTTTTTTAACCGCTCTTGGCAGGGTTGAACATTAGATATTTAATATTAGTGGACCGTATGTTTTGACATATTTAGAATTACATCATATTTCTAATGTCTAAATATATTGTTGTAGTCCGCCCTTTGGTAGCAGCGAACAAGCTCAATTTTGAATAAAAGGACTGAACACTTTTAAAGCAGTAGTGCGTGGTTATGGCGAACTGATCACTGGCATGATTACAAATTTCTCCATCATCGAATGTAGAATTCCTATAACTTGAAAATACATATATTTTTTTTCAAGTTTACATTGATGAGGATGTCCAAAATTTGAAAAGTGTATTTGGTACCAATAGAACCGGGTCACGTGAACGCACTTAAATTTTTAAACTCAAGTCAAACTAAACATCATCTTCTAAATAATATTTATTGTACTAATATTTCGTTTAAGTAATAATAGTAATGTCTAAGTTTGCCTAGGGCGGCACAATTTGGGGGGCGGCAAATTTTCCAGAACGTCAAAATTTTAAATCTGATATAATGTAACGACAATATATTTTAAGGATTTATTCTGATTTTTTTATACAAATTTACAAATAAATTTTTATGAATAGAATGTATGTAATTCATTTTCTGATTAACTTTTTTATTCGTGAGTGCAATACTGATAAAAAATGTTTTATAACAGGGATAATTGAAAATCGATAAGCTTTTTCTGACGAATTTTCAAAGCTCTGTTGACTTGTTGCATCTTTAGTAAAGAAGAAGTTAATCTTAGAAGTGAGCCGCTTCTAAAATTGCACAATGTTTTCTTATTTTATTTTCAATGATTCCGGTGTTTCATATATGAATTGATATAAGTATTTATTTAAAATACATCTTTTTGTTTGTATATAAAAATATTTTTATTCTTAAAAATGATCTCTATAGAATCAAATAAATAAACATATTCATTTTATAGCCAATTTTTTGGAAATTTTGATAGTTTGAAGAAAATAAAAATTTAATAACATTGATGTTTCATTTTCGCATTATTGTGAATTTATATAACTTAACTTTAACTTTTATAGCTTAAAGCAATAATTCGTAATTATTGTAAAATGTTATTAAAATTCAAGCATATGTTTATGTCGATATACACAGCCGTGGTCACGCAAATAGCACACATAGTCCAAAAAAAGGAATAAGAGCTTATACAATTGACAAAGTTCTTTAAAAGGCTAAAAAAGGCTAAAAATATCATTATTTGTTTATTAATTTATCCATTTAAGTAAAAAATAACAATTAGAAATTCACTGATAATTAATATTAATTGAAAAACTTGAGCTCCCTCTAAAATGCCTTGTACATTCAAATAGCACAATTTCCCTAACCAGCAAAAATTTTGTGAAATTATGAAATTTAATCAACGATTTGGTTCCACAATATATTTACGTTTCTAATACTTGGTACTATATCCCCGATTTTTCATTACGGCATTACATCTGCGTGCCATACTTTCTACAAGCTTCTCACACCTCTTCTTTGGGATGGAGTACTAAGCTTCCTTAATACCTTCCCGTTAATGTTCAAAATTTGAGAAATTTTTAGCCGCAATTTTAATTTTAACATCGTTCCATAGGTTTTCTATGGGATTAAGGTCAGGGCTTTGCACTGGAATATCCAAAACATTTATATTTTCTTTCATAAGCCAAAAATTACAACATTTGGAAACAGCAATTCTAGTCATTGTTTGGAATGCAATTTTGGATCGCTTTAATGCTGCGAGTAAGAAGCTTCAGGATTCTCAAGCTGATTTATCATCTGTGATAAGAATATATAGTTCTTTGGCATTATTTCTTCAAGATATGAGAGATAAACAATTTTATGATTATAAAAAAAAGCCAAAGCACTATCTGGAGTTCAAAATGATTACCACTATGACACCCGTCGTAAAAAAACCCGAAAACTTCAGGCTTATCTAGAGAAGAAAATTTTCGAACCAACGTTTATTATCTAATTTTAGATACTTTAAGTGTACAATTGACAGGACGTAAAAGTGTTTATCATAATCTTTACGAAAAATTTAATTTTTTGACAATTTATATGAAATAGATACCAATGAATTAAAAGTTCGCGCAGATGAATTAGTTACTAAGTATTCTGATGATTTGGAAGATACTTTCGCGAATGAATGTATTCTTTTGCACTGTCAACTCAAAGATTCTCTAATGAACACAAAAGATATTCGTTCCGCGCAAGGAATATACAATTTTTTGCATTCTAAAAATCTTCAAGATGTTTATTCAAATGTAGACATTGCTCTACGTATTTTTTCAAGTATTCCGGTTACGAACTGTTCAGGAGAAAATATGGGCCAGACGAAAGCCAAAAAGAAGATATTTAAAAATTAAGTTATACATTATAGTTTAAGAAAACTGACTGTTATTTTTTAACAATTATACTTTTATGAAATAAATATTATATCTTAATAATATGAACGGACTCAAAGAAATAAAATTTCATCCTTTAAAAAGGGTGCTAATCAGACAGGGCCAAGGGCGGCAAAATACTTAATCCGCCACTGTGACTAGGTAATGAAGTATTGAGAGGCCGAGGACCAGGTGAAACTTTTATACCTTGGAAAGAATCTTAAAGATTAATAATTAATCAAGAATTGTCGTGGACGTGATCATATTCAAAACTTCCTACCTGATGCTTTGTTTAGGCTACCACTCCAAGAATTTATAATTATTTTTCACCTCAGCTGGAGCATTGGTAGCCGTGAATAAGATAATGTTCTAGCGTCTAGTCATCCTCCGTGTATTCCACCGAATCAAATTTTGCAATTTTTCAAAGGTGGAATCTGAAGGGTGTGCTACTCCAATATTAATAAGTACCCTCTTATCTAGAAGTAGCAGATGTTATGTTTGTCCAGCATCAACACTACCCCAATATAACATCGTGGTAAGTCTATGTGTTGCTAGCGTTCTAAGTAGAGAGATGTTCACTTTTAAGTTGCACAAGCTTTTAAATAAAATAAATATCTTTATTTTTTTAAATTTATTTACATTCTTCTTCGAATGTTCAAGCTCGATTGCTTATTTTTAGAAAGTATTATATCTATATTACTAAATATTATGCCTTAATTGCATATTTGGTCAGTGGGTTGGTGAATACAAAGTAATCAGATCTAAGGAATTCCAAAGAGTTAATTATGTGAAAAACGGCATGTGCCGGAAATGCAGGTTCAGGTTATTTGCAAATAATTGTGCATGTGCAGAAAATGCAATTTAAGAAGTGCTAATTATGATTTTACAAATGTTGTTTTGATATTATATTAAAGGGTTCTGCTATAACACATTGGTTCGGTAGCATTTCTTTGAATATTGTGGAATCTGGAGAATTATTAAAATGCTTTATAGTGTCTAATAATGACTTGGTTTCGACCGTGCTAGCCTTAAGTGTTTGTACATTTTCGAAAATTTAATTTATTGTGTTTTTGCAAACAGTTATATTAACAATGTGGAAGATTTTGTTGTATTGGTCAATTGCTTTCAGTTCTCCTGTGTTAATCGGTGTGTATCCGTTATTGTTAGTGAAATCCTATATGTCAATATACTGTGTGTCCGCGACTGTGCAAAACATAATTTTATTCCAGCGTATTATCTGAAAAGGTGTACATTGGGTTGTTTAAAGCTTAGTTTGGGATTATCTCTATCTTGATATTTTTTATTTTGTTTCACATGTATTTTATAATATTTCAATTCAGTCTTAGTGTCCTTCAAATGGTTTTCGTTATTTTTCTATAATATCTACGATTTTCCACCTCTAATTTATTTTATAAAGTTCGTACCTTCTTAAATATAAACTTTTCTATCTTTACATAATCCATGGATCTCTTTGTTTTCGTCTTCATGGATTTTTCCATTTATAAAATCGATTTTTTTAATTTTTGTGGTACTGTATACAGTGTTATTATAAAACCCTATTATTCGGAAAATCTTCTCTTCTACTGTTTCATGTTGGCTTCTTTTTTTGTGTCTAAAAAGTGTAATGTGTTAATTAATTGTATCTCTATGAGGATATCTCTCAATATCTGCATTTGAAGTATGATTGGTGTTAGAAGTGTAGTGTGTTATAATATTTTCATCTCATAAAAGTTCCTGTGTTGGTATAGCTTTGAACCCGAGTTCATTATCAACAATGTTTTTCTCAATTTTACCGTAAGTGTAAAGCAATAATTTGGCTTTAAATTCTATACAAGTTCTTCCATTCAATCTATAGGCAAATTTTGTAAAGTTACCAATTATTGTCTTAAAAATCTGTTGTTCTAATTTGTAGAAAACGTAAATGTGAATACATAATCTCACGAGGTTTAGATGGTGTTTGGTTGTTTTGTAGGGTATTTTAGAAGGTTTCTTATCATATAATATTAAGTATAATAAATTGAGTTATTAGACCAAAAAATTGTTTTATTTGTATAGCAATGTGCTCCTCTACGGATGTGGTCTAAGACGACAAATCTTGTTTACATTTTATTTGAGGATATTGTTCATTAATCTTTGCTATGTCGCTGGCGCTTTCTTCAGACCAAACGACATTCGCAAGATTTCGTAGTGTCCTCCCCCGATTTTCTTCAATTTCAATTTCATTGAATCCCTTTGCTACATCTAGGGTGGTGAAATATTGGTATCTCTCCCATTTATCTGATATTTCATCAATATTTGGAATTGGATATTTGTCGTATCTCATTAATTCGTTTAGTTTACGTTAGTCTATTACAAGTCTCAATTCAGCCTTTCCACCGGCATCGGCCTTTTTCGCTACGATCCATATGGGTGCTGAATATGGGGAATTGCTGTGCCTTATTTCTTATCATCAATCAATCATCATTTATTGAATTTGTTTTTCTACCTGTTTTTTATGAATATAAGGATATCTTTTTATATGATTTAGTAAAGATTGGGACGTTATCAGTAGACATTATCTTAAGTTTAATTGCTGATGTAAAACTTATTTCAGTATTTTCTTGATTGGAAATATTCAAATAATATATTTGATTATAATTGGCTGAGTTTTAATTTGTTCCTTCAAGGGTTCGTATTATTGTTCTTCAATAATATTGAAATTTGACTTAAAACTAAATTTGATTTTATATTGTTAAAAATACCCTTGTCTGAAATTACGTCCTCTTCTATTTGCCGGCATATTTGCTTTTGAAAACGAAAGGTAAATCGCATTTCTTAAACTTAATTGTGTTTATGCATGCTTTTAAAGGCCTTAATAAATTGTTGCCTGTTAAACCGTCTTAGAAATTATGAAATTTAGTTATATAGAACTCGATTACATCGAGTCCTGTACCAAATTCTGCAAAAACTTTGATTGTCACTTTTTCATTTATACAGATCTTTAGCATTAATGTGTTTATGTAGATGGTGTTTATCTTCTGAATCCATTTAGGATGGGAAATGCCAGGATTTAAAATTGAGTTAGTTGCACCTGTGTCTACTATTAATTTGATGTTTTTTAGCCCTGTTGTTAGTATCTGTATTCATGGAAGTATATTAGAATGGCTACAAGCTCCTTGCATTGCTTGAAATTCGAATCATTAGATCCAGAATTTGGAAAATTAACATTTTTATCCATTGGCTCAGATAATGCAAAACGATTGTAATTTCCGTTTTGGGTTGCAAAATTTTGTTGTGGATTAACGTTTTTTGGTTTTGCCTATTGAAAATCAAACTAGGATTTTGTTGATAAATTTGCCTGTGGCGATTGTGGCTGTAATTGGTTGTAATTAGAGTTTTGTTGTTGATAATTATTGGGATTTAAAATATTTTGTGAACTAATATTTCGGTTGAAATTTTGTTCTTCGAAAAGTTCTTCACAACTTAGTCGATCACAAAAATTTTTTCGTTCCAAGAAATGTCTCGGTAATTTATTTCAATGATCTTCCTTGCTTTGCCTTTTAACTTGCTTTTAATTAAGTCGGAAATCAAGTTTTGTGAAAGATGAACTTTATGTCTATATCTATTAATCTTAATAATGTTTGCAGGTCCCTGCTGTGGCCGTAAATTTATTTTAATTATATTTATTTTAAATTATAATACTTTTCTTTCTTCTCTTATATAGTATTTTGAACTGTTTTTTTTTTCTCTTCTTTTGTTTTCTCTAACGAAGTCAGTTAATTCTCTATTAATTTTTATATTACCACGACTACTACAATTATTTAGCTGTCAAATATTTATTTTGTTCAAAATATTTTCGATTGATTTTGTTTATTTGCCTTGAAGATCATCAGTAATAATTGCTTTTTTACTTTTGGTAAGAAATAGATACATCTTAGCACTTAGTACAACAACACTACAACATTGTTTAAAACTAGGTGTATGCTTGCTTTAAGTCTGAGAGCCGGCAATCGCCAAACCGGTTTTGTCTCTTTGAGTGACTTTGATAACGCACTCTTATCACACTTGCATAGGCAAGCATACATACCTACATTAGTGTAAATGCATAGAACTAGAACATGTACCACTATCTAAGCTGATGTTTATACCGTAGCCACTGTACTTAAGGTAAAAGAAAGGCTGTAGGTTAATCAACTTGTTAGAGCTGTTAATTTTGGTCAGTCGCAATTGAATGTCGCGGTAATCGCAAGCAAATTACATTACAATAAATCGTTATAAATAAAATAATTAAATTCGTTGTTTTTCTTTCGAATTATTTCCACGGGCAATAAAAAAGCTTTTTGTCCTCTAAACAACTTTATTAAACACAAAATTGCATTTGTATTTTTTTAAACTTTATAAAATTTTACATATTATTTTTATACATTCTTAACCACTTCACTTTGTTGGCACATTGTTTCATGGTCAATTTAAGATTTTTTTCTCTTCACAAAGACGCTTCTTTCGACCTTTTGTTTTTTTTTTTTTGCCCAGACTTTTATTGAGTCTGTTTGCCAATTTTTATTTTATTTTATTTTTTTTGTGTTTGATACTGAAAGGAAATTAAAATTTCTTTACAGGGTTAGTTGGCTCTTCTAAACACAGATATGATACGGTATCCTACCGACTGCGCCACTTTTAAAAAAGCACAAACTTTTAATAAAACAGGTCTTTATTTTGTTTATTAAAATAACTTTATTTTCTTAATTCCAAATTACTTTATTTTCTTCCTTAAATTCATTCACATGCTTCTTCGAATGTTCAAACTCGACTGCTTAATTTTAGTAAGAATTACATCTATATTTCTAAATACTATGCCTACATTACATATTTGGTCAGTTGGTTGGTGAATGCAAAATAATCAAATTCTAAGAAATTCAAAATTGTTAATTATGTTGGCCTTTTTTGTGCCAAATTAGAGTTTTATATCTTAACTAGATGACCCGTCCACGCTTCACTGTGGCTGATACATAGATAATACTATTACTACCATCTACATGTGTATATGATTTGTATTAGTTGGCTTATAACTATTAGTTAATGAGATATAGCATTTTTGTGAATTTTGGCTTAGGGAAATCCACCGTTGAAAAGATTTTTGCTAAACTGGAAACAGGCGAAATGAGGAAAGTAGCTGCCTCGCAAGTTCATAATCCAACAAAAACAACGAATAACGGATTCTAAGAAATGTTTAAGTGCTCTCTAATTGGAATAAAGCCGAAATTTTCCGTCGGCGATAGAAACATAGCTCCATCATTTTCCCCTGGAGCCCAATCGACAGTCATTCCAGTGGACTGCACATGATTAACCGGTTCTCAGGCGTAGAAAAACGAAAAAGTCGGCCGTAAAAGTTGTGACATCAGTCTTTTGGGATGCACGTGGTATATAACATACTCAACGACTGATTCCTGAGCCAGGAAGTTTTATCAAGATATCTCAATATTTACTCAAGTTTATATTTGTACTATGTGGGTATATTTGTATGTTTGCAGCAGTTTATGCTGCTTGATGTGCACAAGTTGCTGGAATGCAGAAGTATTTAGGCACACAATCTTTTATTGCATTTAAATCATCGCCTGCAAATTGAAAGTATAATTGGTCAGATCTTAGAATGTTTACCTTTTAATTATAATTTCACCTTCAAAAAAAGAAGTGTATCTGCACTTGGCTTAATGTTGGCTCTTTCATGATATTGCCTCAGCATTATTAGTCTATCTGGACGTGAGGTTTTTACTTTTTCCGTCACGCGCATGTCTATGACATCAAGCAAAGATGAACTGGTGTAGTCCGCGCCTTGAATTGCTTTCTCACGTAAAGATGGCACTTCCTGCTTTAAGCAAATAACAGACTTTTATGTATTAGTCTCAGATTCGAAACCCTCTTTTTTGAAACGTGGGTCGAGTAATGTATCCATCCGCGATGGTGATCTCGATTCATATGTAGATAATCCTTTTGTTATTTCAAAAAGCCAATCTGGGCACAAAATTGTGACTTCAGATGATATTAATAAGACATTAAAATTTTTTCACGTACTTAATTCCAGAAACCTGTATTTTAAATTATATAAATTAGTTTGTAATAGTGGCAGAGAACGTATATTTATAGAGAAGTTCCAACAACGGACAAGCGTGTAAACTGTCAAAAGCTAACAAAATGCGATGGGTGCATTTCACCACATCTAGCTAAGAAGGAGAAATTTTTAACAGTGGCGCGTGAGCAGAGCTGAGTATTAATTGAAAATTATGCTCAGAAACATACATTGCTATTACAGACGTATGTTGGCCTTTTGCTTATATATTTATATATGTTTACATGCCATCATATTAATTGATATGATTATCATTTTGAGAATTTTTATGAATACATGCAAAACTGATAACATTCTAATTAATTTGTGCTATTTTTAAAATATATATTCGTAGTTAATGTGTGAATAACAGTTAATTTTTAAATATTTCTTATATTTGATAATATAATATTTCATATACATATGAATATGTTTGTATATATATATGCGATATATTATATATACATATAAAACTTAATATATTGCAATAATATTGTACATATGTAAATTACATTTCTTCATTTAAATTTTCATACGCATCTACATATTAGCACATAATTATATACTTATGTACATAAGTACAATTCAAATTCAAATCGTGAAAATATCATTTATCAGTAAAAAGTGTGCGCGTACTGCCCTATATGTACATACATATGCATATGTGTACGGCATTGCCCAACAAATAATGTATACAAGTTAAAAATTGAACCCACGACTTAATTGTTCACAAGTCAAATTTATTCTGATCTTTCCTTCCAATCTCACGATCAACCAACCAAGCATTTTACAAATATACCGATTGACGCATTGCGGGTTGAATTGGACTAGTGAGCGAGGCAACAATTATTTCCTTACTTCTTAAGCGCCGCATTGCGGTTAGAGCGCGATGTATTGATACTCCATCGGATCAAGGCATCGTTGTTGTTGTGAGAGCGTTGTACTTTTGTTTAACGACGGACCCTTTGTTAATATTAGTTGGTTCTTAAATTGGTTTACGGGATACTTTATTGTTTCTATGAAGTTGGTGGAAGACTCTTCGCTATGCGCTGTTTCTATTGATTCGCTTAAGTTATTAATAAACTGTCTGGACAGAGCATCAGCTAACTTATTCTCCTTCCCTGGCTTATAATGAAATGTAGGCGCGAATTACTCGATGAATGCACTCCATCTCTTCATTTTTGAATTCGGATTTTTTTCTGAAATAGCGAATATAAGGGGCTGGTGATCTGTGAAAATGTGAATATTCTTAACACCATAAAAATAATTCCGAAGAGTCTTCAGCGAACATACTATAGCAAGCAATTCGCGTTCATTTGTTGCGTAGTTTCGCTCAGTTGTGGAAAGCGTACGCGAGATCATCGTAATAGGCCTATTATTCTGAGACAATACAGCTCCTAACGCATTCGATGAAGCATCAGTAGTCAACTTAAAAGGCCTATTAAAATCTGGGTACAGTAAAAGAACGTCTTCAGATGCCAGAATTGTTTTAATTTTTTTGAAAACGTGCTTTGCATCCGAATCGAGTATTATCCGAACGTTTTTTGACTTACTAGCTGCGACGTGCCCATTTTCGCCTTGCAAATATTTAGTTAATGGCGTAACTATAGCAGCGTAGTCCCTAACAAATCTACGATAGTATCCTAGAAAAGACCGTAGAGCGCGTAGGGTTACTAGCATTTCATAGTTAATAATATCATTAATTTTCTTAGGGCATGTTCTAATACCATTTCGAGAAACCAAAAATCCCAAAAACTCAACCTCTGTCTGAAAAAATTTGGATTTCTCTGGTGAAACTCGCATACCTGCTGTATCTAGTTTCATTGAAATGTGGTTTATATGGTTTAAATACGATTCTTCGTCGCAATATTTCGCAAATTAATTTGTTGAAAACCCGCTTTTAGATCTAAAGTGGTAAAGTATAATGACTTGCCTAGGTTTGCCAGAATGACAAATATGTCGGGAATGGGGTACAGATCGGTGATAGTTTTTTCGTTAGTTTTTCTGAAGTCTATGACCATACGCAGCTTTTGCTTTCCGTTTTCGTCCAGACCCTTTTTAGTCACGACATGGACCGGTGAGTTATAAGGAGAACACGACTTTCGAATTATGCCATCTTTCAAAAGAGATTCGATTTCTATGTTGATAAACTCCGCTGCTGAAATTGGATAGGGGTAGCTTTTCGAAAATATTGCGTCATCGGTGATGGTTCGAATTGTTGCTTCTACGTTCGTATTATGTGGTAGGGCTCTATCTGGGTGTGCAAATGCATTTGAATTTTTATCAATCATTTCATGAAACTTTGCTTTAATAGTGACCGGGACAGAATCTGCTTCTGTTGTGATTGAATTAATTTGATTGCAACGGAGATGCTGATGTTTGGTTTCCCCACTGCGATGACGTAAGTATCCAGCATCGATATCGATTTTCGCATTAATCTCTTTAAGAAAATCGTAGCCGATTATACCATCGAATGTGGTTATATTCGCAAGCAGATAAAACGTCGAGGTATGATTAAAGATATTGATCAAACCTTTTTTTTTTTTTATAAGATTGACCCCATTTATTGATTTTAATGTAAATGGGTTTCTCATTACCTTAATTCCGTTAAGGAATGTGAGATTTTTGATAAAATTTTTCAAAGTCCCTGTATCGATTTGTAATTTCAGCTCCCGACCACTCGCTGTTTTTGTTATGACGAATGGTAGGAGCGATTCTAGTTTAAATGATTAATTTCACTTTCTAAACGATCGATAAAGGCGCGTGTTTTACTTGAGTTGTCGTGGTGGCAACTATCAATATGCGAATGAAGAATGTAATGGTCATCGCAAATATCGGGTTCGTCAAAATCTGAACTTACTTCTTCTGGCATATAGTTTATCTTTTGAACCTTGGGATGTGATTTTTGAAAAGAACCAGACTGGTCCCGAGAGCGTTTAAACACTACTTGGTGAGGTTGTATGTGCGGCTGCTGTGGCAACATAACGTTAGGCTGAGATTGGTAGTTGTTTGGGTTATGGAATGACAGGTTGTTCTGACGCGCTGGTTGATTTCGGTAAACGGAAGAACCGGAATCGACGTCCATCGCAGTTGGTCTATTATTTATATTCGGTGGGAGAGTCTTACGATAGGGCTGGGAAAATGTTTACCGGGGCATTGCTGGTCTTACTAAGTTGCCCATAGCAAATGTTTGCGCAAAATCGTAACACTTATGATTCGTCTCGAGCTCTTGGGAAGCAGCTAATGCGGAAGGCAAGTCTTTCGGACCTGAAGTAAACAAAATATCGCAAAGGGGGCGACGAAGACCCGAAATAAAAATGCGTAGTGCATTCTCCCTTGCACGCTCGTTGAGAGCCATAATGACCTTGGCGTTCCCGCTGTGTGTCATCGTTTGAATATTATGATTAAGTGCCTATCTACCATATCGTAGTATTGTGAAATCGGTAAATTCCCTTGCCTTAGAATACTTAATTCGTTTTCCAAGACATGAATTGGTCTTTTATCTGCGTAAGTTTGATCGAGCCCAGCAATTATTGCCTTGAAATTTAAGACAGTGTTAAATGATGATAAAATCGTGTTAGCTGACCCAGTAATTTTGTTTCTAAAAATACCCATTGCCACATAATACCGTTCCGAACCTTCGGGGTACTAGTTAATTGCAAAATTTGCCGCGGAACGCCAAGCTGGGTAGGAGGAATTCTCACCGTTAAATCCAGGCAAAGATTTTATTAAGTCAAGACTGAAATTTCCCGATTCTATTGCTGGGTTAATCGAAACCGGTAAGTATGGTTCGACACGTGGCGGCTCGAGCCGTCTCAAAACTGAAGTAAGTTTGTTAATTTGTTCTGCTAGTTCTAACCTAATTTCTTCATTAGCGGATCTTATTGCCTGTAGCACTTGATCCATTGAAACCGCCATTTTGTATTTTATATAAACTTTTTAATCGCACGTTTTTTTAACTAGGTTAACTTCACTTACGAAAATTCTTGAAATAATTAATCGAGAATGGTGAGCGAAGTTCACCCGGAAATTCTAGTAAAAAGGCAAAACTATGACCTTCACTAATTTTGTGATTTGAAAAATAGTTTTCGTTAAGATAACTTTAAACTTTTCACCATGAAAAATGCAATTTAGTTTTAATAAATATAACTTCACAGGGAACAAGGTATTTTCGTGTTCGGACCCCTGAGAATAATTTGATACCTGAAACTTGAACTTTAGTTTTTTTTTAATTATAAAGAAGTTTCAGATGTGAAAACGTTATCCTGATCACCAGTATTCTAGTTAATTTAGTTAAATTAGTGAAAACCGATTAACTTATAAAAACGAGAGCGTGTAATTTTTCGAACGCAAGTTCACACAGTTCAATATAAACTTTCAATATTAATATAAACTTTTTATTTTCAAAATTAAATTTTAAGCACAGCTTGTAAGTCACACATTATCAATTTTAATTTTTTACTTACAAATTTACTCTGATGAAACTTAAATTTATCCTGGGATAGATAGATGCTGCGAATGTTCCCTCGATGTCACGGATGCTGATGTCCTGTAATTTTTTTGGAGTCCCGTCCACTTCTGCCTTTATGGCAATTCTGCTTGCCGAATTAAGGTGATTGCTAAGCGACGTGCCCCACGTTGGGCGCCAGTTAAAAATAGAACCCACGACTTAATTGTTCACAAGTCAAATTTATTCTGATCTTTCCTTCCAATCTCACGATCGACCGATTGACGCATTGCGGGTTGAATTATATTAGTGAGCGAGGCAACAATTATTTCCTTACTTCTTAAGCGCCGCATTGCCGTTAGAGCGCGATGTATTGATACTCCATCGGATCAAGGCATCGTTGTTGTTGTTAGAGCGCATACGCTGTGTGGTGATGATTCTCATTATCCGGTAAAATATCGAGCCGCTCACTGCAGTCAAGGAAATTGCAGATGTGGCTACACTTGCTATAACTTACACAAACTAACATACAAATATGCGTACACTTGTAAATATGTGTGTATGGCATTCCGCCACAATTAATGCATACACAACGTACATATGTACTTATATGCGTTCACATGTATGTAGATATGTCACCCGCAAAAATTACGAATATTGTTCTACAAAAACAACAATGGTTTCAAATAGCGTCAGCAGCGTCACAAGTCAATATGACAGGCAAACAGTCGATGCTCAAATTTGTAGAAAAACACCTAACAACAATATTTTCATTCATGAACGCAAGCGCACTTTCAACAGGCAAACTTGCTTCATTCATAAAAACAAACACCATTACATCTCCCCGAGCATGCCTTCGCCTACAAGCGTCTTTTCGCGACGATGGCAAGAGCTAAAAATCATAAATTGAACAATTTCTGATATTTGTATGAGAAGGAAAAAGTGACAAGCCCGCAAATGTACGTATAGCTTAGTATCCAGCTCTCAAGAAATGCAAAAACTTCATATAAAAATACGCTTAAGAAACGGTCAAGTAACTTTCCTGCGATAAATTTACTTGTGCTAGTATGCAGCTCTAAAGAAATCTAGTACTAAATTTTAATACATTTTTTCAATAAAATGCGAATATGGCAAACCTGGTTTTGCGAAGAAACATGAAATCAACAATTGTTTCTTGAAAGAAATTCAAAGTAAATCGTTAAAATCATCATAAATTAGTTAAAATCATTATTATGAAGTATATTTTATTTTGAAATGATGTATAAAACCTACCAGTTATCAACAAAATCCCTAAATAGCAATGCAAATATTTATGTTACTACATACATACATAATACGCACAATGTTTGTTTTCTTTGTTTATTCTCTCTTGCTCTTCTAATGTGGATCATTCACAATGCGTAACCAGCTGTCAAAATTACCGGAGAAATAATGTATTTTTTTCTTGAGTAATTACTTGAGAGCTGGATACCAACCTTATAGAATAAAATTGACAAGAAATTTGTCAAAGAAAATATTCAATATACCTCTGATTTATGTGTACAGTGAATCCCGGTCCCGGAGAACAACCGCTTAAATGAAAATCATCCCTCTTAACTGTCTATATCTTGCTGCATCCCACGGTTTGTTTTTTGAAATACATTCAAACTTTTGTTTTAAGTATACTCGATTAAGTATCCGCACTCGCTTATGTGCCATATTATATTTTTATTTTTAACAAACCACAAAAATCAGTATCATTGATTGTGGCACATAACCGGGATTGACTGTATTTGTCAAGGAATGTAAAAAATATTGTTATGCGGCTTGCAAAAATCTGCGTCGATATGTATGCTAGCTCACACACAAACATACATATCCACGCTGGTTTGTTGGCGAAGCTGGTACAGCGGCAAGGGAAGCAGTGGCAATTGGCGATCGTTCGTTTGTGTTTTCGGCACAGCTCGGATTTTTTACGAACAAAACAATGTTGTGACGCGTCAGTCTTTCAACACTTTGACATGAAAGCAAAAAATATAAGCTTCGCCATTGGTTGTCCGCTTCAACGGAAATTTCGCATGAAGCACTGAATGTACATACATATTTACATACATTTGCTGCATGTAGACAAATTTACAAACATTATGCGTATGGTTCTTTTATTTTTGTTTACATGCAAACATAATTATATATGGGCAAATGTGCGACAGCTTGGTCTTTTAACATGATATCGAAAAGTTTATTGACCAAAGCAAATATTTATTTAAGTATATAAATATACATACATATGTGTGTCGTACCAAACCTATATAAAATGCACATTTAGGTAGTAATACAAATTTTATTGAATTATACATTTGCAAAGATTTTATGGAATTCATCATAAAATAGCTCAATTTTAAAATAGTATATATTTACAACTTATGTGCTTTCATAACAAATATACATATGTATGTATACCGATCTACATATAAATTATATGCAGCATCGTTTGCGCATAGTAAAAAAGGGAAATCTGTAAGCGTGCATTAATTAACATTGGAATTCTCATTATTTTTCTCATTTAACACTGAAAATTCTCAATTCTGCTATTTTCGTGTCCCCTGATATTAAGTGGTGGAACACGCTAATAATTTTCTGTGGTGAAACACGCTCATCCAAAACACTAAATATCCCAAAATTGAAATATATAATCCGTAATAAAAGGAATTAATTTTAATGCAATACCTCTAATTTTCCATAAATTAAAACATAATAGTTTTTATATTCAAAAAATTCAATGAGCCTTGATTTTATATTTTTTAATACTGATTGATATTAGTCATGAAAATAAGTTTTAAAATTAAAACAAAAAAAATACTTTTTATTCACATGTTCAGATTTTAAATGGAAGAAAAATTATTTGATTTTTAAAATTAAACAGTTTTTTTTGCTCTTTAGATTGAAAATAATATTTAAATAATTAAAATTATAAGAATTAGTTAGAGTAATTAAGTAAAAACAAGTAAAAAGTTAGCTCACATACACAATAAATATAAACTTTAAAAGCATAACTGATTCGCATTAAAAAAAAATCAACATTTCTGTCTTTTCATCGTCTAAGCCAATAATTTTCCAAAGTGACAAGAGGAATGAGAGCGTATGCCATCTATTAATGCGCGAGGAAGACACATTTTCAGCGGACTGAACCACAGGCAAGCAGTACAAAGAAACCACATTTTAATAAGCAGTTCATACTATAGGGTTAAGTACAGGTAAACCTACGGAACAGTAGGCAGCAGAATATCAATACTACTCCGGTACCCATGACGGTTTATCCTCCTTTTTCCAGATCCAATCCATTTTATCTCCAAACTATTTCATACTGCATTTGGCCGTACAGGCGAAAAAAAAAACAAGAAAAAACGTTAACTTCGGTTGCATCGAAGCTAAATACCCTTCACAGCTGCATTTCCGTTAGTAACTATGTGTTCAGTTTGTATGGAAGCTATATGCTAATTCGTTCTGAACAATTTTTTTGGAGATTATATTCTCCCCTTAAACAGTAATCCATGCCAAATTTCATGAAGATACCACGTCAAATGCGAAGGTTTTCCATACAAGCCTTTGATTCCGATCGTTCGGTTTGTATGGCAGCTGTATGATATAGTAATCCGATCTAAACAATTTCCTCTGATATTACATTATTTCTACAAACAATAACTCATACCAAATTTCGTGAAGATGCTTTATCGTCAAATTAGGAAATTTCCCATGCAAGCATTTGATTCCGATTGTTCGGTTTGTATGGCAGTTATATGCTTCAGTTAACCGATCTGAACAATTTCTTCGGAGATTGCATTGTTGTCTTAGAATAAATAAATAAAATAATCTATAACAATTTTTGTGAATATGTCTTGTCAAATGTGAAAGTTTTCTATACAAAAACTTGATTCAGATCATTCAGTTTGTATGGCAGCCATATGCTATAGTTAACCGATCTGGACAATTTCTTCGGAGATTGTATTGTTGTATTGTTGTCTATACCAAATTTCGTGAATATATCTTGTCCAATGTGAAAGTTTTCCATATAAAAACCTGATTCCGATCATTCAGTTTGTATGGCAGCTATATGCTATTGTTAACCGATCTGAACAATTTCTTCGGAGATTACATTATTGCCTTAAAAAATAACCTGTGCTAACTTTTGTGAACATATATTTTGAAATGTTAATGTTTTCCATACAGGAACTTGATTCAGATCGCTCAGTTTGTATGGAAGCTATATGTTATAGTGGGCCGATATCGGCGGTTCCGATAATTGAAGAGCTTCTTGAAGAGAAAACGACGTTTCGAAAATTTTTAAAACGATATCATAAAAACTAAGGGAGTAGTCTGTATATATACAGACAGACGGACAGACAGACAGACGGTACAGTAGAACATGCTGATCATTTAAATATATACAGAACAACACACTGATCATTTAAATATATACTTTATAGGGCCTCCGACGCTTCCTTCTGGGTGTTACAAACTTCGTGGCAAACTTAATATACCCTTTTCATGGTATAAAAATTTAATGAAAAACTTGTAGGAGATTTTATTTGACTAAAAGGTTCGAGTGCAAAATCGCTATCATTAATACTTCTCGAGATATTCGGCTTTTTAAGTAAGGCTTCATGGAGTTTTCGTAGATGGTATGTAATAAAAGATCTAACAAAATTCTATAAAGCCTTACTCGGACCTCTTTTGTAGTAAGACTTCCCTCAAGTTTTTCATTAAAATTTTTTCTATAGCTTTTGTCATTTACGAGATATATACAGAATATTAAAAAAATTATAGATATTGAGCTTAAAAATCTTCAGGCAAATGTTAGGGAGATACTAAGAAAGCTCTACGTCGATTTTATCCATTTTAGGCGTATAGCGTCAAGTGACTTATGTTTATATATGTAAATTAAAACTTAAAAGTAACTTGAAGTAAAATAAAAAAAATTATTAAAATATTATACTTAAATTATTAATAATAATATTATCTAACATTTTCACCTTAATCTGACGTAGACACCGATTACGCGAGCCGAGTTAACAACAACGCGCCAGTTGTTTCTTCTCTTCGCTATATGGGGATTCCAAGCGGAGGCAGGTCCTTCTCCATCCGGTCCTTCCAACGGAGTGAAGGTCTTCCTCTTCCCGGCCGTGTACTGCTTCGAATACTTTTAGAGATGGAGTGTTTTCGTCCATTCGAACAACTTGACCTAGTCAGCGTAGCCGCTGTATTTTAACTTGCTTAACTATGTCAATGTCGTCCCTTAATTACTATAAGTTAACAAAATTAATTGTACTTTCCTTTCCTTTGTAAATACATTACATTACCATTATTTTACGCCGTTATCTTAAATTTTAGGATAAGTAACATATAAAATGTTACAAAGAATTCAATTGTATTTAGACTGCAATCGAGATCGCACGCGTTTCTTTTTTCGTCGCAATTTTCGGCAAGTTTAATTAATTTTCGTACAGGCAATTGGTTGACTAGTGAATTTAGTGAAATTTCGCATCCCAAATAATAATTTTAAAATCTCAAAGACCCTTGAGAATTTTCATAGCGCAAAGTTAAACTGTTATAACTTAAAATTTCATATTGCATGATGCGCTATAAAGTCACCTAGAAGTTCGAAAATCGTCTTATTGGGAATAATGGATGTATTGACCCGATTCATTATAAAAATGAATTCAATATTGTTTACTCATTGAACAAATTGTGGTCTTGAATTGATCGGAATGACGAGATAAATTGGTAGGAAGATTAAATGTTACCGAGAATCCATTTTTGTTATACGACGACATTGACATAGTTCAGCGAATTAAAAGACAGCGGCTACGCTGGCTAGGTCACGTTGTCCGGATGGACACTCCAGCTCTGAAAGTATTCGACGCAGTTAAGTAAATAATAATTAAAAAATTAAGATAACGTGTTGAAAATGAATACGATAACACTCCAGCTCTGAAAGTATTCGACGCAGTTAAGTAAATAATAATTAAAAAATTAAGATAACGTGTTGAAAATGAATATGATAACACAGTTATAACATGTTTTGGTCAAGAATGGAATCGCATCAAGTCCAGCGTACGTTTAACACAAACAAACGTCCGCTACACTAACTCAGTAACTGTTTAATTATATTAAAACCAAACATGTCTTCATGATAATGAAATTAAAACTTAGAACATGTTCCTACTCAAAAAGAATTGCCTATGTCGAGAAGTATGCGAAATTGAAATGACCGATTAAATAATAACCATACTCGTTCGCGATAACGGTTTTCATGCAATTAACCATGCAAAGCTTAATCTATCGACTTAAACCAGTCGTAAGTATGTGTATAAAAAGTGGTGTGTTCATAAATATATGAACTGAAATTTTTTTATAATATAAACTATAGGACCCGTCCACGATTTACCGTGGCTGTAAGATATATGTAGTAGGTAGTACTACTAATGCCATATACATATATGATTGCTATTATTTAGATTATGTTAAGGAGATATAGAATTTTTGGTGAAAAAGTACTAAATTCTCAATTCTTCTATTTTTGTGTCCCCTGATGTTAAGTGGTGAAACACGCTCATCCAAAACACTAAATATCCCTAAATTTTCGTTATCGTGAACCCCCCTCTATAAATATACATACGTTCTCTGCCAAAACTATTGGTGGTAAGTAAAGTGAGTCAGCTTTATGTTTAATTTGTAAAGAGCGTATATTACTTGTATAATAGAATTGTTTAAATAAATACTATCATAACATGAACATAATAATAGTTCGACTCAAAAAGGTCACATACTATATCATAAAAATCCTATTATATTAGTATTTCATGAAGTGAATTCCTTCGTCGGGAGGTGAATTTCTCCGATTAAAATTCCAATTAATTAAACAACAGCGACGGATGGGAACCTTATATATTCATAGTTAATATATAATAAACAAAGTGTTTTGTTTTACAATTATTAATGCTTTTTTAATTTTTATTTCAGTTATTTTAACATATTCCGTTGCGCAAATGACTGACTATGTAAGAGTTTCCAATGAAGCTACTCAAACTCTACTTCCAAGGATTCCTGGAGATATCTTTTTCAATACATATAGTATTTGACTAACTACGGAAAAATAAATGATTTAAAGGACAGAAATGTTATAGAAACAAATGCAGTTAGTGCAGATTACGCGAAACGATATACAAAGTTGCATTATAAATTTGATGACTCGATGGATCCTGGACTGGAGAAAAGCGTTCCTAATAATGAAATCGATATTAAGGAATTGCGGAAAAGTAGCTTTAGGTCAAATCTTCAACAACCCACTCTTTTATCATGGAATTTTGAATATGGGGACTTGGCTCCTGATAGTATCTCTCAAAAATTTGTGCCGTATGCTATTCAAGCAAATTCACCGCGGAGTTTTATTTCCCCGCTACAGAAAGTAGTATTTACCACAGTAATAACCGTTATTATATTGGAAAAGATTACGAACTTTTTTGTTTTCCATTGACGAACTTTTACAAGAAATTAATAGATTGGTGGACATGATTGAAGATAATACATCTGCAAATAAGTATTACAATAAAAGCACAACAGAATCGGTTTACTTTAAAAATAAACCGTTGTTTATACCGTCCGAAAAATGGTTACCAATCATTATCAGGGAAGAAAAGCAGTTGGAAGATATGATGAAAGAAATTAAGATATGAAACCTGCATATGCAAAAACTTATCAATGTCAACAAAATTATTAAAAATACTGATTCACAATAAATACTAGTATATAATGTAGTAATGTATCACTTGAGATTATTATTCCAAGTATACCTATCTAATGAATGCATATAAATGTTTCTGTTAATTTCTAAACTCAAACTCTTTTCCTGATTTAATAAACATATATTCATCTTGTAAGGAAGACTAATAAACGTAGGTATAACGGCTAATATATGGAGGAAGACTTAGCCTAGGATCCAATCAGAATATCCAAAGGCAAGAGTTTGCCCAATTCCATTCATATTCAGAGGTAAATCACAAAATTTTCAAGAAAACTTGTTTATTCAAATTCACTAAAACATCACATATTTTGGTCAACCTGTAAGATTTAAAGTAGTGATTAGCGAAGTGTCGATTTTTTAGTTTCAGTGTAAACAGCGAATTGCGATTTTTAAATCACTGTTATTTTTTATAGCTATTGCAATAGCTACTTTTCTGAATAATATAGGTATGTTACGTAGTTCTAAACTGCAATAAAGCCAAAAAAATATATAATCCGTAATAAAAGGAATTAATTTTAATGCAATACCTCTAATTTTCCATAAATTAAAACATAATAGTTTTTATATTTAAAAAATTCAATGAGCCTGGATTTTATATTTATTAATACTGATTGATATTAGTCAGGAAAATAAGTTTTAAAATTAAAACAAAAAAATGCTTTTTATTCACATGTTCAGATTTTAAATGGAAGAAAAATTATTTGATTTTTTAAATTAAACAGTTTTTTCGCTCTTTAGATTGAAAATAATATTTATATAATTAAAATTATAAGAATTAGTTAGAGTAATTAAGTAAGAACAAGTAAAAAGTTAGCTCACATACACAATAAATATAAACTTTAAAAGCATAACTGAAACAAATTTTTCATTATTACTGATTCGCATTAAAAAAAAATCAACATTTCTGTCTTTTCATCGTCTAAGCCAATAATTTTCCAAAGCG
Organism: Bactrocera correcta; assembly: GCA_027475135.1. NCBI lineage: Eukaryota > Metazoa > Arthropoda > Insecta > Diptera > Tephritidae > Bactrocera > Bactrocera correcta. The sequence continues at coordinate 35,721,109 of CM050322.1, read as the reverse complement.
ACAAGAGGAATGAGAGCGTATGCCATCTATTAACGCGCGAGGAAGACACATTTTCAGCGGACTGAACCACAGGCAAGCAGTACAAAGAAACCACATTTTAATAAGCAGTTCATACTATAGGGTTAAGTACAGGTAAATCTACGGAACAGTAGGCAGCAGAATATCAATAGTACTCCGGTATCCATGACGGTTTATCCTCCTTTTTCCTTATCCAATCCATTTTATCTCCAAACTATTTCATACTGCATTTGGCCGTACAGGCGGAAAAAAACAAGAAAAAACGTTAACTTCGGTTGCATCGAAGCTAAATACCCTTCACAGCTGCATTTCTGTTAGTAACTAAGTGTTCAGTTTGTATGGAAGCTATTTTTTTGGGGATTATATTCTCCCCTTAAGCAGTAATCCAAGCCAAATTTCATGAAGATACCACGTCAAATGCGAAAGTTTTCCATACAAGCCTTTGATTCCGATCGTTCGGTTTGTATGGCAGCTGTATGATATAGTAATCCGATCTGAACAATTTCCTCTGATATTACATTATTTCTACAAACAATAACTCATACCAAATTTCGTGAAGATGCTTTATCGTCAAATTAGGAAGTTTCCCATGCAAGCATTTGATTCCGATTGTTCGGTTTGTATGGCAGTTATATGCTTCAGTTAACCGATCTGAACAATTTCTTCGGAGATTGCATTGTTGTCTTAGAATAAATAAATAAAATAATCTTAAATAATCTATACCAAATTTCGTGAATATGTCTTGTCAAATGTGAAAGTTTTCTATACAAAAACTTGATTCAGATCATTCAGTTTGTATGGCAGCCATATGCTATAGTTAACCGATCTGGACAATTTCTTCGGAGATTGCATTGTTGTCTTAGAAAATAATCTATACCAAATTTCGTGAATATATCTTGTCCAATGTGAAAGTTTTCCATATAAAAACCTGATTCCGATCATTCAGTTTGTATGGCAGCTATATGCTATTGTTAACCGATTTGAACAATTTCTTCGGAGATTACATTATTGCTTTAAAAAATAACCTGTGCTAACTTTTGTGAAAATATATTGTGAAATGTTAAAGTTTTCCATACAGGAACTTGATTCCGATCGCTCAGTTTGTAACGCTTAATCTATCGACTTAAACCAGTCGTAAGTATGTGTATAAAAAGTGGTGTGTTCATAAATATATGAACATGAAATTTTTTTTATAATATAAACTATAGGACCCGTCCACGTTTTACCGTGGCTGTAAGATATAGTAGGTAGTACTACTTATGCCATATGCATATATGATTGCTATTATTTAGATTATGTTAAGATGATATAGAGTTTTTGGTGAAAAAATACTGTTGAATTTGGGCTGTGCACCAGTGAAATCAACACAGTCCAATCGATAGTCAGCATAGTGGACTGCGTATTATGAAACGGTTGTCAAGCGTGGAAAGACAAAAACTCGGCTAGCAAGCTTATGGCATCAGTCTTTTGGGATGCACATCGTATATTATTCATCGAATAATTACTGAGCCAGTTTTAATTCATTGGACTGTGTATTTGATTGCAGTTCTATTCTACTATTCCCAGTATTTAGGTAGGTAGGTAGGAGTACATCCCTGTTGTCTTTCTGGCTCAATTAGCCCTGAGTGTGTCATTTTGAAGCACTATTCGTAGACACTTTAGATCTGCTATCACGTTTCACCCTCTTTTTCAAACCATTCAGAGGATTCGATGAAACTACTTATGTCCTACTTTTAGTAGAAATTAGAAAAAAATAGGAAGAAAGGTTTGGTGCTTGATGGATTCCAAGTGTACTGTGTCGGATCTGTGATAGGGCTGGGCATTCACAGAGAAAGTGGAAAACTGTTTTGTTTTTGGACGCATGTCCTCCAAATGGCCAGTACCCTGTTATGGTAGCTGTTACTCTGTAGATACTTTTCTTAGATCTATTTAATAAATCGTTAGTTGTTTTCTTGTCATATGTTGGTCATAATTGTTTAGTTATAATACATTTTGTTATGTTTTCCATCTGTTATTTGCAACTTATTAAAATTGTCTACTGACCTTTCTTTTGATCGATCTTAGCGAGCTTGGTGTTTGCTCCGCCTCGGATTCGTTAAGGAAAATTGATATTCCTGTCGCTGGGAACCCAGATTGTCGTTTATTGAGCTCAGTGCTTCCTTGCAATTGTGGACTGCATTGGAGTTTGTCGTGGGCGAAGAAACAGATCAGGAGCGTCGCTGCTATCTGAAAGTATTGCGAATTTACGTATCCTCTCGTGGTTTTCCAATAGAGCTTCGCAGGCCTTTTCTATGCCCAGTACTTCCGCTTGGAAGATACTAGGCGAGTTTGGCAGACGGATAGGGAGAGAAATGTCCAGATCAACAAAAAATAACCCTGTGCCTACCCCGCAGTCCATTTGGGACCCATAGATATAGACTAAGAAGCTATCTTCCTCCTCTTTTGAGCCTTGAAAAGTCTACTGAAATCCAGCTGATTCTGCTGATTCCAACCGCCCAATTCTTTTATTCTTATAGCAGAACATGCTGCTGTTTTGTGCATAAAGATATCTCGGGTAGTTGACGCAGGACCACATTGCACATGCTGTTTTTTGTATTCCATTTAGTTTTATAACGTTGTATTGTTTGTTTAGTGCTGGCCACCTTACCAGAGCTCTATATGTAAGTATAGGTCTTATGACAGCCGTATACATCCACATTATACTGGACTTAAGGCCCCACCTCTTTCTGACGATTATTTATTATTTTTTTATATTGATTTTCCAGGACAGTTTGCTGTCAATATTCACCCCCAAGCATTTAGCTGTGGGGGATAGATAGAGTGTTGTACCGTTTAGTACCGCAAGTTGAAACTGATGGATTTTGGCTCTGCTTCTGAATAGCATCAATTTGTTTTGTTAGAGTTAACACCTAGTCCATTGCTTTTAGCCCATAGGTTTAACTTTCGTAGTGCTCTTTCCATAATCTCGTTGACTGTTGAAGGAAAAACGCCTGATACCAACAACATTATATCGTCTGCAATTGCTACTGCTTTCACTCCTCCACCGTTTAATCGGAGTAGTATTTCGTTTAGCGCTAAAACCCATTTAAGCGGGGAGAGGGCTCCTCCTTAAGAAGTCCCTCTATTCACATAACTTGCTGGTGTTGCAGCGCCGTTTGATGCTAGAATCTTTCCATTCTCAAGCATCGATTGTATCCATCTGCACACAATGTCGTCTATATCACCATGTGTTAGTTAATTAATGATAGCACTTACTTCTATTATATTGAAGGCGCCTTCAGTATTTAAAAATGCAGCCATGGTGTGTTGTTTATAATGCAGTGATTTTTCTATTACTTTTATCACCTCGTTTAGGGCAGTTTCGGTTTATCGGCCCTTTATGTATGCATGTTGAGACTTTGATGACGTATCCGCAACGGTTGATCTTACATATGAATCCATTAGTCTTTCTAGTACCTTCATTCTGATTGATGTCAGGCTTATACTCGTAGGTCTAAAATACTTAGCATTATCACATTTTCTTCTGCCTGGTGTTGGTAGGAACATTACCTTAATTCTTTTCCAACTTCTTGCGATGTAAGACAGTTGGATGCTAGCTTCTTATATAATTTCAAGCCTTAGAACTATTGGCTCTTCCAGCTTTTGCAGCATTATGAGCATAGTCCCGTCTGGACCTTCCGCTTTAAATAGTGAGAAACTGCAAGGTCTGTCGCAAAAGAAACAAGACTGTTAAAAAAAACAACAAAAAATTAATGTTTTTCAAAAGTAATATTTTTTTATTCAAAGTAGTTTCCTTCTGCTTTGATACAGCGTTTAGCCCGGTCAATTAGCATTTCAAATGAGTGTTTAAGGTCATTTTTCGGAATGCTCTTGAGAATATCGGTTGTCGCCTTTTGGATAGTTGAAATGTCCTGAAACCAGTGTCCGTTCATGGGCAAATAAAGTTTTCCAAATAGTTAAAAATCACAGAGTGCCAGATCAGGTGAGTAGGGTGAGTGATTAATGGTTGATAGGGAGTTTTTTGTCAAAAAATCCCAGCCAGGACCCTGCCTCACGGTATTGTGGTCGAGCACGACGAATGCGTGACAAAAGGCGCTTCATAACACCAAGGTAAAACACGGCATTAATCGTTTGGCCAGGTGGGACACACTCTCGGTGTACAACACCCTCGGAATCGTAAAAACAAATCAGCATTGTCTTTATTTTTGACTTCTGAAGACGACTTTTTTTCGGTGAATTCTGATCGTCACAGAGGTCCTCAGGACCTTCTTGGAATCGCACATTACTACGGGATAGGCTCTGATCCCCTAAACTTTTTTCATCATTTGAAACGTTTGAGTAAACGTTTTCCCAAGTATAAAAGAAAATTTAATATTTGCTCTTTGTTCAAAATGCATTTTACAACCAAGGACCAAAAGATGCTGTCAGTTTTTGATCGATAACATCGATTGCAGTTATCCAATTGTTTTAAAATGTTTTTCGAAATGTCAACAAGAGATCAAACTTTTTATTTCATATACCCACCAATAGGTGGCGCCACCAGAAACAGTTATATTTAAAAAGTTCTGTTTCTTTTGCGACAGACCTTGTACATAGGTTGCTATATATATTTCTGGACTAGGCAACACTAAGTGTTGCCAGGTGCAATCTGACATTTCCATTGGAAAGTTTGACATTTTTTAGCATAGCATCACTCACGTTTTGTTATTTAATCGTGAATTGATTTATTTACAGGGAATTAAAAAATTCATCTCGGCCAAAAAATGGAATTAACACGTGAACATTTTCGTGCGATTATTTTTCACAACTTTCGACGTGGATTATCACGACAAGAGCGCATCGATGAACTAAAATCGTTGTATAGCTATGAAGCACCATCCTATAGCACTGTGAAAAACTGTTACAACGAATTCAATCGTGGCCGACGCTCGCTCAAAGACGAATTCCGTGAAGGTCGTCAAAAAACAGCCGTTGTGCCAGAAAACATCGATGCCGTACGTGATAATGCAATACCATATAACATACCTTCAGATAGAGGCATGCCTATGCATTTCTCCCACCAGCATACGTTCGTAATTGCATGAACACCTGGCCGTAAAAAAGGTTTGTTCTCGATGGATCCCGCACAATTTGACAATCGCTCAAAAGAAAAGTGTCAAGAAATTCTGAAAAAATACGATCGCGGTGCTTCAAAAGACGTTTAAAAAGATCGTCACAGGGGACGAATCATGGATCTATGCCTATGAGCCCGAAACAAAACAGCAATCGCCCGTGTGGGTCCAACGAAAAAAAAAAAAAACATTTTCGTTGATAAATATGCCCATTTTCATTATTAGGCCAGAAATATATATAGCAGCCCTCGTATTTATGGCATTTTTGATTTTGCTTTTGTCTACTATCTGGCTTCGGTAATCAGCTGCGTTTGCCGGTGGTTCTGGTTGAATCCTAGTTATAGGCATTTGCTGACTCCCAGGAGCGTTTTAATAAGTACCTCCAGAGATACTTTTGCAGAGGAGTTCCAATCATTTCCTTCCGCATTAATGTAGGCAGTGTTAGTATGTTCTTTGGATAGTATTTTACTCAGCCTTTCGTTTTCTCACTAACTTTCTATCGATGTGCAGAAAGATCGCCATGAGTAATTTTTAGCTTTCCTGACTGCTCTTTTGTATCTTTTGATGATATCTTTACATGGTTGCCAAATTTTGGCTTTCTCTTTGAAAGCTTTCTTTAGTTGCGTTCTCAAATTCTTGAGCCCACTGTTCCCCCAAGGAAGAGACTTTCTGTTTTTCATAACTGTTAGCGGAGTGTATTTATTGAAAGTTGTAGTTATGGTTTTTTCTATCTTCTCTACATCTGAATCTAGTTCCTGAGGATTACTGATATTCTTATGGCCTCCTTTTTCAAGGCATTTTTTGTTAAACTGGTAAATTTTTTCCATGCTGAAGAGTATCCAGGAGTTATCCGACATGGAAGACTCATCGGACACCCTCCAATTATCCACAACGGGACTATCTGTGTCTGTTGATAGGTCAAGCACTTTCTCGCACCCTGAAAACCTACCAAAGCTTGGGAAAATAAAGGTTGGCTTGTCGCTCTTGTTGCATACTTAAATTGCTATTCAGGTGGTATGTTCTCGTCGTGGACCAATTAGGCCGAAACCAAGAAAAAATGATTTTCCTTTTGTTTCACCTTTACCACTGTGATATCTGCTGTGCTGTAATTAGGACAAAGGAATGCATTTATACTTCTATTAATAAGAATGCATGCCTTTACTTTACCTTCGTGTCGTGTGTAAAAAATGTTACAGTTACTTCTGTTTAGCCCTTCGATGGTGTCTTCATTATCTCAGGGCTCCTGTATCAGACTAATGTCGATGACCCTCTCGTTTGTGAGGGTCGTCATATTCGCTTCAAGTGCTGCAGGTTAATCTGTACGCATCTTAGTTTATTGAGCATTCGGATTTCTTTGATGTCCACATTCCTTAGCAGCTGGCTGGCGTCGTCGACCTCTTCCGTGTCGTCTTCGTTAGCCGCTTTGTCGCCTTGGAAGATTTTTAGCCAGGCTTTGCGATTGTCGAAACTGATTTTGAAGTCAGTCTTCTTCAGAGCCTCTATGAACTCATTTGAAATGGCCACCAGAATTGGTCTGCTTGATTTATTGGGGGTTTCCTCCTTCATCAGCTGCCACTCATCTATACCACGTATAGCTTTGTTCTGTAGCTTGATGCATGTCAGAAGTTTTTCGCCCGGCTCCTCTAACTGGGATACCCAAATGCGAGCACGAGGTCTCTTCGGAATATCCTTGGCGGGTATAAGCCTCAATTGGAGGCAGCAACGCCTTATTTTAGCAACACTACCCGTAAGGAAATCTAGAGAGGCCTGGTCAGCCGGAGTCTAACTCCGGGTGAGGTCCCGCAGGATTGTCGAGTACAAAGCTTAGCATAATACTCGACAATCTGACGTCGATCATCACCCATTGTTCCTGTATTTTGCTGGAGGAGGAGGAATTACCGTCTACAATGGCCACTTGTAGGCTATTTCTGGCTACATCGCAAAAATGCCTTATCGTTATTGAGCTGCTATGATCCCCTTCACTCTGCTAGGCTTTTTGGGCAAAGTTCTTTTAAGTTCTGTGATTGAGCGATTCCGTTTTTGGGAACTGCTCGGGTTTTGCTCTCTTCCTGAGGTTCTGATTGCTTCCTTTTCAGGAAGCTTTCGTATTCTTCTACTATATTTTTGAGACGCTTTATTTCTACCTCATCAACTGGGTACGGCTGCCAGATCTTTGGCTATCTTACCCGTTCGTCAAATTGGTTCATGTTGTCAAGTTTGGTCCCACGAGTAAGCCGGAAATGGTTGGTCAATCGTCCGCAGAATCGGTATGCGTAGAGAAGACATTTAATACCTCCGGCCTCCCCCAGGCATCGGAGCGGACCGTTCGCGATCAGCTATTCATTACCGCCCACTGATCATTCAGCTATCGGCAAGGGTACCTCAAAACCTTGGCTAAGGGTGGTGTTGGTGCAGGTATCCTTCCACATTAGGAGATGGGCATAAAACTTAGGGTTTATTCATCCATGTCACAATTGTGGGAATTATGAGGAGTTCTTCTTATGTCGTAAAAGTAGAGTGCGTTTCCTTTGGTATGGTATATAAGGGGCTAACCCTTCGACCAACTTTAAAGGAGAATTATAATGTACTAAATGACATTGAAATACAGAGAAGTCAAATAGGCCACTAACGAGTGAGAGTTATTGGTCATTGCGTGAGCTCTGGTCAAGGTACGATATTACTTGTATGGAGTTAAAGACATAAACATCTTCAATGGCCACCACCTCCTAACTTCCACAGTAACAGAGCCTAATCCTAATGCGAAGATCAATGCGCGAATATTCTAAAATGTTGATAAGGACAATCTATTAGCAGATACCTTATTCAGGCAATAGCTTAAAGATGTAATTTCACTTATCCTCACTATAGAAAAAATGGAAAAATCATTAAATTGTTTTCAAATTTAGATAGATTGAAAGAGTGGCGCTTTCCTTAAAGCACAGTCTTATTTTATTTGGGAATAAGAGACGCCACTCAATTAGCTTCACCGGTATGGAATACGCACACGAAATTATACAGGATGAAGTGGTTTGAAAGTTCGCAGCCTTAAAATTTTGTAAATGTTTTGTCGATGTTTTCGGAGCTGGGGGTAGAAGAGAAATCCTCGCCGTAGAACACGATAGAGCCCATCGATCAGCTTGGCGAAATGTGAAGCAAGAGCTGTCTAAATACTGCTTTTCGAATATTTCAAAACTAGCAAACAAATTGTGGAAAGCATGCGTCAGGGCTAAGTACAATAGACACCTTAGAAAATAGGAGCTTGGAGAGACACCAGTTTTTTTACATTAAGGGGAGAAAATAGAAAATTTTTCCTCCCTTGCATTGACAAGTTTGCCGTTGGACAGTCTATCCCCAGAAGTCAGCATCCCTACAACTCATGAATATTTCCCAAAGGCTAGAGCGATCTATTGTGACAATAAACTAGCATTGAACTCACAAACTATCTTACCGGTGCTAACCAGGTGGAGACACCTTAGGGATCATTATTTTTTCAGTTACTGCATCAAAAAAGTGCATCCATTCCTTTATCAACAGGAGACCAGTTGATGTTATTTAGGCACTCGAGTGAACCAGAGGAGGTAATGCAAAGCAAAATCAAAGATGCTCAGATCGGAACTAGAGCCAGAGAAAATGTTTCGCAGCAAAAAAAAATTGCATTCCATTGGTTTCGAATAATTTTTCTCTTCTTACGCGTGGACCCGGCACGCATATTGGAATAATTTACATACGATAATTTTTTGGAAGTGATAGAGGAGATGGTCAATTTAATTGACATTTTCCAACAATCATATATGAAGAAGCTCTTGAGCTTGGATACAACGCACCTCCGAAATCTGTTAGAATCATTAAGCGCACACCACCGGTTTTCGTAATGCAGTTGATAAATTCAAACAGCAGCAAATAGCAATTAGTACAAGAGTTCTTTCCGTTAATAATGGTTGCCTCAATCAAATTCGGTTGATAAATTCAAAGAGCAGCAAATAGCAATTAGTACAAGAGTTCTTTCCGTTAATAATGGTTGCCTCAATCAAATTCGGCATAAATCTTTTTACCGAAAGTCGAATACCGTTGCAAAGTCGCGATGGATTCAAATTACGCAATATAATAATAACTGTGCCAACTTTGAGTTGCAAGTTATGTGATGGAAATCCTGGTAACTCCATAGAGTTTAAAAACTTCGTTGGAAAATTTACTACATCACCGGGATTTTTTATGTAATCAACGGATTTGTATGTCATCAAATCGCTAGAAATTTTTGATTAAAGGTGAAATTCATTGCGTGTACATCATTATTCTTTGCAGCAAGAATTGCTCGTTGACTTAACCAAGTATAATTCTGATAATTCTCACTAAGGTTTGGGAAAACATTTTCAATAAGAGCTAATTGAGAGTCTACGAATCGGCAAAAGTCGTTGGTAAGAGTAATTAATCCAGATGTTGCATCAACTGGGACTTTTCCATTTCCAACAGCTAACCGTTGTTTGGAAAATTGTGCAGCACTTTGATCATTTTGAAGTTGAACTCTCATATTAGTGGTTAGCGATAAAGTTTTTTCGTTATTCCATAAAGGTGATGCCTTCAGGCAAGCCTTCAATTCATTTGCAGGCGTTCCACGGGGAATTACTGGAAACGTCTGCCTGAAATCCCCTGCCAACAATATCATCAAGCCGATTAAGATGTTGTTATTTTGCAGAAGATCCATCAGTGTGAAGTTAAATGATTTCTAAGGTACCATTGTGCACTCATTCCAAACAATGAGCTTGCATTGCATCAACATCATTGCACTGGATCGGGAAATATTGCATATTGGAGTATCAATTGTGCTTAAATTGAGTGGCAACTTAAGCGCAGAATGTGCAGTACCGCCGCCATCTAGAAGAGTCGCGGCAATTCCAGAGGATGCTAACGCCAAAGCTATGTCACATCTTGATCGAATAGTAGCCAAAATCAATGAAATGACAAATGTTTTCCCTGTTCCTCCAGGTGCGTCAAGGAAGAATAGACCACCAGTACTATGGTCCACCGCTTGCATTCATGTCTCGTATACTTGTTTTTTCTGTTCATTCAACAACGGCATATTATTTCGAACGAATTCCTGCAATATATCAACATTGTATTGCAGCTCTCGATTTTATTCTTGGTTGAATGCATCGTGCATCGACCGATGTGGCGCAATCATTCCTACTTCAATCAGTAGCTTGTTTGCAATAGTCAAGCATTGATCCTCAATCTGAATCAATCTTTCATTGTAGATTTCATCAGTTATTTGGATGTCAGGATAATTCGTTTGAATGCGTAGGCGATGCAAGATATCTTCATATATGTCGTTTTTGTATTTGTTCCATAACTTTGGTATGCATTTGACGAAACAACTGAGTCCGCCAGTGTTAAATCCCAATGAGAATCGTCCTCCAGCAAATCCAACTTCTCGATATGTTTGGCATTGGTGGCCATTCACAGTTTTTAAATAGGCAAATGATTTTGGTCCACGTACATCTGCTTCATATGTTGCAAAGAAGCTAGCCAATGTTGTTGATGGTGGTCTCTCAGCTCGTTGTGCCGCATCAGCCTCAGTGAAGTAAACTCTTTGGCCATTTTTCAAATACCCTGCTAAATGTACAACTGTAGGATATCTTTCATGAATTTGAAATGGCAATAATGGACACACTGCTTCATTAATACCGACGTATCTATACCAAACACAGCCATGTCGTTGCCTTTTGTGACGTACTTGGACAAATATTGGATTGATTTATACGAATGACAACTCTCAACGTTTGCATGTGTTTCGAGAATTCGTGATAGCAGCGGGCAATATGGTACAATGAATTCATTTCCGATCTCAATCTCTTGATTTTGAACTTTGATAGTTCGACCATTATTTTCTTTTGAATGCCGACAATAAACTGGATATCCATCGTTCCCTGTGACTGCTTCAGCAACTAACGGTCGCGGATATCGTTTTGTGCACTTTCCATCAGCCATTTAAGGCGATAATGGATTTGATGCACCGCACGGTCCATGCACCATCTGTGTGTTCACAATGTTGTGTAGATGGGGATGACTGACTGGATCAGCAATTTCAGCTGATATGATGTCATCTACTTCATTTGAATGTAATTTGTTCAGCAACCAAATAAGGATATGAGCTTGCTTTAGTCCACGCTTCTGCCATTCCACCGAGTACATATAACAAAGTGTGTCACCAAAAACTCGATACTTAGTAAGCACATCCATCATAACCTTGAGTTTTGCTGAAATACTCTGGCGATTATGTCATGGCGATCTTGCGGTTTTTGGCCCGGTTCCAACTCACGTTCAATATCCGTCCATTTCGGATTGCATGTGAACGTAATAAATAAATCCGGACTTCCATAATTTCGCACGTACGTCATAGCGTCTTGAGCGTATTCGTGCATATGGCGTGGGCTTCCGATATAAAATGATGGGAGAATCGTCAGACGTCCAATATTCTGAACATCACCATCTGAATGAATAGCATCACACAAGTGTATATAGTCCTCAGATCGTAGCTTTGCCTGATTAAATCGGATGAACGCTAAACGTCCGGTCTCGACTTTGGCATACATGTCGACAACAAATTGCTGGAATAGCCGACGGCACTTCATCATACGATACCTATCGTAATTCATTGCGCTTAGATTTTTATTCGTTGATATGCCTGAAAATACAAACTTAAAACCAATAATAGCAATAATTTGTGTGTGAATATTGTACCTGTAATTGGATCGACCATCCTCAACGTGATGTCGTATCCGTCTTGTCCTTGCCAATAATTGATTGGATATTGTAACTCAGGGATGGGCTCATTTTTAGCCCGCAAAGTTAGCAAAGTGGGCACGAGGGCTAGATGAGGGGAATATCAGTTTACGGAGAGAAGGACATAAAAGGTTGCGAAAAAAATCAATTACATTCCCCCATAACTTAATGTTCTTCGCAGAATGGTTGCGGCATTGTATAAACCTACAAGTAACCAATCCTTCATTTTTCACTAACACATACGCAAAAATCTAGTACAAATTAGGCACTTGGTACGGGTTGCCCCTAAATATTCTACTACAAATTAGGCACTTGGTTCGGGTTGCCCCCAAATATTGTGCTACTTATTAGTCACTTGGTACGGGTTGCCCCCAAATATTCTACTACTAAAACGTTCAAATGCTTCAAATCTGCTATGGTGTGTTGCCGTGTTAGGTTTTAAAATTTATAACTTTAACAATATTTTTATGAAATATTCAAATATTTTTTGATTATTTAAATTCTTAAATATTAAATTTAGTCAGTTTTGTCCAAAATATTAATTGTTGTATCAACATATTATTAAATGTTTCCAATTTTATAAAAAAAAATATTTAATTAATTTTTAATAGGACCCTTCTTTCTACCACTATTCCTTTGATAGGGTTTTTAATAAGTATTTAGCTGCGGGTGATTTACAATATTTTGTAAATATTATTTATTAGTTAGTAGATTGTTTTGAATATTATTGTTGTTGTTCCTGAATTGTACCTAATTTTTTATATTAATTTTTGTTTTTGTTAAAATTAACACAAGCCGATTGTTATGACTAGTATTGTTAATGTTTTATTTTAGTTTTTGTTTAAATAGTTTCCAGTTGATTGTTTTGACATATATTGTCAATGTTATATTTTTTATGTAATTAATATTCATGAATTGTATCTGACTTTATATATTTATTTTTGCCTAGTCAGATTTTTTATAATAAGTAGATTGATTTAAAGCTGTATATACATATAAAAAGACTGAAAACACCTACAAAAAGATCGGTAGCGCGCCTACATTGCAACCTCAGAGGTGGTGAGGAAGAGCAATTTATATCCAATAAACTTTTGTCCGTTACAAATACTTTTTCATAAAAAAGTTGATCTAGTACATTTCTTTTAATTACACCTCTGTGCCTAAAAAAGGCAGATTTCGATCCGGTGATCTCAGCTATGAAAAATTCTTGGAAAACAGCTGATTCTTTTGATACTTATAGGTTTATACAATGGGTTGCGGCAATACTGACATTGTACACAAATTAAAGAGCGGAAGTTCACTTAATATTGGAATTGTACAGTTGTGTGAACAAACATGTTTTAGAATTTCGCATTAATATTTTTTTATTTTCCTTTCCATGGGGGAAATTCTAATCACTATTAGGAAAAAATTGTATAAGTTATATTAGTATCTAAAAAAAATTTTATTTAATAAGAAAACAGCACATTTTAAAATTTCACAACACCTTATGGTTTTTCCTAGTTTGTTCACACCACTGTACATGTGATAAAACAGTTAATGGTGGTGATGCCAGTTATAAAAATTCATTTTAGCTACAATTAGGAAAACTTCTCAAGTTGTGGGCTTTTATACGTACATATGCAAGGCAGGCTGCATATATAAAAATGAAATGATACTTGTAACCATAATATATATTTTGTTTAAACATATTGCACTTCCATTTAATGAAAATGCTAATATAAATATATGATTTGTGAGATTTTCAGTTTGGTTCTTTTATTAAAATTTTCAAAGAGTTGAGGATTTTTTTTATAATTGTTTTGTTAAATTTTTAATATCTAAGTTCCTCTGGAAATGTATTAAAATAGTAATAAGCGCTATAGAAAGAGAACACATATTTTCAAAAGTATATTTGCGCGGTATGGCATTATTGATTGAGAGTGGCTAAGCACACACATAGAATACAAACGCTAATGGCAGAAACATCTTCTCCCTTCGCTACGAGCAGCAAGCGTTTTGTTCTCGTTTTCATTCGAACAATGTTGCCATTTCCCAATACGCATATGTAGATTTGTACAAATCGAAGTTTTCAATTATAATTTTTCACAATATAAAATATCAAAACTGAAAACAAACTATTAAAAATAGTTTATATATTTATAAATAAATGCTATTCGATTCTGATTTTTAATTAGTTTAAGAAAATTGTAAATACATTGAAGACAATTTTTATAATTACTACAGTATATCGAGACTGGCAACCCTGCGTTGTGAGAGAGCATTCTGCTGAGTCGTTTCTACGGGGAAAACCCCAAGTCGTTGGAAAGTCTACGGTAAGCGGACGGTAGAAGATTCGGTCTCTCATAAGAGAGTGAAAGCAGTGTCAAAAATTTAAAAAGAAAAATTAATCCATTTAATGTGGAATGGGAAGATAAGTATTTAAGTCAAGAAAGCTCTGCTATGTATGTATATATATAATAGATCTGCAGTGCTCTATTCTTTTATAAACAAGTTTGCGCAAATTTCAGACTGAATTACTTTTTATAAAGATCTTTGTTTAAAGAAATATCCTTCTTTGAAAATTATATGTATCTATGTTTGGAAGCACCTACACTTGTGAACAATTTTTTTCAAGAATGAAATCACACAAACTTAATATATAATTAGAAGTAGGTTATCGAATTTAAATTTTGGTACAATAATGCGTGTAGAATGTATTATGTCAAACAAACTGAATTAAATGCTATTATAATGACATATTAAACAAATTATTACTAAACTAAGATATTCATTATACTTTTTGGTATTTGTCTTACATTTTAAAAATTTGTAGTAGTTACAAAGAAACTTTGAATTTTTAAGCAATTTTACAGTTATTACCCACAGTGCAACTTCCCATACATGCGCGCGCCCTCATTTGTAAACATGGTGTGGTAAAATACGTTGCTCTCATTTGTAAATATGGAGTAGTAAAATACTTTGCTCTCACTTCCCTCTTCATGTTTGCCCGCGATGATCCCCTCACCTAGACCTCGAAATGTGCACTCGTGCCCGAACGGGTAAAATGCCAATGAGGGCTAATATGCCCACCCCTGTTGTAATAGCACAACCAGTGAAAAACGTAAAATCGTGGCCCGAGTCAGCTGGCACGACCTATCTTATGGGCGCGCAATGTAACTGAACAGTGAAAAACTCTATTCCCTTTTCTCTTTGACGTGGGATGACATGAGAATTCACGACATTTGGATTGTTGCCGCAGATAATCGATATACTGCAGTAATTATTAACTTTTATAATTCAATCCGTTCAATATGTTTGAAATTTTCTTAAAATAACTCAAAATTCAAGTCGAATACTATTATTTATAAATATATAAACTATTTTTAATAGTTTGTTTTCAGTTTTGATATTTTATATTGTAAAAAATTGTAATTGAAAACAAAGATGTGCTCAAAACTTTATATGCGCATTGAGCAATGGCAACAATCTTCGAATGAAAACAAACAAAGATGGCTGATTTCTACGTTTTTACCACGTTTTTCACTGTTCACACATTTTGCCGATGAGGAAGGAAAAGGAAGGAAGGCAGTAGCGTTTTTCACTGATTCTGCTATAACGCATCATACAAACGATGTGTCTCGTTTACACCATGCATGATATTGCTTCTTCGCTGAACGACAATGTCTCGCGATTTAGTTGGATCGCCAACAATAATTGCAGCAACATCATTAACGGAGGGTGCATTGAATATTCGCACATGTTCACCTGTTGGGGTACAATCCACTATTTTGACTAAATTGTGCGTATTCGATGGCATTCGTTTCAATGTTTTGAACATATTAACCAGCATTATTATCGTGAAAAATGCTTGCAACTGTTCAATAATTCGTCTCATTAACTGTTGTGTTCCCTGTATATTTCACCGCACATTCAGCTGATCCACCATCAACGAAATGAAATATATTTGCAGAAATTGATGCGGTTCATCTGTTGTTGGCACCATTGAACCATGCAAATGATATATTTGTCCTTGCATTTGTAATTGCAAACAATCTTCTGTAACTTCTGATTGTATGATGGTGTAGTGTGTGGTGTATATGTAGTTGTTATGTGTTGCAATCCATTGTGTTGGTGTGAGTGATTGATTATGTGTGCTGTATCTTTTACCTTGCAAGTCGACATGAAGCCGCCTTCTTGAATGATATTAGCTCCAAAGAAAGTCATGCGAAAGCCGTTATTGTATTCATGGATGTGTTGAAGAAAATGGCTGGAAACGGGATCACTTCCATTGAACAATGGTTTCAGGGGCTGTGGTGGTGTAAGTAATGGATCCAGTTTGACTTTTCCACTTGCGCAGCACAATCTAGCCGTTTCTCCTTTGAACTTTAACGCATTGCAATATCGGCATATAGTCATAATTAGTCCAATATCTAAATTTTCATCATTACTGTAGTTCGCAGTGGAATCATATTGGAATACCAAGCGTTTGTATGATGCCAATGATCTTCGTGTCCTTACGCGTTGTCTCAATCGGGCATTTTCTCTTATTATATTTTGTCTTTCTTCGCTTAAGTTCTGTGAATACACTTGTTGCTGGCTTGCATGTCTTGTGCGGCGGTCGATATTCGCACATTTTGGACTATGAACAGAGTGGTGAATTTAACCTCAAATGAACGATCCACATAATTTACACAGTTCAACTTACCACCTTAAAGACAAATGCCTGCTGTTGAAAATGAATAAAAATTTGCACAATGCACAAGGATTTATTTGATGGTTTCCAACTGAAGTGAATTATTTTTTTAATTGTTTTTGCACAATTTCACAGTGAGCACAATACCGGTTTGTCACATGAAATTAACTGAGAAGAGAACAATGAGTAGCTGTTAAACAATGTATCACGCACCGGCGCCATCTACTTAAAATATTGGTTTGTAGTACATGCTAAGTATCAGAGATGGCGCTGTATGTAAACAAAATTTTTCCGCTTTTTTGTTGAAATTTTTCCTGAATTTTCTTTGCTATAAGCCTCACGGAGCCCGAGACCTTTCCCACGGATGTGGAAACCGAACCGTGGAAATCGGTTCGTGCATTCTTTATGTATATGTACAAAAAATAACTGCAAACAAGTAAGAAAGGGCTAAGTTAATGTGCAAATGAACATTTTATACTCTTGCAAACGTCAACCAAAGAATCGAAATCTAAGCAGTTTTATATATACTATACATACACCATATATAATTATACACTGGTTACATATATGGGGGCTGGGTCAAGTTTTCACCTAATTGAATTCTTTTAGGTACTATGATATACTATATGAGTAAAATATAATACGTCCTGAAATTTTCATTAATGTAACTAAATATTGGCCGATATATCCAGCAAAAAGTCAGCAGGAAGTTCGAAAATCTTTAATAATACGTATACGAGGACTCAGGGAAGCATTGACCCGATTTCACCCACTTTGGATACATAGAATTACTAATGCAGGAAAAATATTATGTTTGAATTTCTATTGCATATCTAACATATTGACCGATATTTTCGATCCAAAGTCAATTATAAGTACTGGGGTCCACATAATCGGTACCTAGGGCCTTGAACAGTTTTTGATGGATTTGAACAATTTTTTGTCATTAGGTGGCATTTACTAAAAGCATTATTCATGCAAAGTTTTATACCTTTAAATTAATAAATTGCTTTTTAATTTTTGTCCTGGAAGCTGAACGAATCAAGTAGAATTTAAAATTGTGCTATATGAGAAGCAGGCGTAATTTTCACAGCGTGCCAGAGGCATATAAAATGAATGCCATATTCCAAATTTTATTGAAATCGGTTAGTCGGGTCCCGAGATATGAGATTTCTCTAAAAAATAGGGCGGTGCCACGCCCATCGTCCAATTTATACCACGGTCCTTATAAAGCCTTGTCATACCATCTCGCTGGAAAATTTGTACATTTCTGGGGCGTATACTTGTAGTTATCGATTTATCGCGCTTTCAGTATTTTGGACACACCCATTATATGGGGAGAGATCGGGGTTTTCATCCGATTTCTTCCATTTTCACATTATCGGTAGGAGTTCTGGGAATATTCATGGGAATTTGGTTATTGTAGCTTTAGTAGTTTAGGTGATATGCGGATTAAACATATTAGAGAGCGGGGCCACGCCCATTTTTTCAAAATTTTTTATCCACAGATGCCTCTTGCTACTGCGATCCCCAGTGCTAAATTACAATTTTCTATCTTAAGTTGGTCCTTAGTTATGGCACTTTATGCGTTTTCGGTTAATGGCGATTTGGGGGCGTGACGGTGGTCCCATTACGCCCAACTACGAACTCGAATTTATTTTTATACTAAGGAACCCGCATACTGACCGTGTGATTCTGTACTGTGATACAGTCTCAACTCTCTCAGTTTGAGATTTTAAGTTAGAGACAATTTTATAGACATAAATAACAAAAATATAAAAAAAAATCGGCTCACTCCGCGATTAGCAGGGATAGTTGTCAAATTAATTGAAGTGTTTTTTAAGGAAAAAAAATGGCGAACTTAAAAAAACAAAAAACCGAAAAAAAGGACAGAAAAAAAACTACAAAGCCACCAGGGAATCACCACAACAACCAGCAGCACAAGGATAGGAGAAAGAAGCACAAGCACAGGCACAAGCGCAGGCACAGGCACATACACATAGACGCATGCAAGTTAATACCACCAGATTATATTACATGAACATATCCTCTATCTGTCTTAAATATGTAACATGACACTTACGGCCCATATGGTCCGTATTGAAACATTGTATGTACTTTGCTAATATTGTCCGCCTTAGGTGGTCGCAAAATGTAATTCAGATTGTAATGTAAGATTAATATTTGTATCTAGGCTTAAGCAAAATATTGTATTTAAGAAAACGGGAGTTGACCACGGGAAGTTGCCCGTAGTTGCCCACGAAAACTCGATTGAGTTATTAATTTGCACTCATATTATCCCCAAAAGCCCCTGGCGGAAATAAAAGTGAGTTGTATCATCTCCTTTAAATTTTTATATATCACATTCATACGTATGGTTTAA
This sequence comes from Bactrocera correcta, assembly GCA_027475135.1. NCBI lineage: Eukaryota > Metazoa > Arthropoda > Insecta > Diptera > Tephritidae > Bactrocera > Bactrocera correcta. Next base: position 35,702,142 of record CM050322.1, on the reverse strand, counting down.
AATCTAAAGCATAAAATTTGAGCGAATCTTTGCCCAACACCCCATCAATATTGTACTGCATGGCCAATCCGTCTGTTATAATATTCTTCAGGTTTTTCACCACTCCAGAACCCTGGAGAATTTGAGTCATACATTTGATCTGCAAGAAAGTAAAGGGTTGAAACGGCAAAAATAAAAAAAAAAATCGAAATTTACTGAAACGTATTTTAAATAAGAAAATCGAAAGAAAAAATAATACTTACGTATTTCTTCTTTCCGCGAACTTCTATATTTTCATTAATTCGGCCCAAATCTATTTTGTTTTTAATTGGAAATTCTCTCATTATCGATGAGTCGTCGGTGCGTTCTTACAGAAGCTGCTGAATGAGGACTTTCTGCTGCGCTACTTCTTCTAGGAAAGTAGCACTTTTAAACCTTTCAACGCACCTGTACCTCCCATTCCTTACTGGTCTACGCGGATGTCTCCTACCTACAATTTTCTTAGCTACCTTCATTTGTTTTTATTTTTTATTATTATAACTTCTTTATAATTATTATTTGTTTTAATTCACTTGCAAAATTTTTTAACGTTAATATTATATTGATTGATTATTATGGTATTAATGTATACTTTATAATTTACTCTACACTTCACTTTTTTATTTTTTTATTCGACTTTAATTTTTTCACTAACAACACTAAAATAAATTATTTTTATTTAAGGAATGTCTGTTCTTCATTGACCTTTTTCGACTGCTCTTCAACTACAATTGACACTCAAGATCTAAACAATTTAGTGTAAAAATGACAACGGCAGACTGAGCGATCGATCGATCTACAATTCCTGCGAATTTCTGCAGGAATAGTACGGGACACTAAATTTCTGTTGAATTTCGATCTGCTCGCACATTGTTGCGAGTTATTGTTATTGCAATTTCATATACGCATTGAGTTTCGTTTTTTAGGGATGGGTTTTTTTCAGATTCGATGCCTCGTTGCATTACAAATCATTAGCGAAAAGACTAACTAGCGGTAATGCATGAAATCGCTAGTAGAATTCGCGCTCTGGTAATCGCTTGACACCAGCCGAACTACAGGGATATGTATGTGTATATATTCACAGTGATAAGAAGACGCGAAAAGAAAGATCGATACTTTAATTTTAGATGTATGTATGTATGTTATGTATGTTTGTTTATATATGTATGTATGTATGTTTGTTTGTTTTTGTACTCTCGCAACAAAGAGAGTATTATAGTTTTGTTCACATAACGGTTTTTTGTAAGTCCTAAAACTAAAAGAGTCAGATATAGGATTATACATTAATACCAAAGTGATCAGGGTGACGAGGAGAGTTGAAATCCGGATGTCTGTCTGTCCGTCTTTCCGTCCGTCTGTCCGTCCGTCCGTGAAAGCTGTAACTTGATTAAAAATTGAGATATGATGATGAAACTTGGTACACACATTTATTGGTCCATAAGAAGGATAAGTTCGAAGACGAGCAAAATCGGCCCACTGCCACGCCCACAAAATGGCGAAAACCGAAAACATATAAAGTGTCATAACTAAGCCATAAATAAAGATATTAAAGTGAAATTTGGCACAACGGATTGCATTAGGGAGGGGCATATTGGGACGTAATTTTTTTGGAAAAGTGGGCGTGGCCCCGCCCCCTAATATTTTTTCTACATATCTCGGAAACTACTATAGCTATGTCGCTAGAGTCGCTTCCTTCAGGCATTTCCATATACAGTTCAAAAATGGAAAAAATCGGATAATAACCACGACCATCTCCCTTACAAAGGTTATGTTGAAAATCACTAAAAGTGCGTTAACCGACTAAAAAAATATTAGAAACACTAAATTTTACGGAAGAAATGGCAGAAGGATGTTGCATCCAGGCTTTTTTTTTTTTAATTGAAAATGGGCGTGGCGTCACCCACTTATGGACCAAAAACCATATCTCAGGAACTACTCCACCGATTTCAATGAAATTCGGTATATAATATTTTCTTAATACCCTGATGACATGTACGAAATATGGGTGAAATCGGTTCACAACCACGCCTTCTTTCAATATAACGCTATTTTGAATTTCATCTGATGCCTTCTCTGTATAATACAAACTTATAAATGAAAATACAATTCAATACTCAAAGTACACAAATTGATCTAATCTGATTAATTTTACAGCAAAATAAAAAAATATGTAAATGACGGATAATGAAATCTCGATTATCACTTTATCATGCAAGAGTATAAAATGTTCGGTGACACCCGAACTTAGCCCTTCCTTACTTGTTTTCTCTTGTGATTGCCCTAACTTATTTTAAAAATCCTGCTTGTACTTGATTAAGTATTAATGGTCTTGCTGGAAATTTTGCAAGTAAATACTTGAATTTTTATATATATTTTTCCGGGGTAGTTTTGTGTTATAACACAACGGTAAGCATTTACCGGCAATCACTAATCCGTTTTATACAGTACCAAACTGCTTTGTTAGCGGTTTTCGCTTTTCACCTGAAAATAAACCGATCACCGGAAACAGTTTGGTAACGGGTTTCACTTATTTTTCGACCGGAATTTCGGTCTGAACCGTAAATTTTATGCTTTAGATTTTAAACCATACGTATGAATGTGATATATAAAAATTTAAAGGAGACGATACAACTCACTTTTATTTCCGCCAGGGGCTTTTGGGGATAATATGAGTGCAAATTAATAACTCAATCGAGTTTTCGTGGGCAACTACGGGCAACTTCCCGTGGTCAACTCCCGTTTTCTTAAATACAATATTTTGCTTAAGCTTAGATACAAATATTAATCTTACATTACAATCTGAATTACATTTTGCGACCACCTAAGGCGGACAATATTAGCAAAGTACATACAATGTTTCAATACGGACCATATGGGCCGTAAGTGTCATGTTACATATTTAAGACAGATAGAGGATATGTTCATGTAATATAATCTGGTGGTATTAACTTGCATGCGTCTATGTGTATGTGCCTGTGCCTGCGCTTGTGCCTGTGCTTGTGCTTCTTTCTCCTATCCTTGTGCTGCTGGTTGTTGTGGTGATTCCCTGGTGGCTTTGTAGTTTTTTTTCTGTCCTTTTTTTCGGTTTTTTGTTTTTTTAAGTTCGCCATTTTTTTTCCTTAAAAAACACTTCAATTAATTTGACAACTATCCCTGCTAATCGCGGAGTGAGCCGATTTTTTTTTATATTTTTGTTATTTATGTCTATAAAATTGTCTCTAACTTAAAATCTCAAACTGAGAGAGTTGAGACTGTATCACAGTACAGAATCACACGGTCAGTATGCGGGTTCCTTAGTATAAAAATAAATTCGAGTTCGTAGTTGGGCGTAATGGGACCACCGTCACGCCCCCAAATCGCCATTAACCGAAAACGCATAAAGTGCCATAACTAAGGACCAACTTAAGATAGAAAATTGTAATTTAGCACTGGGGATCGCAGTAGCAAGAGGCATCTGTGGATAAAAAATTTTGAAAAAATGGGCGTGGCCCCGCTCTCTAATATGTTTAATCCGCATATCACCTAAACTACTAAAGCTACAATAACCAAATTCCCATGAATATTCCCAGAACTCCTACCGATAATGTGAAAATGGAAGAAATCGGATGAAAACCCCGATCTCTCCCCATATAATGGGTGTGTCCAAAATACTGAAAGCGCGATAAATCGATAACTACAAGTATACGCCCCAGAAATGTACAAATTTTCCAGCGAGATGGTATGACAAGGCTTTATAAGGACCGTGGTATAAATTGGACGATGGGCGTGGCACCGCCCTATTTTTTAGAGAAATCTCATATCTCGGGACCCGACTAACCGATTTCAATAAAATTTGGAATATGGCATTCATTTTATATGCCTCTGGCACGCTGTGAAAATTACGCCTGCTTCTCATATAGCACAATTTTAAATTCTACTTGATTCGTTCAGCTTCCAGGACAAAAATTAAAAAGCAATTTATTAATTTAAAGGTATAAAACTTTGCATGAATAATGCTTTTAGTAAATGCCACCTAATGACAAAAAATTGTTCAAATCCATCAAAAACTGTTCAAGGCCCTAGGTACCGATTATGTGGACCCCAGTACTTATAATTGACTTTGGATCGAAAATATCGGTCAATATGTTAGATATGCAATAGAAATTCAAACATAATATTTTTCCTGCATTAGTAATTCTATGTATCCAAAGTGGGTGAAATCGGGTCAATGCTTCCCTGAGTCCTCGTATACGTATTATTAAAGATTTTCGAACTTCCTGCTGACTTTTTGCTGGATATATCGGCCAATATTTAGTTACATTAATGAAAATTTCAGGACGTATTATATTTTACTCATATAGTATATCATAGTACCTAAAAGAATTCAATTAGGTGAAAACTTGACCCAGCCCCCATATATGTAACCAGTGTATAATTATATATGGTGTATGTATAGTATATATAAAACTGCTTAGATTTCGATTCTTTGGTTGACGTTTGCAAGAGTATAAAATGTTCATTTGCACATTAACTTAGCCCTTTCTTACTTGTTTGCAGTTATTTTTTGTACATATACATAAAGAATGCACGAACCGATTTCCACGGTTCGGTTTCCACATCCGTGGGAAAGGTCTCGGGCTCCGTGAGGCTTATAGCAAAGAAAATTCAGGAAAAATTTCAACAAAAAAGCGGAAAAATTTTGTTTACATACAGCGCCATCTCTGATACTTAGCATGTACTACAAACCAATATTTTAAGTAGATGGCGCCGGTGCGTGATACATTGTTTAACAGCTACTCATTGTTCTCTTCTCAGTTAATTTCATGTGACAAACCGGTATTGTGCTCACTGTGAAATTGTGCAAAAACAATTAAAAAAATAATTCACTTCAGTTGGAAACCATCAAATAAATCCTTGTGCATTGTGCAAATTTTTATTCATTTTCAACAGCAGGCATTTGTCTTTAAGGTGGTAAGTTGAACTGTGTAAATTATGTGGATCGTTCATTTGAGGTTAAATTCACCACTCTGTTCATAGTCCAAAATGTGCGAATATCGACCGCCGCACAAGACATGCAAGCCAGCAACAAGTGTATTCACAGAACTTAAGCGAAGAAAGACAAAATATAATAAGAGAAAATGCCCGATTGAGACAACGCGTAAGGACACGAAGATCATTGGCATCATACAAACGCTTGGTATTCCAATATGATTCCACTGCGAACTACAGTAATGATGAAAATTTAGATATTGGACTAATTATGACTATATGCCGATATTGCAATGCGTTAAAGTTCAAAGGAGAAACGGCTAGATTGTGCTGCGCAAGTGGAAAAGTCAAACTGGATCCATTACTTACACCACCACAGCCCCTGAAACCATTGTTCAATGGAAGTGATCCCGTTTCCAGCCATTTTCTTCAACACATCCATGAATACAATAACGGCTTTCGCATGACTTTCTTTGGAGCTAATATCATTCAAGAAGGCGGCTTCATGTCGACTTGCAAGGTAAAAGATACAGCACACATAATCAATCACTCACACCAACACAATGGATTGCAACACATAACAACTACATATACACCACACACTACACCATCATACAATCAGAAGTTACAGAAGATTGTTTGCAATTACAAATGCAAGGACAAATATATCATTTGCATGGTTCAATGGTGCCAACAACAGATGAACCGCATCAATTTCTGCAAATATATTTCATTTCGTTGATGGTGGATCAGCTGAATGTGCGGTGAAATATACAGGGAACACAACAGTTAATGAGACGAATTATTGAACAGTTGCAAGCATTTTTCACGATAATAATGCTGGTTAATATGTTCAAAACATTGAAACGAATGCCATCGAATACGCACAATTTAGTCAAAATAGTGGATTGTACCCCAACAGGTGAACATGTGCGAATATTCAATGCACCCTCCGTTAATGATGTTGCTGCAATTATTGTTGGCGATCCAACTAAATCGCGAGACATTGTCGTTCAGCGAAGAAGCAATATCATGCATGGTGTAAACGAGACACATCGTTTGTATGATGCGTTATAGCAGAATCAGTGAAAAACGCTACTGCCTTCCTTCCTTTTCCTTCCTCATCGGCAAAATGTGTGAACAGTGAAAAACGTGGTAAAAACGTAGAAATCAGCCATCTTTGTTTGTTTTCATTCGAAGATTGTTGCCATTGCTCAATGCGCATATAAAGTTTTGAGCACATCTTTGTTTTCAATTACAATTTTTTTACAATATAAAATATCAAAACTGAAAACAAACTATTAAAAATAGTTTATATATTTATAAATAATAGTATTCGACTTGGATTTTGAGTTATTTTAAGAAAATTTCAAACATATTGAACGGATTGAATTATAAAAGTTAATAATTACTGCAGTATATCGATTATCTGCGGCAACAATCCAAATGTCGTGAATTCTCATGTCATCCCACGTCAAAGAGAAAAGGGAATAGAGTTTTTCACTGTTCAGTTACATTGCGCGCCCATAAGATAGGTCGTGCCAGCTGACTCGGGCCACGATTTTACGTTTTTCACTGGTTGTGCTATTACAACAGGGGTGGGCATATTAGCCCTCATTGGCATTTTACCCGTTCGGGCACGAGTGCACATTTCGAGGTCTAGGTGAGGGGATCATCGCGGGCAAACATGAAGAGGGAAGTGAGAGCAAAGTATTTTACTACTCCATATTTACAAATGAGAGCAACGTATTTTACCACACCATGTTTACAAATGAGGGCGCGCGCATGTATGAGAAGTTGCACTGTGGGTAATAACTGTAAAATTGCTTAAAAATTCAAAGTTTCTTTGTAACTACTACAAATTTTTAAAATGTAAGACAAATACCAAAAAGTATAATGAATATCTTAGTTTAGTAATAATTTGTTTAATATGTCATTATAATAGCATTTAATTCAGTTTGTTTGACATAATACATTCTACACGCATTATTGTACCAAAATTCAAATTCGATAACCTTCTTCTAATTATATATTAAGTTTGTGTGATTTCATTCTTGAAAAAAATTGTTCACAAGTGTAGGTGCTTCCAAACATAGATACATATAATTTTCAAAGAAGGATATTTCTTTAAACAAAGATCTTTATAAAAAGTAATTCAGTCTGAAATTTGCGCAAACTTGTTTATAAAAGAATAGAGCACTGCAGATCTATTATATATATACATACATAGCAGAGCTTTCTTGACTTAAATACTTATCTTCCCATTCCACATTAAATGGATTAATTTTTCTTTTTAAATTTTTGACACTGCTTTCACTCTCTTATGAGAGACCGAATCTTCTACCGTCCGCTTACCGTAGACTTTCCAACGACTTGGGGTTTTCCCCGTAGAAACGACTCAGCAGAATGCTCTCTCACAACGCAGGGTTGCCAGTCTCGATATACTGTAGTAATTATAAAAATTGTCTTCAATGTATTTACAATTTTCTTAAACTAATTAAAAATCAGAATCGAATAGCATTTATTTATAAATATATAAACTATTTTTAATAGTTTGTTTTCAGTTTTGATATTTTATATTGTGAAAAATTATAATTGAAAACTTCGATTTGTACAAATCTACATATGCGTATTGGGAAATGGCAACATTGTTCGAATGAAAACGAGAACAAAACGCTTGCTGCTCGTAGCGAAGGGAGAAGATGTTTCTGCCATTAGCGTTTGTATTCTATGTGTGTGCTTAGCCACTCTCAATCAATAATGCCATACCGCGCAAATATACTTTTGAAAATATGTGTTCTCTTTCTATAGCGCTTATTACTATTTTAATACATTTCCAGAGGAACTTAGATATTAAAAATTTAACAAAACAATTATAAAAAAAATCCTCAACTCTTTGAAAATTTTAATAAAATAACCAAACTGAAAATCTCACAAATCATATATTTATATTAGCATTTTCATTAAATGGAAGTGCAATATGTTTAAACAAAATATATATTATGGTTACAAGTATCATTTCATTTTTATATATGCAGCCTGCCTTGCATATGTACGTATAAAAGCCCACAACTTGAGAAGTTTTCCTAATTGTAGCTAAAATGAATTTTTATAACTGGCATCACCACCATTAACTGTTTTATCACATGTACAGTGGTGTGAACAAACTAGGAAAAACCATAAGGTGTTGTGAAATTTTAAAATGTTTATTTTATATGCATTTTTAATCAGGATAATGTCGTCTTCGATATTTTCGATCGTTGTGTAGTTGCTATATTCGTACTTACATTGGTTAAACGAACAGTCGTTAATTTCATTCAAGTTTTTGAAATGTGCTCCTTCTGTATATTTATATAAAGTATTTTGTTTCTTATTGAAATTGCATATTTCTGTTCTCCTATTATTTCAAAATGTTGCCTATTAGGTAATGGTGTTATTAGTATTGAATCTGCTTTAACGTGTATAATTGGTATATTTATAGCTAAAAGTAATGCGTTATCTTTATATGAAAGGAGTCCTGTCTCCACGTGTTTTAGTTTAAAAATTTCAATATTGAATCTTTCAATTTCTTCTGTTGATAATATACTAGGGTGTGATATATTATGCTTTGCTGAAGCTATGTTTTCCTGAATTTGTTCAATTTTACTTTCTAAGTGTTTAAGTATCTGATCGACACAAAGCATGTGTTTTATAATTTTTTCGTTTTATTTATTTATTTTCTCAAAGGTTTTTAGTATTTCTGTCCTATCGTCTTCTATGGTTCTTTTTAATGTATTATTGGATTTCTTGAAGTCTCTATTTGTATATATTTGTTGATTTTCCGCTCCTATTATCTTATGATTGTTTTTCTCTATTGTTTCTAAATGATGTAGTATGTTTCCCTATTTTCATTGTCCATTGTTCCGAAGAGCCATTTGTATGTAGTCCCTACAATATTAAATAGTCCTCTGCGTTTTCTGTTATTTCCTATAGGCAGTAATGTGTTTATTTTTGCTTTAATAGACTATATTTCTTCGTATAATATTTCTCTGCCATTCCTGTTATATTGGTTGAAATTATTTTCAAAGTTACTTTCAATTTTCTGTTTTCAATCTGCTTAAATTCCTTGGGGTTTATTATATGGAATACCATTGCGATTTGTTTCACTATCTCTATCTCTCTCATTATTATTTAGCGTATTCCGATTGGTTTTCAAGCTTGTTTATTTGTAGAAGTCCATTGATTGCCGTTATTATCGTTAAAAGTATCATAATTTTCGCCATATTAATCCTGAAATTTAAATTTTCGTTTAACTTGAGTTTTGTGTGCTTTTTTAAACTTTGATTTAAATGATTTCCCTCTTCTTTAAAGTTGTCTACTCCCTTGTATCTTGTTGGTGCTTTGTTTACTCTATGATTCTTTATATATTTTTTTCGAAAAACTTTTATACTAACCTCTTATCTTTTTTACTGATATTATTTATTATATTTTTTTTTTGCTTTTGTAATTTTTCCGCGAGTTTGTTTAGTTCTTGTTCGGAAAGTAAGTTATTTATGAAAACAATTGGCCTCTTTTTTGTCGTAAAATGTATGGTATTATTATAAGCAGTTATTGCTTCGAATACTTTCTCTTTCAGATTGTCGTTGTTATGTGCATCAGCATTAAAAAGTCTTAGCTGTTCATTGAAAGTTAAGTGTAATCTTTCAACATCTGCATATCCTGTTTTATTATAAGTGGTCGGTAGGTGTAGGTTTATTTTATTATCTTTTAAGAATTTTATTGGTGTATCTAATTCATTGCCTGTTATAAAGTTTCCGGTTTGCCTAAATATTGAATTCTTTCCTTTATGGCATTTACAATTGATATCCAAGTTCTGTCCTTTATGTTGCATATTTTGCTAATATATCGATGCCTGTAAGGTACATCATGCCTCTTTGTGGGTACCAAATATCAAAATGAACAATTTCGTTATGTTTTTTAGGAGTTTCCGTAATATTTAAACTACGTTTGATAGGGTTTCTGTCGAACTTCGCCTTATTGCATATTTCACAATTATTTATGTATTTCTTTATTTCTTTTTGTAATTTGGGGTAATAGTGTGTTTTTTTTATTTCCTCAAATATTTAATTTATTCCCCTGTGATTATTTTCCAGATGTTTCTCTTCTATCAATGTTAAGAGTTCTCCTTGGTCTATCACATCTTTTAAAATTATGTTTGATTTCATTATTTTTAGATTTGCATTATTTGCGAAAAATCTATATATATAAAAATGAAATGGTGTATAGTTGTAACGCTAAAACTCGAAAACGGCTGAACCAAATGAAATACTTTCTTTGGGGGATTTGTTTGTTATTACCACGCGCAGGTCATGTCTTAAAATCAGAACAAAATATTAAGGGGTCGTGGCACCTCCCATACAAATTGAATATTTCAAGTCGAATATCTTCAAAAGTGTTTAAGGTAGGAACATGAAAATTGTTACAGAGCTACAAGATAACAACACCACTCTCACCTATAAAACCGAAGGCTATCGAATAAGGGGGCGTGGTACCTCCCATACAAACTAAATTTTTTAAGCAGAATATCTGTGAAAGGGTTCAAGGTAGGGACCTGAAAATTTGTATAGACCTATATGGTATCAAAAGCCTTCCTACACATAAAAGAAGGGGTAATCGGAAAAGGGGCGTGGCACCTCCCATACAAACTGAATTTTTCAAGGTGAATATCTTCAAAAGTGTTTAAGGTAGGAACATGAAAATTGTTATAGAGCTATAGGAAATAACACCATTCTCACCCATAAAACTTGGCGTTATCGAAAAAGGGGGCGTGGTACCGCCCATACAATCTTTAATTATTTTGGTTGTTAATCCACCATATATTTATCTCATTTTCCACCTAGCACGACATTTTGGTTGTTTCTTGCTATTTTTGTTTATTTATCGGAGACAGTAGCGGTTATATCGTAATTTTGTTTGTGTTACGTGCTATTTTTGGTTTATGGAAATGGCAGTTTTATAAAATAAACACAAATTAAATTAAACGTCAATTTTGCTCTGCAATCGAACACGCAAAATTTAGAGGGCAATAAAAATGCGCCTTGCTTTACTGATATATAGATATATTTTGTTTTAAAAAATGAGTTATTTAGTGAAAGGGATTTAGCGTGTTGGCGAATACCGATTTATGTACATTGGAATTTATCATTCAATTGATCTGCTTCCTTAGTTTAATTCATTTTTTTTTTTTGGAGTTTTCAGAGGTAAGTTATTGGTCCGTAAAACCTTATATGAACTTTATGCAAATGAATGATCATTTCCAATTAGATATTTGTTACGATGCCAAGAATCAGTACGTTTGGTTACACTTCTAGCAGAGCACGTCAAAGGGAAAGTGTTATTGAGAGGGTATCACCACGAAATAGACTGCTGGAGAATAGCACGCACCAGTTAGAAGATGTCAACCAAACATACAATCAGCAAGAACGATTGAGAAGAAGGGAAGTTCACAATCATCAACAACGATCGAGAAGAAGGGAAGTTCGTGCTCGCCAAAGTGATGAAGTAAGATCACAACATGCGATTATTCGACGACAACAGCGGCAACATCTTTCTTTTGTGAACATTGAACGGACAGGTTTTCGATATGATCCAAACATTCAATATAGCGCATCTGTTCAAATCGGTCAGATGTCAGTAGTTTGTCAATATTGCAATGCAGTCAAATTTAAAAATGAACCGCCAGGGTTATATTGCGCCGGGGGAAAGGTTAAGTTGCCAGAATTGCTTCCACCACCACAGCCATTGTTCCAGCTGCTTTGCGGTGAATCTCCTCACTCGAGCCATTGCTTAAAGCATACTAAAATGGACAACGATTGTTTTCAAATGACGTCGTTTGGCGGTGAAATTGTAAATGAACAAAACTACAATCCAACGTTTAAGGTATTTTTGCCAAACAATATTCGACAGAAACTACAGAGCTTTCCTCCAATTATACAGGTTCATGGGCAAATTTTTCATCTCGCTGGATCGCTGTTGCGGCATCCAGATCAAGAACACACATATCTCCAAATTTACTTTCTGGGAGATTCACATTATGAAGTAAATCGGCGTTGTGCTATCTTCAATACAACGAAAAGAGAAATAATCGAACAATTGCAGCAAATGTTACACGAACACAATGGCCTCATTAAACTGTTTACGATTTCGTTGGAACGTATGCCAACAGATGATCATAGTATAGTCATACAAGCGGACAAAAGACCAACAGGGAAACATGAAAGACAATATAATGCACCTACAGTTAGCGAAATATCAGTTGTTGTTGTTGGAGAAAATCTGCAGTCGCGTGATATTGTCATCAAACGTAGAAATCAAAACGCACTAAAATGGATAAGTGAGACACATCGGTCTTACGACGCAATGCAATATCCGCTCATGTTCTGCCGTGGAGAAGACGGATATCACTTAGGATATAAGATGATAAATCCGGTAAATGGTTAGTAAAACAAAATTTTTGTTTGCTACTTCATATAGGTAATTTAAGCTTTTAGGTGTCGAGACAAATAAAAAAGTCAGTTCAATGAAGTTTTACGCATATCGAATGATGATTCGCCAAAACTATGACAACCACTTACTGAGATATGGACGGTTATTTTAACAGTATGCAGTTGACATGTACGTTAAAGTTGAGACAGAACGACTTAATTACATGCGATACAATCAGTCGAAGTTGCGATCTGAAGAGTATATTCACTTAAGAGATGCAATGAATGGTGATGTGGATATTACAGATATTGGTCGACTCTATATTTTGCCATCGACATATATTGGCAGTCCTAGACACATGCATGAGTACTCCCAGGATGCGATGACTTACGTGCGCAATTATGGACGGCCGGATTTGTTTGTTACATTTACTTGCAATCCAAAACGGCCAGACATTACGAATCTATTGCATCGCGTGTTTAAACAAAAACTCAGATGTTTGATGGACTTTATTACGAAACAACGTATATATGGCACTGTTCAATGCTGGATGTACTCTGTGGAGTGGCAGAAGAGAGGTTTGAAAATTACACCTGACCAAATTGATGACATCATTTCCGCCGAAATTCCTGATGTTGAAATAGATCCAGAGTTGCACGAAGTGGTGATGGCCAATATGGTTCATGGGCCATACTGAGAACACGATCCATCTTCGGTTTGTATGTCGGACAGTAAATGCAAAAAACGCTATCCCCATGCTTTTATTTCGGAAACGACGGATACCCTCTCTATCGGCGTCGCTCACCCGCTGACAATGGCAGAACATTCATCACTCAATTGAAAGGAAAGAATTTCGTGGTTAATAACACATGGATCGTTCCATATTCGCTAATTTTGTTTAAGGCATTCAAAACACATATAAATGTTGAGTATTGCAGTTCAATAAAATCAATTAAGTATGTTTGCAAATATGCCACCAAAGGAAGCGATATGGCGGTAATTGGCGTTGAACGAGATGAAATTAGCAAATTTCAAATGGGCAGATTTGTGAACTGTAATGAAGCAATCTGGAGAATATTTTCATTTGCAATTCAAGAACGCCATCCTACTGTTGTGTATCTGGCAGCTCATTTGGATAATGACCAGCGGGTTTATTTCAACGCAGAGAACATAGTACAGCGAACGGAAATACCACCAGCAACCACTTTAGCAAATTTCTTTGCAACTTGCGCCAGTGATCCGTTCGCGAGAACATTGCTTTACTCGGAGATGCCTCGGTATATTAAATGGAATGCAGAAGAATGAAGAAATGGTTGCGCAGGAAGAACGGCCATCCGGTAGATGGTTATCCAGGTGCTTTTTCAACTGATGCATTGGGGAGAATTTACACAATCCATCCAAAGAACGATGATTGCTTTTACCTACGTTTGCTTTTGATTAATGTACGCGGTTCAACTTCATTTGAATCATTGAGGACTGTAGATGGTACCATTTGTGCAACATTTCGAGAAGCATGTCAACAATTGCAATTGCTTGAATACGACAGTCACTGGAATCAAACGCTAGCGAATGCAATAGCTTCTTCGCCAGCCACTGCAGTTCGTACACTTTTCGCTATTATAATTTCGACATGTCAGCCTTCAAACCCGCGTCTATTATGGGATACGTACAAAGATGACATGGCAGAAGATATTTTGCATCGCCTGCGATTAGCGACAATAAATGTCGACTTACAAATAAACGCTGACATCTACAATGAAGCATTAGTCCTTATTGAAAATTTATGTTTACTTATGAGTGGAAAACTATTGATTGGAGTTCATATGCCGGCACCAAGTCGTCAAACAAGGGATTTAGTGACTCGCGAATTGGAACGCGAGCGTGCTTACGATATAACTCACTTGCAACAACAAATACAAACAAATGTTCCACTTTTGAATGAACAGAAAAACAGTGCGTACAATCAGCTAATAAATGCTGTAGATAGTGGAAACGGTGGCAATATTTTTCGTCGATGCGCCCGGCGGGACTGGCAAAACGTTCCTATTGTCTTTAATACTAGCAGCAATACGTGGTCAAAGTGGTATTGAATTAGCTCTTGCATCTACCGGGATTGCTGCAACACTGTTAGAAGGTGAAGGACGGCACATTCAGCATTAAAGCATCCATTAAACTTGCAAATACACGAAAGTCCTTTTTACAATATTTCAAAGCAATCAGCAATGGCACAAGTTTTAAAAAAATGTAAGTTAATCATATGGGATGAATGCACAGTGGCCCACAAACGATCATTAGAAGCACTCGACCGAACACTGAGAGATTTGCGTAACAATAATCGTTGCTTTGGAGGAGTGATGTTATTGCTGTCGGACGACTTTAGACAAACACTTCCCGTGATTCCAAAATCAACAGCGGCGGATGAGCTAAACGCATGTCTGAAGTCATCGCATTTGTGGAGGTTTGTTAAAACCATTTTATTTAACCATGAATATGCGAGTTTTGCTGCAAAACGATAGAACTGCTGGAGTTTTTTCAAAAGAGCTGCTGCGAATCGGAAATGGACAAGTTCCGATTGATCCTTGCAGTGGCATAATTTGCGTCTCAAAGTTGGGTCTGCAGTTATTACTACGGAATCTTCATGCTCCCAAACTGTGCAATGTTACTCGACTGGTTGTGACCATGGTTTGCCATTCCAATTTAGACGTTTGATAAATTTAGAAATGTCTTGCTTTTCACATGGCCAGCTCTATGTGGCGTGTTCCCGTGTTGGAAAACCTTCCTCACTGTTTATTTACACCGCGGAACAGAAAACCAAAAATATCGTGTACCGTGCAGCCCTAAACTTAATATGTACTAAAATTATATATTTTCGAGACTCGATTAAAACTAATAAAATTGAATGAGAATAGTACAAACTTATTTTTATTAAATTGTCAACAAATCCTGGACGCGATGTGTCAGCATTATTGAAAAGAGTAGCATTTTTCAAGCAATTAAATTCAAAAAGCATTAATGTACCCTCGAAAAAAATGTTCATCAGGCAGGTTCTGGCAAGTCACTTCCGAGTAAAATTTGTAAAAATTTTGTCAAATTAGGTACGGAAGGTATTTTCCACAAAATTTCACTCGGAAGTAAATTGCATAACCTACCTGTATATGATGTTTTTTATTTAAATTTTTTATCAAAAACAGTTAAAAAAAAACTAAGCAATAATTTTTTGTTCACTATTTTTCAATATTGGGAACAAAAAAGACGATATTTAAAGTAAACACAATGAAATAAGGAAAAATCGTTCATATTCTATTAAAACCAATACCGGTGTCATTTTTGAAATGACAAAAAAAATCTATTTTGGGCGGAACGAAGTTTGCCGGGTCAGCTAGTTTTATATAAAACTCTTGAATTTGTAAAAACAATTTGTCGGTAGGTTCTCTTGCATTATTTTTAAAATGTCGATTTCAAGTGTTATGTTTATTATGTTTCTTATTTTCCTTTGATGTATTATTTTCTTTGTTATTGATTGCCTTTGCGCTCTTTGAATTTTAAGTTGATTTTTATATATATTGATTGCATTTTCTGTTATTTTTATGAAATATGTACTATCCGTTTCTGCACTATGTACTGTATCTATGTCGTCATTATTGATTTTTTCATTTAAATTTAATTCTACCACATTATTGTTTTCATAACTTAGTCTGTTTAGACCATCTGCAATTACACTTTCTTCACCTTTAAAATATAAAACTAGCTGACCCCGCAGCCGTTGCCCTGCGTGAATTTATGTGTTTTGAAATGAAAAGAAAGTTAAATTTATATTGTGTTGAAAATCGTTTATTTGCGATTTTTCTAATTTTTTTTTAATGTAGCGCAGCTTGATAAACAAATTTTTTTGTTTTCTGTTCTGGTGCATAAATAAACAGAGAAGATAGGTTTCCAACTCGTGAATACGCCACGTATATCTGGTCGTGTGAAGAACATGGCTTTTCTTGATTTATGCCACACTTCTATCTATCTATCCTTTTGTCCTGTTGATTGCCATCACAAATGCAATTTTCTCTGGAAACGGAATATGTTTGAAATGAAATTACTGTCCCCTTATATTCGGTAACTGCGACACAATTATTGGGGTTCTTTACACAGTTTCGGTGAATAAATGAAGATTGTGAAACATACTAATGACAGATCTAACTTTGAGATGCAAATTATGCTGCGGTATTCCAAGCCTATCCAAAGAATTTAGAAATTCCGCTGCTTAATTCGCGGCTTTGTCTTCATTGTCAAGATGATCGATCAATTTGTATGAGCGCAAACCCTTCTGAATTTGACTTTGAATCTTCCAGTTTAAGTCATTAACATCGGTGGCTAAATGAGCACCTGACCCCCCTTAATATAATAACGTACACACCATACTCAACACGGTTACACCATCCACATCATCCACACATCATACTCCACACCTCTACACCAATACTCATCGCACACACACCAACTCCACACATCATCCTCTCATCGCACACACACCAACTCCACACGTCATCATCTTACCCCACACACACCAACGCATCACGAATTCAACCCACATGAGGACACCGCACAAAAAATAACAAAAGGGACCGACGGACTAGGCCACTCTCTTTCAATTACGATCCGCGCGCATATACGCATCGTTTTTGCCAGCTTGTCGATTTTGGATTTTCCTCCTTCGCTTTCGTCTCCAATTTAACGGGTGAGTCCGGGGAGTGTATGGTACTGTAGTGAACTTTATATAATCGGTATTTTTGGCAACTAAAATTGCGCGGGCTCTCAAGCAATCGCAGTTATGACAATTTGCCATTGTTGGGATAAACATGATGAGTTCTTTCGTTGCAGTGAATTGACAATAGGCAGGAAAAAATGTATATAAAAAATTTCAATCGGAGTTTGCCCATTTCCACTCATTAGCGAATACAATGTAAAATGTCATCGACAATATCATTTTTTTCGTAACCCTTAATTGACGCAAATTTGAAGGAGGATATGTCGAAATGATCTTCGCGAAAAGTATGCGAACTTCAGTGGCATTAGGCGTAGCTATCGCATCGTCCATCATTTGATTCCAGTTATTATCATGTTCCAGTAATTGTACTTGCTGGCTTGCAAACACTCTACCATTCACAGTACGCAATGACTTAATTGAAGTTGAACCGCGAGGCGCACCATAGTCGGAAAACTTTCGTGAAATGCAAAAGTAAATATCCTACAAAGCGCTTTATTGCAGTTCACGTATCGACCCATTTGATACTTACTGATCTCATCTCATTCAAGGCCAATAATCGCAATGTTGTCAGTGAATTCACCAAACTGTAATACTCAAGTTTTGAATGTGAATTAGACAACAGTGGCGAATATAGTACGATTCATGTGATGTCAACTAAGATATTCACTCCTCTAAATTGAATGCTAAATGTTCTGCCGTTGTCATTTTCATTTCCAATTTGGGTTTCCTAAAGAAATGCACGTGGATAGTGTTTCGTGCATTTATCGTCAGACATACATACAAACCGAAGAAGGATTGTGGTGTTCGCAATGTTCATGAACCATATTGGTTTTTACCACTTCTTATAATTCTGGATCTATATCTGGATCAGGAATTTACGAAAAAAATATTGCATCAATTTAATCTAATGTAACCACCATCCACCATCCAAAAAAGAAGAAGCGGCAAACCTCTTTTTTGCCCCTCAACAGAGTACATCCAGCATTTAACAGCTCGTAGATTTAAGATAAAGTCCATCAAACATCGTAACTGTTGATTGAAAAGTCGTGTTGTGACACCGTGACGATCGCTGAGTGGCTATCGCGGTCCATAATTCAGCACGTACTACATGTCATCGCATCCTGGGAGTACTTCCTGCCTTGCCTTGCCTTAGGCTGCCATAAATTGATGCCAAATAGAACGCCGACCGATATTAGCGCGACCTCTTCGTGGCTTCGTAAGCCATCAAAGTCTGCAATTCCGTTAATGCAGTTCAAAGTGAGTTGAAAAGGATATGGTGGATGCTTCCATTTTGAGAAATTTTTATTTCAAGTGAATATCATATATCAAAACAAAGATCGTATATATGTAATAAGTTCCTACTGGGTATTTTAGTCGCTATTATACACTTTGAGAGGTACTGTCTACTCTTGTAGTAAAGACACCTATCCATCTTGTAGTGAAGACACCTATCTAACAGTTTCAAAGAATTCTAGTCGAGACACATTAGCAATTTTATTATTTTCGGAGTCACTGTTTTAGTGAAACATTAATTTGACTTCGAATTTGCAACACTCTGTATACGCACGATTGAATTTTTTATTTTACACTATTGCGCGATAATTTTTTTTTGTTTTATATTTTCTTACTTACTATAGAAAATTTTAATATATTTATATATATGCATTTTTCTTACTCTTATTCGTTCTGCTATTGCTTTTGTTGCTACTGTTGTTTTTGTTGTAATTGCTGTTACTGCTGCTGCTGTTGCTTTATAGGTTGCATCCAAACTCAAATAACCGCTACCGTTGTACGAATGTTTTTCAGTAAAAATCACACTTTATTTATTTATATATTTTAAAGGCTCATTATTTGCTGATTTTGTTTAAGGTTTTCTTGCTGCGCATTTAACACGATTTAAATGTTTTTATAATATTTTAGCAATTTTTTGTATAGTTCTATTAATGTTTTTCTATAAATATATAATTGTTTTCCACAATTCTTTGAATATTTCCACTTTTTTCTTTTCACTATTAATGCCGTCGCTTTCTCTAGCTTCCCAAAAATTGTTAGTTTAAGAATGCGTTATCAACTCTTTTCCAGTTAATTAATTGTGAATTCTTGATTTCCTTGTCGCCAGTTGTGGTTCACTTATTAACTTCCCAAAATTGTTAGTTTATCCTCGACGCCAGTTTTGGTGTTAGTTGCGGGGTTAATAGTACGGAAACCAAACTTCCTTGCTTAGTTCTGTACTTTCGCAATAGGGTAAAAAAAAAAAAAACGAGCATCTTCGCTTGGGTCTATTCTCCAACTCCAACTGAACTTTATTTCTTTATAAAATGAGCCGCATGTATTTATATTATACTTACGTACGTACCGTCACCTGAAATGCAAAATAACGTATCATCAAAAAATTCGAAATTGAGTGTCTTAGTGATTACGCTTCACTACTTCAAATTACATACATAATATTACATTTGTTCAACATTTTCAGGTTCTGCACTCAGATATAAACCAGTTTTAACCAATATTAAAATTTTTTTTACTCATGTTCCATTGTATTTCGTGTTTCATTCATGCCACTGTAAATTTCCGAAAATGTTGTTACGTTATTTTGCATTTCAGGTGACGATACACACATCTGCATGCATGCTAGCAGAATTTATCTGATCAGCAGAAATGTGTAAGTAAACTTGACTCGTTTCAAGATAGAGTTCGTGTATGAAGTCTATCTTAGATGAATATTGCTTATTTATTTATTTTTTCTAATTAAATATTTACACATAAACATATATACATAAACTTAAATTAAATGAAAACAGCTTAACGAAAAAAGGAATACACAACCAAGCAACCAAAGATAAAAATAAAGCAAAAATAGGAGAAAAACTGCTGGTCAATAGGTTAGACGCACGTTTACTTGCATTACAATTGTTTAAATATTTATTATTTTAATGATGGTTGAAAAAAAGTTGAAATGCAAAAACATGGATAAATTAATGATAATTTAAATATAATATTCAAATACTTATTCAAACTTAACGAAATTGTGTTTTTCAAACATTTTCTTAAAGCTATTAAAAAAAAAGGTGCCTTTTTCTTGGTCATTAGAATAGACGCACATACGCTTTTAAATTTTTTATAAGAAAAGAAATTTCTTTTTAACTCAAATTTTTGGTTCGTATAACTATTTGATTTATTAGAAATAAAAAAATAATAATTTCAGTAATGAGTACTTCCTGCTTTGTTGATAATAACTACATATATCAGGTCATTCATAGAATGATACAGGGAGTCTATGTAGCTTAAAGAAAGGCTCTCTAATAGCTGCAGTTAATGTTTCCTTATCTCCGTATTGCTTTCTTCCTTTGTATATCTTCCGTCTTAGCCAGCTCAAAACATTTTCAATTTTGTTAAGATCTGGAGAATATGGTGGCCAGGTCATGACAATAACGTTTTGACTGGAAATAAACGACTTTACTACCCGGGCGTTATGAATGGGAGCATTGTCTTGTTGAAAAATCCAAGGAATTGGTCCAAAGAGATCTTTTAATTGTGGAAATACGGACTTCAACAATGTTTCGAAGCGAGCGCCGTTCGTCTTCTGATCGATAGTAACCAAGTCAATCGTTCCATAAAACGTGATGGCACCCTACACCATGACTCCACCTTCTCGGCTGTGGTGGTGACTTAAATATAACTCATCTTTCCGCAAATCGTGATAATAGTATTAAAAGCCATCAGGGCCATCTAAATTAAAACGGTTTTCATCAGTAAAGACCACTGAACGCCAATCATTAAGTCGCGTGCCAGATTGAAGAATCGAAGTCGTTTTTCTTTGCGTAGTTCATTCAGAGGTGGTTTTTTCTTGATTTTTAAATGCTTTAGATGCTTAGCATTTCTTATTGTACGTTGAACAGTTGAAAGACTTGCTTTTACTCCGGCTAGTTCTTTAATCTTAACTGCAGACTTAGTCGAATTTGAAGAAATTCTAACAATTTTGCGTACTGATTGTTTAGATAGGGCTTTCTTTTTTCTTTAAAGTCCACGTCCATATTCCTCTGGGTCCTTTCAATATCTATCAACGGTTCTGGAGCTGCGTTTTATCTGCTTGGCGATGTTTCGATTGAATAGTCCTTGGGAGTGAAAAAAGTCTAATTTTTCACCTTCTAATAAGCTCAGAATAGTAGCTCTTCCCATTATTACTTTAAATGTAGCTCGAAAACATTTTAATTGTTTATTTTTAGCACTTTTTCAATAAAAAAAACACCTTCACTGTTTACGCAAGACAAAGAAATGTAAAGTGCGTCTATTTCAATGACCAACCGCAAGCGCACATGATTGCCATAGACATTTCTGGAATCTTCGAATGTACAGTTATTTTTTCGCAAATGAACCAACTATGAACAAATATTTTTCGGACAAAATTCGACCTTTGACAAGAAAAGCATTTTGGACGATAAGAATAAGCATGATTATAAATATAACAATTTATAAAAAAAAAACCTTAGTGCGTCTAACCTAAGACCAGCAGTGTAAACATGTACATTATTTATTACTATTTTTTTGCGCTATAATATATTTATGGGCTATTAGCAAATCATTATACTAAGGTGACATTGAATTTAGTTTGAAAATTCTTTATTTATTCTTCCAAATCGATTTCATCCTCTTCAAAGTAATCCCCTCCCGATGCAATGCACCTATGCCAACGAGTTTTCCAATCTTCGAAACACTGGGATGGCCTTCAGTTCCGTCTTCGCTGCGGCTTGAATCTCCTCTATCGTAAACAAACGGTGTCCCCGGAGCGGTCTTTGAGCTTAGTGAACAGCCAGAAGTCGCACGGCGCCAGATCAGGTGTATACGGTGGTTGCGGAACGATATGGGTTGAGTTTTTGGCGGAATGATCACGAATTACTAGGGCAGTATGGGATGGTGCATTATCGTGGTGTAAAAACCAAGAATTGTCTTTCGACAATTCCGGCCTCTTTAGGCGGATAGCGTAACGCAAACGACGCATAACTTTCAAATAATGTTCTTTATTGACTGTTTGACGGGTGGAAGAAATTCATAATGCACAACACCGCGATAATCGAAGAAAACAGTTAACATGACCTTGATTTTTAAGCGACTTGGCGCGATTTTTTTGGTCTCGGCTCTCTTTTGGCACGATATTCGCTCGATTGATCGGTTATTTCGAGGTCGTAAGCATAGATCCAAGTATCATTGCCAGTTGAAATGCATTTCATGACACCCTAGTAGTCGGACGCCTTTTTTCCAAAAAATTCAATGTTTTCGGTACCAGTCGAGATTTGACGCGCTTGAGGCCCAAAAAATCCTTCAAAATGGTATTGGCTGAGACTTTCGATATGCCAACTTCATTATCGTCTCTAATTGTTAATCGACGGTTTTTCAACACCAAATCTTTGATTTGTTGAACGTGACGGTTGATGGTCGTTTTCGACGCTCTTCGTCTTCGACACGTTCACGGCCGGCTTGGAACTCAATATAGCACTTGTAAACATTATTTTTAGACATAGCCTTATCACCAAAGGCTTTCTGCACCATCCTCAACGTATCCGCAGCAGAAAATTGATTCCGTAAACAAAATTTAATGTAAATTCCTTGCTCAACAAATTTCGACATCGCAAAAAACGAAAAACTCACTTTTAGCAGCTCACAAAACGACACGTATCTCAAACACTAATGAATATTTTGACATGAAATTTGACATAAATGTGACTGACAGTACTACCAACCTAAAAAACAAAAATAATTCTCCAAATCCTTCGACGAGCGCAATTTAAATTCAAGTGTCATCTTATTTTTTGGGCACAGTAGTATGTTACATATTTATAGATATACATTTTCAAATAAAACCATTATCTGAAACACGACAACGTACTTAAATTAAACATAGACATATGCAAACATATAAGACTAAATGAATACGTAAATTATATTTTGTTACTTACGATTTTCTTCAGATACAAACGGGGTGCAACTCAAATGACGATTCAATTTCATGATTCAATACTGAGAGTGACAGCAAGATTTGCAGCTTTCCCTATTAGTGACAATACTGAATCGGTTTTAAACTTAAAAACTCAAAGCATAGATAACATAAGGACCCGCCTTCAGGCAGCGTACGAAACATTAATAGATATTGATGACGCTGAACACCCAGAAAACATGAAAGCTTCGGCGTCAACCAAATATGAAAACTGTCTCGATGCCGCTACTGCGCCTCCGAGATAAGACACAACTCCAACAGAATGCCTAGATACAGGTATATTCACGGAGTTTATGATCAATGGCCGTCCTTCCGGGACATGTTCACTGCCGTATACATAAACCATCCCAAACTTTCACGAGCTCAAAAGCTGTAACATCTCAGGTACAAAACAAAAGGGGAAGCAGGCAGGCGCCAAGCGTTTCTCTTTAAATGACGAAAACTTTAACTCCTGGCTTGGGAAGCACTGGTCGAAAGATACGAAAATTAAAGAGTATTGGTAGACAACCAAATAACAATTTTAATGAATTTACCAAAAATTCAACAAGAAACCAGCCAAAAATTTCAAAAACTATACTCGACAGTGACTAATTGTTTATCTGTGTTAGAAACACAAAACATTTCCATAGAATCGTGGGACCCTATTCTAGTAAATATTTGTGCAGCCACACTGCCTGATGCTGCTTTGCTACGATGGGAACAATCACTAGTGGCAAGAAAGAAATCGCCAAAATGGCATCAAATGAAAGAATTCTTAACAACTCAGTATGAAATAGCTGCAATAGTTGACAAAAAAATAGTCAAGCCAAAAAATAATCAAAATGATTTGAAAAAAAAACTTTTTTAAACCCCAAGACAGCTATAATATACAATATAATAGACACGCTAATAGAAGCCAAACATTTGTGACAAATCAATCAAGTCATTGGTAATCATTATGTGAA
The DNA here is from genome assembly GCA_027475135.1 of Bactrocera correcta. Lineage (NCBI taxonomy): Eukaryota > Metazoa > Arthropoda > Insecta > Diptera > Tephritidae > Bactrocera > Bactrocera correcta. The sequence continues at coordinate 35,678,000 of CM050322.1, read as the reverse complement.
ATATGAAAAGGAGGTCACAATATAAGATCTTGCGAGAAGTTTAAAAAAATGTCTGTTTCAGTTAGGAACAATCTTGTCCGACAACATAAGCTTGCATCAACTATCTAACAAATTCTCACGGGACAAAAGTTCACAGTCTTTCAATTGTGTGTACTGCCAACGAAGACACCACTCATTGCTTCATATTACAAATTTTCAAAATATGAAGCAAAATCAATTTCATAAAACCACCGGGTTAGTCACTACAACCAAAAGCAATAATCCCGAAATCTGAAATTCCAAAAAAAGTAAGAACAACCATGTTGCTCTAAAGCAGCAAAAGTTCAAGCCCTTCATTCAGAAAATAAAAGCAAAATTCTTTTACCCACTGTGGTCATCGCTATTGAACATAGAGAAGAATTATTCAAATTAAGAGCATTAATAGATCAAGGTTCTCAAGAAATTTTATATCATCTTAAGCTCAAAATCGCTCAAAGTGGCGCCAATTGAATATTCCAAGCGAAGCCAGGTCCTTCTCCACCTGGTCCTTCCAACGGAGTGGAGGTTTTCGTATCTCGGTATCGCGTACAGCTCATCGTTCCATCGAATGCGATATTCATCGTGGCCAACGCGCAAAGGACCATAAATCTTTCGCAGAACTTTTCTCTCGAAAACTCGCAACGTCGACTCATCGGTTGTTGTCATCGTCTAAGCCTCTGCACAATATAGAAGGACGGGAATTATGATCGACTTATAGAGTTTGGCTTTTGTTCGTCGAGAGAGGACTTTACTTTTCAATTGCCTACTCAGTCCGAAGTAGCATTGTTGGTAAGAGTAATCCTGCGTTGGATTTCCAGACTGACATTGTTGGTGGTGTTAATACTGGTTCCTAAATAGACGAAATTATCTACAAATTCAAAGTTATGACTGTCAACAATGACGTGAGAGCCAAGTCGCGAGTGCGACGACTGTTTGTTTGATGACAGGATTTATTTCGTCTTGCCATCGGTTACTGCCAGACCCATTTCTTTTGCTTCCTTGTTCAGTCTGGAGAAAGCAGGACTAACGGCGCGGGTGTTGAGGCCGATGATATCAATATCATCGGCATACGCCAACAGCTTTTCACTCTTATGAAAGATTGTACCTGCTCGATTAAGTCCTGCAGCTCGAATAATTTTCTCCAGCAGCAGATTGAAGAAGTCGCACGAAAGGGAGTCGCCTTGTCTGAAACCTCGTTTGGTATCGAACGACTCAGAGAGGTCCTTCCCGATCCCGACGGAGCTTCTGGTGCTGCTCAACATCAGTTTACACACCCGTATTAGTTTTGCGGGGATACCAAATTCAGACATTGCGGCATAAAGGCAGCTCCTTTTCGTGCTGTCGAAAGCAGCTTTGAAATCGACGAAGAGGTGGTGTGTGTCGATTCCCCTTTCACGGGTCTTTTTCAAAATTTGGCGCATGGTGTATATCTGGTCAGTTATTGAATTGCCAGGTCTAACGCCACACCGATAAGATCCAATCAGTTTGTTGACGGTGGGCTTTAATCTTTCACACAATACGCTCGACAGAACCTCATATGCGATGTTGAGGAGGCTAATCCCACGGTAGTTGGCGCAGATTGTGGGGTCTCCTTTTTTATGGATTGGGCATGGCACACTTAAATTCCAATCGTTGGGCATGCTTTCGTACGACCATATTTTGCAAAGAAGCTGATGCATGCACCTTATCAGCTCTTCGCCGCCGTGTTTGAATAGCTCGGCCGGCAATCCATCGGCCCCTGCCGCTTTGTTGTTTTTCAGGCGGGCAATTGCTATTCGAACTTCTTCATGGTCGGGCAATGGAACGTCTGCTCCATCGTCATCGAATCGGGTTTGCCTTCTCCTGAAGTTGTGCGTTCAGTGCCTACCTCGCAACGTTACGATCGACCACAACACGTGCGGGATGGGATAGATACCGAGAGTTGAAGAGGGAAGCGAGACGCATTTGTAGACAGAAAAAGAAAGAGGCCGAAATGCGTGAGTACGAAGAGCTTGATAAGCTGGCCGACAGGGGTAATGCTCGAAAATTCTACGAAAAGATGCGGCGGCTTGCAGAAGGTTTCAAGACCGGAGCATACTCTTGTAGAACCCCCAAGGTGATCTAGCCACCGATGCCCAGAGCATACTTAAATTATGGAGGGAACACTTCTCCAGCCTGCTGAAAGGCAGTGAACGCACAACTTCAGGAGAAGGCAAACCCGATTCGATGACGATGGAGCAGACGTTCCATTGCCCGACCATGATAAAGTTCGAATAGTAATTGCCCGCCTGAAAAACAACAAAGCGGCAGGGGCTGATGGATTGCCGGCCGAGCTATTCAAACACGGCGGCGAAGAGCTGATAATGATGATATGGTCGGACAAAAGTATGCCCAACGATTGGAATTTAAGTGTGCTATGCCCAATACATAAAAAAGGAGACCCCACAATCTGCGCCAATTACCGTGGGATTAGCCTCCTCAACATCGCATATAAGGTTCTGTCGAGTGTATTGTGTGAAAGATTAAAGCCCACCGTCAACAAACTGATTGGACCTTATCAGTGTGGCTTTAGACCTGGTAAATCAACAACCGATCAGATATTCACGATGCGCCAAATCTTGAAAAAAAAAAACCGTGAAAGGAGAATCGACACACACCACCTCTTCGTCGATTTCAAAGTTGCTTTCGACAGCACGAAAAGGAACTGCCTTTATGCCGCGATGTCTGAATTTGGTTTCCCCGCAAAACTAATACGGCTGTGTAAGCTGACGTTGAGCAACACGAAAAGCTCCGTCAGAATCCGGAAGGACCTCTCCGAGCCGTTCGATACCAAACGAGGTTTCAGACAAGGCGATTCCCTATCGTGCGACTTTTTCAACCTGCTTCTGGAGAAAATAGTTCGAGCTGCAGAACTCAACAGAGAAGGTACCATCTTCTATAAGAGTGTACAACTGCTGGCGTATGCCGATGATATTGATATCATCGGCCTCAACACCCGCGCCGTTAGTTCTACTTTCTCCAGACTGGACAAGGAAGCAAAAGATATGGGTCTGGCAGTGAACGAGGGCAAGACGAAATATCTCCTGTCATCAAACAAACAGTCGTCGCACTCGCGACTTGTCCTCTCTCGACAAACAAAAACCAAACTTTATAAGTCACTCATCCGTCCTGCTATATGGTGCAGAGGCTTGGACGATGTCAGCAACGGATGGGTCGACATTGCGAGTTTTCGAGAGAAAGGTTCTGCGAAAGATTTATGGTCCTTTGCGCGTTGGCCACGGCGAATATCGCATTCGATGGAACGATGAGCTGTACGAGATATACGACGACATTGACATAGTTCAGCGAATTAAAAGACAGCGGCTACGCTGGCTAGATCATGTTGTCCGGATGGATGAAAACACTCCAACTCTGAAAGTATTCGACGCAGTTCCGGCCGCGGGAAGCAGAGGAAGAGGAAGACCTCCACACCGTTGGAAGGACAAAGTGGAGAAGGACCTGGCTTCGCTTGGAATATCCAATTGGCGCCACGTAGCGAAGAGAAGAAACGACTGGCGCGCTGTTGTTGACTCGGCTATAATCGCGTAAGCGGTGTCTACGCCAGTAAAGAAGAAGAAGAAGAGAAAATGTACAGACCAATTCTAGTACATAAATATGACCATGATTTCCAGCGTATAGTCTTCCGCAAATCAAGTCATATCAAAGTAATATTCCAATCAGCGAGTACGAACTTAAAACCGTCACCTTTGGCATCAATGGCGCACCCTATTTGGCGATCAGGACACTGCATGAAGTGGCAAAAGCGTGTGAAACAAATTAGCCCTTAGCAACTTTTGTGTTACAAACCCAAACACACATACGTTGATGATATTCTATCAGGTAGCCACAGTCTGTCATTAGCGTGCGAATCACTATCTCAAGTGATCAAAGCACTGAATTCAACGGGATTCCCCTTAAAGAAAATTACATCAAATCATCCCGAAATAATAAAAAACATAAAAAAGGGAGACTTATTAGATACCTACAGATTTCCTTAAATTTGAACAACAAAAACTATAGGGATTCAATGGAATGCGATAACAGATCAATTCTCATACACAATTGAGTCAATATCTGCAATGTCCGCCATAACCAAACGCCAAATACTTTCTTCGGTGGCAAAACTTTTCGACCCCGCAGAGTGGCTGTCGTCAATAATGATTCAAGCTAAAATTCTCATTCAATTATTCTGGCAAGATGGCACTGAATAGGATGAACAGGTAAAACCTGTACGTTTAATAAAATGGATTCAACTTGCTAATAACTTGCATACTATTTTAGAAATTCGAATCCCTCGATGGGTAAATTTCACCCCTAAAATTAACGCAGAATTACATGGTTTCTGTGATGCCCCTGAAAAGGCTTATTGTGCAACCCTCTATATACGCACTCAGTACTATAATAAAATATCTGCACACCTCATGATAACCAATGCCAAAGTTGGACCTTTGAAGATACTCATCCTGCCACGGCTAGAACTGAGTGGTGCTCTACTGTTAGCAAAATTAATTTCAATAGTTCAAACCCATCCCAAATCAACCGATCATAAAACGTATCTTTGGCCAGACTCCGAAATAGTTTTAGCGAAGTTAACGCATTCCGATTTGCAACATGCCAAAGTTCGTCTTATCAAATACACCCAAACTCGCTATTTCAGAGTGAAGAAGCAAAGTAAGCTCTCTTCTCGTCTTAAATCCATTCTTGGACACTAAGGGATTAATATGGAAGATTAGCGAATTCCAGTCTCAGTAACAATGAACGACATCCCATTATTAGACCTGAGAAATCCCGTTTTACTCATTTATTTTTAATATATCTTCACCAGCTTACACTACATGGTGAGCATCGCTTGATGCAGCAAATGGTCCACAAGTCAAAAAGGTGATTTTCATGCATAAACAATGTACTATGTACAAACACAAAATGTGTACGCAGATCATGGCAGCTTTACCACCTGAACGCTGCAACTCTGTTCTAGCCTTTACCATTACTGGAGTTGATTTTGCTGGACCTTTCCAGATAAAAGCCTCGATGTGTTCCTCATTAAGGAAAGGATATGCAGCTGGCTTTGTATATTTTACGACAAAAGCAGTACACGTCGAGCTTTGTTCAGATCTGACAACTACGGCTTTTCTCGCTGCATTTGCAAGCTTTGTCGGACTGCGCGGATTTCCCTCAAAGATCTATGTCCCTCTCTATCTCTATGTGCCCGCCGAGAAAGAATTTATAAACTTCAGGAAAGAGATCTCCCCTAAAATTGGTGAAAAATATGCACCCCAAGGGATCCATTGACAGTTTATACCTCCATTTTCTCCATACATGGGAGGACTTTTGGAATCAGTAGTAAAAAGCTTTAAGTCCCATTTAAAGAAAACGGCAGGTAATCCTAAATTCAATTATCAGGAGTTTACTATACTACTCGCTCGTATCGAAGCCGTAATAATTCAAGACCTGTATCACCATGGAAGATGGAGTCATGTGTTGAAGTTTACGCAGGTGAGGAAAGTTCTCTGATAGCCATTCTCTTGGAGTGGCCAGAAACGATTCTTTCAGACACCGCTCACGATTTTCGGTTTTAGACCAAGCATGCTCTGGGTAGCCTAGGAAAATCCGTTCAAAGGCGAGCTAAAGTGAGAAGGCGAAATATCCCCTCCGCAGGGTTGTGCGCTGGGTTTGGGACCCGCCACGTAAAAAACGCCCCCCATGAAAAGATACCAACTGCCTCGGATGAGAGACCCCTCGTTTGATGACGACCGCAGCAAACGAAACAAGGATTATGATTTGAGGTGCCGCTGCCCAGCTCGTAGATGTTCTCGTTAGAGTGAAGGCTAACATCACCGCCGACCAAGAAATGCGATGGAGTAGGTCCTTGTGACATTTACTACAGTGGCCATATAAAAGAGCGCAAGTTTGGTGTGGGATTCGTGATGGGAGAGAGACTCCATCGCCGAGTACTGTCATTCACTCCGGTGCACAGTGGTCGGTCTTGTATGGAATCAGCGACCAAAAATATTTTCACTGCCTATATAAAATTGAAACTTTTGCCAAAGCTTTTTAAAATGTCCCTCTCCCGTTTCCAACTCCGCCACCACTCGATGGTAACGAATTTCAATTAATTTTATTAATTTAAAAAAATTGATAAACGTAAAAATTAATTTTTTGAATATTATTTAACTAGATCAAAAACTGATTTTAATAAAATTGATTTAATTTTGTACGTTAGTTTAGTTTAGGTGGTGAAAGGATCTAAGCCCAAAAGTAATCGGTTTAGCAAGTCTTGATTTATAGCGATCCGTTAGTTATTTCCTGTATGACGGAGTCGATACATCCTTAGGGCTTGACTCAGCAGATTCTTATGAGAGCTTTCCAATTAAAACTGGTGCATATTGAATAACATTGGGAGCGTGAATTCAAATTTTAAACTTTAAGATTAAAATTTAACTGAAACTTACAGTTCTCGAGATATTTGAGTTTAAAGTTGAAAATTACCTAACTTTGGATTACGTTGTATTTTCGACTTAAAATTTATTTTACCCTTTTGTATCCACTAACACGTTACTAATGTGTTTGTATGCATTTATTTTACATTAAATACAAGGAGCGTTCCAAAGTAAACAGGACTTTAAAAATAAAACCAGAACAAATGGTTTTTTCGGCAAAGTCAATTTATTTTATTCAAAATAGTCTCCATCTGCTTCAGTACAGCTTTTTGCATGGTCCAAAAGCATGTCAAATGAGTGTTTTAGCTTGTTGGCCTCTACGTATGCATAACGCTTTTTTTTCATAGTTAATGAGTCGTTCGATGAGACGGTGCATTATCGAACAACAAACGCCAACTTTCATCTTCGCGATATTCGGGCCGAAATCGTCGAATACAGCCCACCAAACGCTTCAAAACTCAAAGGTATAATACCGCATTAACGTTTTGGCTGAGTAGAACAAGTTTTTTGTGGTCAATACTCTTGGAATCATAAAAACAAATCAGCAGTTTCTTTACTTTTAACTTCTCCATGCATGCTTTTTTGAGTTTTGGCTCATCCGGTGCCTTCCATTCAATACTCTGGGGTTTCGTTTCGTTTCGGGATCATATTGGAAACACCACGTTTCATCACCAGTAACAATATTGTAAAGGCAGTTTTTGTCCATTTTGACCTCTTTAATGATGTCCTCCGAATGTTGGATTTTAAGCAATTTTTAGTCGTCAGTCAATTTGTGCGGAACAAACCGTTTACACACCTTTCGTAAGCCCAGTTAAGTCATAATGCGATAAATCAATTTTTGGAGATGTTCAATTTCATTTCCATGAATTTCAATGATGATTTCGGCTGATTTTTGATGAATTCACGCACATTTTCGATGGAATTTCCGGTGATCACAGATTTTGATAGGCCCACATGTTGATCGTCATTTATGTCTCCGCGGCCACTTTGAAAACGGTGGCAAAACTTGTACACTTTGTTACGGGATAGGCAAACATCGTCAAAAACTTGTTTCAGCAATTGAAACGTTTCATCAATTAAAACGCGATCTGAAGTGAGAAGACGAAACATCGCCCCCACAGGGTTTTGGGTTCGGTTTGGGACTCGCCACGTACAAAACACTATTAAGGAAAAAAAACGTTCTCGGAGACCCACCTTTTGATGACGACCATGGAAAACACACTAAAAATAACGATTGAAGAGCGCGCCCTTGCAATGTCTGGTCCTTTAATTGGGAATGGGTTGAAGCTGATCGACTTGGCCTAAAATATGGTTATCTGTAATACTAAATTCCAGCATAGGAAAATTTATTAAGCTACCTGGCTGTCTCAGTATAGAAAAACCACCAACTAGATCGATCATGTTGTGAAATACAGAAGGCACGTCTCCAGTGTTTTAGATGTGCGTGCGCTCCGAGGTCCTAACATCGACTCGGACCACTATCTTGATGCAGCCAAGATTGCACCCGCCTCTGTGCAGCAAAAAACGCACGTCAACAAACACAAGGAAAGTTCGATGTCGAGAAACTGCAAAACCAATAAATAGCCGAACGATTTTCTACTCAACTTGCACACTCTGCTCTCTAAGAGCACTCATCATTAACTCGGTATAAAGAAACCGTGGAATGGTATTTCAAGCTCCTTACGTACACCGAAGAGTGCTGTGTCGCAGCGGAGAGAAAACAGACTACCTAACTCGCAACATTACGATCAACCACACAGAAAAAGAGAGAGGTCGAAATGCGTGATTATGAAGAGCTTGACAAGCTGGCCGAAAAGAATAATGCTCGAAAATTCTACAAACCTATGCGGTGACAAACAGAAGGTTTAAAGACCGGAGCATACGCTTGTAGAACCCCCAGAGGTGATCTAGTGACTGATGCCCAGCAATGGCATAATGGAGGGAACACATCACTATCTGAATAGCAGTGAACGTATAAGAAGGCGAACCCGATTCTCCAATCGATGACGATGAAGCAGATGTTCCATTGCCCGACCATGAAGAATTTCGAATAGCAATTATCAGCAAAGCGGCAAAGACCAATAAATTCCCGGCCGCGGAATTCAAACACGACAGCGAATAAACGATAAACAGCATGCGTCAGCTTCTTTGTAGATTACCGTCGGACGAACGCATGCTCAATTCTCTGCTCAATTGACGAAAAGGGAGACCCTACAATCTGTGCCAACTACTGTGGAATAAGTCTTCTCAATATCGCGTTAAAGGTTTTATCGAGCGTATTGTGTAAAAGATTAAAGTGCACCGTCAACAAACTGATTGAGCCTTGTCAGTGTGACTTTAGACCTGAAAAATCAACAACCGACCAGATATTCACCAATGTAATAGTCGACACGCGCCCCCTCTTTGTCGATTTCAAAGCTGCATTTGACACCACGAAAAGTAGCTGCCTTTAGGACGGTATCCCTGCAAAACTAATACGGCTTTGCAAACTGATGTTGAGCAACACGAAAAGCTTCGTCAGGGTCGGAAAGGACATCTCCGAGCCATGCAATACCAAACGAGGTTTCAAACAAGGTGACTCCCTTTCGTGTATCCAACAGGTGCTACTTCGGACTGAGTAGACAATTGAGAAGCAAAGTCCTCTCTCAACAAACAAAAACTAAACTCTAAAAGCCAATAAATTTTCCCGTCCTACTAAATGTTGCAGAGGCAGAGACGACGTCAACATCTGATAAGTCGGCCTTTGAAGTTTTCCAGAAAAAGGTTCTGCGAAAAAATCGTGGTCGCTGGCCACATGCATTCTATGGAGCGATGAGCTGTTTGAGTTATACGACGACATTTAGCGAATTAGGCGACAGCAGCTGCGCTGGCTAAGTTATAGTCCAGTCAAAATAGACAATCCAGTTTGCATTAATTATATGTATACCGTATGAAGCAGACGTGTTTTTTTTGCGATCCTAAAACATTGTGTATACTTCTAGTTTTTGTTGTGAAAAAATAGTGGTTGCTCGAGTAAAACATCTCAGGTAGTGAACCACATGTGTGGATACCAAAATCTAAAGGAAATGATAAGTAGACATTGACTTTTTAATAACATAAATTTCATTTGCCCTTACCTTTCCGTTTTTCTGGGCAAATTTTTGCAAATATATCCTTTCGCCTTTAAATTTACGTGCACTCAATAATTCTTTGTTCTGTCGTTTTTTGTTTTGATCGATCAGCTGTTCCCCTCCTCGTGTTTTCGTTTTCCTTTTGGTTTGCGAATTGCCAACCACCGAAAACACAATAACCAGCTGTTCTTTCTTTTGGTTTTGGCATTGCAAACCATCTTTTTTGTTTTTAAATTTTTTTTTCTATTTTATTTAAGTAGTAAAGTTTGGGACAGAACATATACAACAAAGGGTGTTCCCAAACTATTCTTTCGCAGAAGATATGGCCTCTGAAAAAAGTATTGGGCTAACACCGAAGAATCCTTTCCGAAGGAACTCCAAAATAATGAGAACGCCGCCCAATGGTAAAAATGAGGAGTCCGCCGCTGCTGAACCAAATAAGCGAGGAGATACTGCTGGCCAAGAAAGCAAAGGGGGCAAACCTAAGGAGACTGAGAAAGATGAAACGGTTAGCATCTTTTGAAACCTGAGCAAAAAAATCAAAGATTTAGAAATGATGATGACCGGCCAATGGCATATAAATCAAGCTATGCGCGATTTAGTAAGCAGTGTAGTGACGTTACATGCCAAAATGGAAAAACTGGGAAATCAAGCGAGAAGAGTTATGATAGGGAAACATCTCAAGTACCCACCATTGGAAGAGATGATAATACCCATAAAAGAATGCGAGAAGCACCAGGGTATTTACCACCTAGCAAAAAGCAAAAAAAATGTAAACGAAAAGCCGCAATTATCGTACAGTGGAGCAGCACAATTAACCCAAAAGGATAATACGACTAGATGGGTAGACGTTGTAATAAAGAAGAAACCTTTGGAGAGGAAAATTAAAACAAAACCAGATGCCATAATCATAACAAAGAAGGATGGTGCGTCGTATGCAGATATTCTACGGAAAATTAAAAGTGACAGCGCACTTGAAGTACTGGGTTCAAATGTAACCCATATTCGTAAAACTTTAAAAGGAGATTTACTTATTGAACTTAAAAATCGAGCAGAGACGAAAGCCGAATCTTTCCAAAGCGCCTTGGAGGGGGTGGTTGGCGAAATGGCTAAGATTCAGCCCAAGACCCACAACGTCACGATTACGTGCAAAGAAATCTGCGCAGCACTAAAAAGAGAGTGCGGAATCGAAATTAACAAAGGTATGCACAAACGTTCCGAGCTGCATGCTCTGCAAAGGAGAGCACTCAGTATTGAGCACGACTTGCCCAAAGTATATCGAGATGATGAAGTCTATAAATAAATGAGGATACTACAGTTAAACCTCAACCATTGTGCAGCGGCTCAAGACTTGCTAGAACAGACAGTCATAGAAGAGAACACTGATGTCTCTATACTAAGTGAACAATACTTCGAGCGTCCGGAAAGCACATGGATTGCAGACAAATCTGGTAAGGCAGCAATATGGTGATCAACAGGTCAACCTTTTAAGACCGGCTCCAGAGAAGCTTATAACTGCTTCACATGGGCTAATATAAATGGGATATATTTCGTAAGCTGCTATGCTCGTCTCAGCGCAGCAATCACCGAATTCGAGGATTTCCTTTTAAGACTTTCATTAGAAACCAGAGGTAAAACACCGATTATAATAGCGGGTGGTTTTAATGCTTGGTCAACTGCATGGGGCAGCAGATGTACAAACCACCGAGGGCGGCTAATCCAAGAATACCTGAGTCAAACGCACCTATCAATATTGAACACCGGAACACAAAATACGTACCAAAAAGGGAATAAAGGATCAATTATTGACATTATGTTTGCGAATGTTTCACTTAGTAGGCACAAACATATACACAAACAGCGATCATATGGCAATTATCGCACAAATCTCGTCAAGACAGAAGAGAGGAATAAAATCATTAAAATGTGGCAGAAGCGGTGGAATTCCTCATCCAAAAGGCGTTGGACCCACCGACTGATACCGAACATCCACTCGTGGATAGACAGACGACATGGGGACCTAGACTTTTATCTGACCCAAATACTTAGTGGACATGGGTGTTTTAGAAGTCACCTTTTCAGATTCCACAACGACATTAGTCCGAACTGTCCGACATGTACAGAGCATATAGAAGACTCTGAGCATGTATTATTTAATTGCCCTCGATTTTCAAATTCAAGGGAAAAACTAAAAACCGCATTCGGTGGTAGTTTTACGATCGATAATTTAACGACACTCATGTGTCAGTCGGCTGATAATTGGAAAGCGGTCAGCGAAGCGTAAGCATCCATAATGACAAAATTGAGACTTTTGGAACAAGTTAGGCATCCGTCACTCCGCACAATAGAGGAAACTTAAATGTCCTGTCCCTCTCACGAAGTAATACTTAATCGGTGGTTCCGTGGGAGATTCCTGAGTTGGGAGTAGGTTAGGTTTAGCGGAGTAAAGTTCCGCACTCCGGCTTTCGATGCTTCCCCCTATTATAAAAAAAAAAAAAAGCTCAACAAGCTGGGATTTTTGTAGGACTTGGATCTGTTATTACAAATGGCATGTCAAAAGTCCTCATCGATCCCACTTATGCGTTGTTTTTTATTGGGTCACGAATTTGCGTTTTTGCGTATATCTCTGAAAGATCTCAACACTTTTTCATCCACAAGGCATCGCTTTCGAGATATCCTGACTTTAGACCGCAGGAAAGTCATATTTTCGACTATATGCACACATTTCCACACCATCGCTGAGATAGTGTACACTGCGCTCTTTTTAACGTGTTTCCCCAGTAGGAATACTCCTCTTTGATCTAAAGAATGTAATCGGGCACTATTTTATTGATGAAATTTTATTTTTTATTTAAATTTAATGAAACTTTTAACAGCAAGAAATTTACATATCATTTATCATTAAGTTGTTCATAGTCGCTCGGTTTTTTTTTCTTCACTATCTTCTTCTTCTTGATCGATTTGTGTCGACTGCTCCAATCCAACCCCGCAATTCTTTGTGTAGCCTTTTTGCAATTACAAAAAATTGTATTCAGTAATTTTTCTAGAGCAGGTGGCAGTAAAGTCTGGTTTGTTTCCAAACTATTAATATATAATACAATATCAATTTCCAGCCCCAATCTTTAGGATTTAGATCATTGCCTAGCCGCACCTGCACTTGGTAGAACACATGAAACAAGTGTTGATAAGCAGAAGCAGATGTTGGAGGGAGACAAGATAACTGCTCTCTCATATGGTTTCTTGTATTTTTCACGAAACTCAGACAGAGAATGTAAAGTATAGAGAAGGTGCAGGTTCGACTGCGAACATTTGATAGATTTTTATTAGGGAATTCGCCGGATTCGTTAACATTGTGAGTCTGATTTCGCCCCGCAATTTTAACATTTTTTACCATTCTCTCACATATTCTAAGCGAGAATATGAAGAGAGTATGTATTCACGGCATATGATGACGGCATATATGTACATGTCGAAGCAGAAAATATGAAGAGACTCGCAACGAAGAATTTCGTTTTGCTTGTTTATATTTTGTTGATGTTCTCTGTCTCACATACGCAAGAATATGCAGAGACATAAATATATGTATGCATGCATAAGTTAAGCTTTCTCTCTTGAGAAAGCTAAAAAAAAAAACAAAATTGTTTTCGCGTTTTTAACAACGGTGCTGCATGGATGGCAGCGCGACCGCGTTACTTTATTAAATGACATAAAATGTAACTAAAATTAATGCTTAACATAATTTTATACCTAAATTCCGTCTAGCCTGCAGTGTGGTGGCGTGATGCACTTCCAGGAATTGGCTTGTGAAGGTGCATAAGCATTTCGGGTGCGCGTGCCGGAAGTCAGGTCGTTGTTACTGAACCTGCTGCGGCGATTTGCTTAAGTCAGTAAGTTATGTAGTTGTTGCGCAAGTTATGTTGTCGAATTGTTGATAGGTGTTGTATTAACTCTTCCCCTCTTAGTTCGATCGTCCGCGATCGGTGTTATTGTTGGGCTGCGATGTTGTAATTTGCAGGAACGGGCCTTTCTGCACGTTTGCAATAAATTCTGCTTCTGAGCTAGGCGAAATGTACATTTTTTGTTTTTCTTTGATAATAAAAAATAAAATTGCAGTAGTGACTACTATAATTAAAACAATTGAAATATCAGAACTTAAGCTAATTATTGAGGATACACTGTTCCCATTCTTTAGTAATTTAAAATAATTTTCATGCTGAAGCTGTTTTATGTACAATGCTTCCATCTTTATTTCTTTATTAATTTCGTTTGTATCATTTATTTTTGTTATTACATTTGGTAATACAAATGTTTCAAATATCCTCAAGTTTACATTGAAATATGTTCTATTAGAAATCTTTATCTCACAATTTTCGAACCTTAATAAAAATGTGCCTTTTTGGCTTATCTTTTGTTTATTACAATTTTGGGTTATATTTGAATTAAAATTCCTAAATACAAGGGTGCCTGGTAGCACTTCTATTACATCAGGTTTATTGAAATTTTCAAGCCTACAGCTCGCTTCTTTAAACATTAATATATTGCCTATACGTGTGTCTTCAATTCTTATAATATTCTTTTCTAAATTATCCTTAATTTCTAATTGGTACATTTTATTGTTCTCGTCTACAAGGATTTCTAAATGGCTTAGTATTACTGATTTATTATTAATGTTTGGGATGGGTTCAAACTTTATTTTGGATAATGTATTCTGGGAATATTGAGGTATGAGGAGGGATAGGATGATTGTATTTTCCTGGAATAGTACGGCTGTTTTAATGTGGCTGTAACTTTCAAAATTGCTAATATGATTCAGTTCAGTAGGGGTTAGAATGTCCGTTGGCAAGATACCTAATTTAGTTGAAAAAATGATTTGTCCGATGTCATCTACGTGATTGCGTAAAAGCGATATGTCGTTGTTAATTTGGTAAGTATGCATGATGAATTGAATTTCGTCCTCTATTGTCTTTATTTTATTTTGTGCTAATTCAGTAAATTCGTTTATGTAACTACTAATAACAGTTTGTTGTTTGTTTATGTGGTCTGTAATGTTCGTTATCTGTCCAGAAAGAAAGTCGCTAATTTGCATTAAATTGTTAACATTATTCGTGGTAATTTCTTCGTTATTATAAATTTGTGTGAGAGCGTCCCTAATTTCTTTTTCATCGTAACTGTCCATGGAGCCTGCTATAAATTTTAGTCCTTTTCCTACGATATTGCGTAAGCCTCGTTTGACTTTAAAGTGCGGATGCAAACCGTCTAACTTAGCTTTTAATAAAACAAAATTTTTATGGATTGAGTCAAGAAATTGTCTGTCCTCAAAAGTAATTGCTTTTAGAGTGTTAATGTTGCCTGAAATAAGCGATAGCGTTTCTTCGTATTTCGTTAAATTGATGAAATGTAAAATTTTGTCGTAATGGTTGATTGTCTTTACTTCTCCTGTCTTAATGGGTAGGTACCCGTTGTTGTTGGTAAGATCCTGTATGTCGATTTGTTGTGTGGTCACGGTCAATGTCATCGTTAGTTGAATCAGAAAGGTATAGTAGCGGGTCATTATGACTAACTGCAAAAAAATAATTTTAACATTGTTTAATATTTTTTTGTGAACGATTTTACCTGACTTAGTTTTAATTGTAGAATTGTAGTTCTGCTCTACAATTTCCTTTCTGTATTTAGAAGATAACTTTGTTCCTATTCTCTTGTCTATTTTTACGAAAATCTCGTCTCCTCTGACGTATTGTTTTAACGGGGTTCGATCTTTATTATGGTACAAAAGGTCGATATTCTGTTTAGTTAATAATTTCCTAGCAGTTTCCTCTCTATCCTTATCTAGTAATTTGGGGTCGCTACAAACTCTTCTGCCAAAGAAAGCTTCTACGGGTTTCTTTGCGGTAGTGGAATGAATTGAATAATTGTATTCTTTTACCGATTTCTCCAGTAATTCGTTAAAAGAATTATGCGTTTTCTCGCTTTGCAAGCAACGCATGATCTCCTGTAAAGTTGAATGAAATCGTTCAACCTGTCCATTTGAGGAGCTGGTGTAAGGGGCTGTTCGAAATATTTGTATGCCGAACTCATTTTCTACCATGAAATTTATTGACTCAGATTTAAATGATCTTTCATTGTCAAATACTACCGTTTCCGGTATGAGGGAAAGTAGTATATCTCTCAGAGGTTGCCTGATATCCTCGGCAGCTTTAGATTGTATGGGTTTCGCGACAGCAAATTTTGAAAATTTATCTACGGCTGTCAAAATCAACTGTTTTCCTATTATGAGGATATCTAAGTGAACTATTTGACCAGGAAACCGTGGAATTGGAGTGGCCTGTATTTGCGGCTTTGGCGGATGCCGTTCGTATTTATTAACTTTGCATGTTTCGCATTTTTTTATAATTTTTTTAATTTTATTCGCCATTGCAGGAAAATAATATTTTTCTAGGATCTGCATTCTATTTTCCCTGCAATTCCTATGTGCTCTATTATGGGTGCTAACTACTATTTCTTCTTGCTCTTGTTCATTCGTTATGACCTTTACCATTATTTGGGTAAACCTAACTTTATATTTGTTAAAGTGTAAGGGATATAATAACTGAATTTTTCCCATAATATGCTCATCCGTTTTTATGCAATTTATGACGGACGGATTGAGGTATCTTTTTAAAATATCTATCAAATTTTCATCAGTATATTCGGGTTCGGTGATTAGATGGCGATGATACGTTGGAAATATAATTTTGAATTGGTAACTCGAGATTACGTCTTTATTTAAGAATATTTGATTTTTGAATGCGTTAATAGGTGCTTCAACGCTATATATTAAATTGTGGGATGAACTTTCATCCGAATGAGTCGCTGTAGAGAGCGAATTCAATGGTGTATCATGAGGTATTCTAGACAAGGCGTCAGCTACGACGTTACTCTTGCCAGGCCTGTAGTATAACTCATAGTTATATTCTTCAAGGATCGCCTTCCACCGCTTCATTTTACTATTGCTATTCTTGTTGCTTAGCGCATAGGTTAAAGGTTGGTGGTCGGTCGTGATTTTTACCTTGCGTGAACCGTATAGGTAATTTCTAAAGGAGTTTAATGCCCATATTATTGCAAGCATCTCCTTTTCGTTTGTTGCGTAGTGCTCTTCGGCTCTACTCAACGTTCGTGATATAAAAGCTATCGGCTTATCGTTTTGCGATAAAACTGCGCCTATGGCGAAGCTTGAGGCATCAGTAGCCAGTTCAAATTCCTTTTCGAAATCTGGGAAAGCAAGGATAATGTCCTTGGACGTTAGGGAATTTTTATTTTTGATAAAAGACTCGATTGCATTTTTATCGAGGTCAATCTTAATGTTGGCCGATTTGTTTTTAGACGTTCGACCTTCTTCCCCTCTTAAAAGGGATGTCAAGGGTTTGGTGATTTTTGCGTAATCTCTAACAAATCGCCTGTAATATCCTGACATACCTAGAAAGCTACGGAGTTCTTTTAAATTTTTGGGCTGTGGAAAATTGGAAATTGCCTCCACTTTTGCTGGATTGGTTTTTATGCCATTTGGTGTAATGATGTAACCTAAAAATTCCGTTTCCCTTTTAAAAAAGTTGCATTTATCCAACTGCACCTTCATGTTGGCTTCATCTAGGGTCCTAAAAATTGTTTCAATGTGTCCGAGATGTTCCTCCTCGGTTTTACTAAAGATGATTATATCATCAATATAGACATAACAACATTTCCCGATATATTCTCGCAATATATCGTCTAATGTGCGCTGGAATATTGATGGCGCATTTTTCAGGCCAAAAGGTAAACGCGTGAATTCGTATTTTCCATTGTTTATGGAAAATGCGGTTTTTTCAATGTCAGATTTTTTTAGTGGAATCTGGTGAAAACCACTTTTTAGATCAAGTACAGAGAAAAAATTGCTGTTGCTCAGCTGGGAGATAACTTCTGTTATCTCGGGGATAGGGTACCTATCCGCAGTCGTGACTGCATTGAGCTTCCTGTAGTCGATGACCATGCGGTACTGTTTGTTTCCCGCTGAATCCGCCTTTTTGGGTACAATCCAAACTGGGGAGTTGTACGGCGACCTTGACGGCCTTATTATACCATCATTTAGGAGTTTTTTTTACTTGGTTTTCTACCTCGCCTTTTAGAGCTGCGGGGTATGGGTAGAATTTCGTGTAAACTGGTGAATCACTTGTTGTCCTAATTTGGGCAACAACTTTGGTTGTATATGTAAGTTTCTCATCGGGTTCTGAGAAAAGATTTCTGTAGGAGTTGACAAGGTGATTCATTTTTGTTTTCGTTTGAGGAGCCAACGTTTCCTCTTTTATATTTACTGCATTGACTGCTTTAGAAGGCAGCTGCTTTAATCTTATTGCCTTACCATTTCTTATTTTCATGTAGTTTTTGTTTGTGTAAATTACGGCCTCTAACTCCTTTAGAGTGTCGTTACCTAGTATGCCATCAAAAGTTACTAAAGAAGGCATGAGGTAGAATTTTATCTCCTCATTCATATCAAACAACTTTACTTTTGTATGCTCGCATATTTTTATGGAACCTACAACGGATTTTGCATAGAAGGGCACCTCGTTTGGTATACGCTTCCTTGTAAGTTCGGGTTTTACATAATTCTTGCTTGAACCCGTATCTATTAAAAATTTAAGGATTTTTCCGCCCTCCGCTTTCACTTCAAAATAGGGTAGCGAAGAGCCCATCATGCTAAAAAATTAATGCTCGTTTGTTCAACGATATTCTCATCTTCCGCCTGTTCTGTGGCTAGATGAAAAGTTCTTTGATATTTATTTGGTTGATGATGAGCAGTCGGCTGAGGTCTTTTTCCATAAGCCTGGTTTTGGGTGGGTCTATTCATATAATTTATCCTACGGGAGTGGATGCTTGGGTCTACATCCATCGGTTCTGGCCGCTGTTGGGGTTTGGGTGGTCTAGGGGGGTAATTGCCGTTATGCTGCCCTATTTGACCAGGAAATTGTGGCCGTGGTTGCCAAATAGGTTGGTTTGGCTTGGGAAAATGAGCCAGTTGGGGATAAAATTGTTGTGTTTGCTGCTGTACAAAGTTTCTCCTTGGTGGCAGCTGAGGGGGTTGTCCTTTCCTTGCGTTAGTCGCATGATTTGTGCGAAAAGTTTGGTTCTCTAGTTTCATACACAGATGAAGAGCCTGTGGCAAGTCCGCCGGTTCCCATATTCCTAAGAGTCTGGGTAAGTCCCCATTTAATCCTCTTATAAATGTATCCAATGCTTTGTCCCTGTATGCCTGTGTCAGGAGGCACAAGGATTCATTAGTCATTTCGAAGCATCCTAACTTGTTTAAAATCAGCGAAAGGTGTGTATACACCTGCTGGTAGAATTCAGGGACAGGTCTGTTCCCTTGTATCAATGTCGTCATTTGGTACTCGAGAGTGGACAAGTCTCTCTTGTCCCCATAATGCATCGTTAGACATTTTGATATGGCCTGCCAATCAAGCGGCGTGTTGTAAGATTCTAAGGCGATGTCGGCGTTGCCGACTATTTTATTTCTTATCACACTTAATATGCCAAAATACTTTGGTTGTCCTTTCAATGGCTCGTATATGGCCAAAATTCGATCAACACCTTTCTTCCAGGAGTTGTATTCTCCTGGCTGTCCCGAAAAATCCTTAAGGGATTTAACTATGTCAGGAATTTTATCTAATTCCCCTAAATTGTTCCTATGTCTATCCTCGATTTGTTGGTCTACTACTTGCGACGGAGGGGGGTTAAGTACTGACTGTACTACCTGTGGTCCTTGTTGTCTAAGTATGTCTGTGGCAATTGTCGATATTAGCCTAGTTAAATCATCTACTGATAACTGAGCAGATTGTGGGGGGGCGACAGAAGTTTGGGATGAGGAAAGAATTGGTGGACGAACTAGGTTATTGGGATTTGCCATTTTTACAAAATTCTATGTATAAATATATTTAGAAATAATAAAAAATATAGCACCGACTCACTGCTTGTAGCACTGGTTTTGTGCTTGTATTTTCTTCCTTCGTTACGGATTCTGTAGTTAAAACTGTTGTAACTTCTGTTGATGGAGTTGATAGTGTGATTATAATGCTCAATAGGATTTGGTAGCAGCACTATTTTGATGTAGAATTTCACGCTGCTCACAGAACTTGCTTTATAGTTCACTTTTTATTGAAAGTCAAATATTTTTACTATCCTTTGTTCGTTTAAGGATAGATTTTTCTCACAGTTTTTTTTTTTGCACATTCACTTCTTATTTTACCCTTGATCGTTTAGGGATATTGTTTATATAGATTTTTCTTCTTTATTGTCCAACACTTTATTACAGTAGTTTTTTGTTATTATTGTAGTTTAAAATTTTTTTATATCCGCGATCTTAGGCCGACACGTAATGTCTCCTTTTTGCCTAAGCTACTAAGGAACCGATCGATCGACAATTTTTGTTTTTAGCAAAGTAGCTTTACGCCTAACTTTTTAGCTAAGTTTACGCTCCTTTGCATCTAAGTTGTCCTTGCACTTTACGTGACTTTTTAGTACAAGCAGCTTTACGCTTGCTTGCAATTCGCTCGGGCGCCAGTTAAGCTTTCTCTCGTTGAGAAAGCTAAAAAAAAAAAAAAAAAAAATTGTTTTCACGTTTTTAACAACGGTGCTGCATGGATGGCAGCGCGACCGCGTTACTTTATTAAATGACATAAAATGTAACTAAAATTAATGCTTAACATAATTTTATACCTAAATTCCGTCTAGCCTGGTGGCGTGATGCACTTCCAGGAATTGGCTTGTGAAGGTGCATAAGCATTTCGGGTGCGCGTGCCGGAAGTCAAGTCGTTGTTACTGAACCTGCTGCGGCGATTTGCTTAAGTCAGTAAGTTATGTAGTTGTTGCGCAAGTTATGTTGTCGAATTGTTGATAGGTGTTGTATTAACTCATATGAATTTGAAGACATATGTAAACATAAGCATGCATTGAATATGAATATGAAGACGTAAACATATGCATGCATGCTCCTTATGATCTCCCAACAACAGCATTGTGGTATTTACATGCTTCAATTTTTCAACTTGGGAATCGCAATGTATGCAAATACATATGTATGTATGCTTTTGCGTTTTGCCGTCGGCAATTAAATATTGGCATGTAAACATAATATGATAAGCGTATAATTTTGTATGAATGCATGCATAGTAATATTTATAGTCAATTTGGACGTGCATATCTAATAATTTTATATAATTTTTACATAATATACTATACTAATAAATATTTTTGTATTATATTTCCTACTAATAGAAATAAAATTTATCACAACAATATACATATACATATGTATGTACATACATCATATTATCTTATGTCTGCACATGCTCATATCATAATCTTATTATCTGCTCATATGATTGCATGTATACGCATGTGCGCGTTCAGAAATTCAAACAATGATTTTATCACTTATCAATGTATAATATAATATGAGCGCGCATTGTTCTGCATGTTCATACACTCATATACACTTATATGTACATATATTTGTATACACTTCCAAACAAATAATGCACAAGCATACAGACATACATACATATGCGTACACATGTGAATATGTCACCAACAAAAAATTGAAGCATTGTTCTACAAAAACAACAATTGCCTAAATAGCAGAAGCATAACAAGCCAATATGGCAACCGAAATGGCGAAGCCCAAATGTAGTAAATTTTACAACAAAAACGATTTCATTCATAAACGCAGGCGCATATGCCACAAGCGACCTCGCTTCATTCATATACACAGACGCCGTAACATCTCCCCGAGCATGCCTTTGCCAACAAGCGTCTTTTTGCGACGATGGCAAAAGCTAAAAATCATAAACTGAACGAATTTCTGATGCTTCTTCACAGAAAGAAGTGACAAAAGTGGCAACATACTGTTGTCGATTTACAATATTTGTCAATTCTAAAATAAGTATTTTTCCGTGGCTCGCAAAAAATTTGCGTCGATATGTACGTAAGCTCATACATATGCATACATATTTACGCTACCTTGTAGGCGATGCTGTTCCAGCAGCATGGAAAGCGGTAACAATCGGCGATCCATTGTATATTTATTTCGTGCATAACCAAACCATAATTAGGACAACGCACTGTAAGTGTCAATGGTGGTGCTGGTGGTAAGCGCTTGAAAAGGAACGATGAGTACGAGGGTTCGAATCTCGACAGAATTTGTTTTTAATTTTTGCCTTTTATTTTATGGCAAAAGCTAAATATCATAAATTGAACATCTTCTGGTGTTTGTTTGAAGAAAGAAGTGAGAAAAGTGGCAACATATGAGTTGCCGATTTATAATATTTGTCTAAAATATTTTTCCGTGACAAAAATCTGCGTCGATATGTATTCATGCTCATACGTTACATACATACATATTTACGCACGTTGTAGGCGAAGCTGCTACAGGGGCAAGGGAAGCGGTGACAATCGGCGGCCATTAATTTATTTTTTTCGGCACAGCCATTGGTTGACCGTGGCAACTGAGGTGCGAAAAGACGCGTGCGACACTTGTTATTATGAATGTATTTATGTTCATAATACATGTTTGCTTTCGTAAACATACAAATGCGCCAAAGAAATAATATAAGTATGTATGTATATGCCATAGGAATTCTATTGGAACAAATATGGAAATGATAACGAAATAATGCGAATATGCATATTTCATGAAGGTCATTAATTTTTTTGAAGAAATGAAGTTCATTTTACACATCTTCACTTTGTAATAGTGGAAATAAATATTAATTTATTTAAAAACTAGAGGACCCGTCCACGCTTCACTGTGGCTGATACATAGATAATACTACTACCATCTATATATATGATTTCTATTAGTTGAATTATAACTATTAGTTAATGAGATATAATATTTTGTGAAGCAACTTGTGTTAGTTTACAAAAAAATGAATCATAAAGCATTTCGTGTGTTAATAAAGCGTTTGGCTTTTTGGGTTGAATAACTGATTCTGAAAAGTGTTTAAGTGCTCTCTAGTCGGAATAAAGCCGAAATTTTTCGTCAGTGATAGAAACATAGCTCCATCATTTCCCACTGGAGCCCAATCGACAGTCATTATAGTGGACTCCAACATAATGAATCTGATGAACCGGTTCCTAGGCGTGGAAGAACAAAAAGGCGACGGGAAAGGTTATGACATCAGTCTTTTGGGAAGCATGTGGTATAATACATAGACTGAAGACTGATTACTGAGCCAGTTATAATCTATTTCACTGCGTATTTGGTTGCAGTTCTTTTCTTCTATTCCCAATATTTAGCAGTTTTATTATTTTTGAGAAGACTGTGTTTAAAATTGTACGCATATACTCAAATGATTCCTTCAAACATGAATTTTGAACAAATGCTTATGATTTAAAATATAATTTTTGTATTTATGAGTTGTATTAAATTTTGACATAAAGAGGTAAAAGGTATCCTATGTCCTTACCCTGGTTTTAAGCTACCTCTCCACCAATTTTCAGCCAAATCTGTTGAGCCGTTCTTGAGTTATAAATGGTGTAACTAACATCAACTTTCTTTTATATATATAGATTAAAAAATAAAAAAAAGAGAAATAAAATTAAAACATTTTTTCCTAATTTTTCCCGATTTTGTAAAAAAAAATTTAATTTTTATCACTTTTTGGCTTATTTGATACAAAATAATTACGCACATGTGACAATGATTCATATAATACAATATAAACATACATATGTCACTCAGAGAATGCTTTTTTACATTCTTTTTGTGACTTTGTATACTTTTCTACAAAGCAATTCTCTTTATTTATTCGCAGTCATTTTACATATATTTCTGCCACTGCACGTGCTCAATTATCCTAAATAACAGCGAGCACGGCGAATTCCCTAATAAAAATCTATCAGCTCTGTTAGCCGCGCAATCGAACCATCATACAGATTTCGATTTGCACCTTCTCTATAGTTTTAAGTTCTCTGACTCAGATATCTATATGTACTTGTCTATCGATTCCATTTTTTTTTTTGGAGCTCCATACATAGCAAGGAGAACACGAATTCCATTGGTGAGGATAACAACCGCTGACGAGTTAATATTTGTAAATACTTTTGCGTTATCGATCAAGTCTTCAAGTTTTTCAAACAGTTTGAATACTGTATTTTTGCCTCTTTTGAAAATCGCTGATGTCGTATTGCACCCAGTTATTGCATGAAGTAATAATACATGAGGCTGACATTTTGGATATGCAGTTAAACTTTGTGAAGAATATATTTTTGTTTGAAGTTGAGCACTCCCAGGTTTTAAAAAGTAAATGATCTTATCACTAGGTGTTCGTGGAGTTAATATTATTAACAAATCAACATCTTCTCCAACAACGATAGTTGGATTGGTGCGAGTGAATTGTTCAATTGCGGTTTCATATGCTGAACACAAAGCTCGCGACACGACATGGCAGCACAACAGTGAACTGAAAATGTCGTCTTAAAGCCTACTACATGAACATATGTGAGGAGGCAGCAACATAACAATGATCGGAATGTACACAAAACAACACATCTGTTCATTTTGTATGTACACAGTGTGATAGTTAGTTGTTTTGTACTTTGTCGTTCTGCATAACTTGATAAAAAATTTTTGCTTTCAATAAATTAAATAAATATGGAAAACGAGGAATGTTTGAGGACAATTATTAATTTTGTACGTATTCTCAATACAGTACATGAAGTGTTCCAGGAGGTCAATAGAAACTCCCGAAGGTGGTGGGTTCGTCCTGTCAATATTTCACCCGAAGAGGAAGGATTCTACAAAATTTGCATCAAGCAACTTCAGGAAAAGGATGAAGAGCTTTTTTATAAAGCTACGAGATGAGCGTTGTTAATTACAATTTATTGTTGTCGCTATTAAAGCAAAGACTGCAACGTTTTTCATTTAGAAAACCTATTCAGCCTGAAACTCGATTGGCGGTAACATTAACGTAAGTCAATGTGAAATAATTATTATACTGGTATACTTAAACGATTACCAATTTCAGTTTCTTGGCACAAGGATGCAATTTTCATGCTCTATCTTGGTCTTTCAAACTTGGAGTTTCGACAGTCCGAAAAATTATATACGAAACACGTGACGCTATTTGGGATGAATTGCATGATGTGTATTGGTCAACAACAAACTCACACGAACTTCGAGATATTGCAAGCAAGTTCTATGTGAAGACTGGAATGCCGAATTGCTTGGGAGCTATAGATTGGAAGCACATTCGTATAACAAGCCCAAGAAATAGCGGATCGTTTTACTACAATTACAAGAAAACGTTTAGCATTGTTTAACGGGTGATGCTAATTAGGTTAGGATTTTCATGCAGGGCTCTAGGAACCCAAATGACGGGGGAATTTTCTCGCATGCCTGTTTGAAAGAAAAATTTCTCATATGCCCCTTGAAGTTCCATTTTGAATAGACTTACCGAGCAACGAATAAACATTTGTATTTTTTACCGGCAATAGTGCGGTTTCCCCAAAATGCGTTTCCCGCCGCCACTTCCGAAGATTAAGACAAATTTCTGCGTTGCAAGTGAGGGACAAGAAAACGCATTGGAATTTGGCCTCATTTTGGGGGTACTGGCAACCAAACTGTTCCCCAAAAATGCGACAAAATGTTTTACTACGGAGTATTCATAATTTTTTGGGGTGTTACAAAGACAGGAATCATTCACCCTTGAGCTTGCTGACCACCAGAAGGAAAGAGGGGGTTGGAGAAAGAAGTTTAATTCCTTGAATCGTTCAACCAAGAACAGCCAATCGATCAACCAAACGTTTTTCGTGAAACCTAAAAAATTTTGCAAAAATGCTTTATAATGTTGTTTTTAACAATGGGGTTTTTTTTACAATAAAAATAAGTTTATTTTTTGGCAAACATTTTTATTGAAAAAGTTAAGAAATACATATTATATACCAAAAAATTTGTAAAAAGTGGTACTCACGTTTACTTATTTTTGAAAAAATATATTAGACTATTACTTTTTGGGGATATCAATTTTAAATTAAAAATTACCTAAAATAATTCACTTTATAAAAACATATGTACATACAAAATTTCTTGTATTCCATTTTCTAAATTATAAAAGTTACTTCAAGAAATGGACTTTTCATAATATACATAAGATGCAGGTTCGATTTAACAAATTTAAACAATTTTTTTTTTGACTATTTACAACTATTCAACTTTCTAAAATTCACTTTTTAAAATAAAATTACTTCAAATATCAACATTTAAATGAAGTTATTAAAAAGCATGAATCAATTTATTTATAACTATTTTTTTTAAATTTAAAAAAAAGTTATCAACTATTAAAAAATCACCCCAAGAAAACCGCATTTGCCTAATGGCGTCCAGTTTGCAAAGACGGTTCCAAATTTTGGGGGCTCTAGGAAGCCAAGTGTTTTGCGGTGGAATTTTTTGCTCGCAGTGCCTTTGGAAAGAAGTTGCTGAAAGGCACTCTGAAGTTCCTTCTGACACAAACTTACCGTGTACAACGAATAACTTTCCGTATTATTACGTCGGCAATAGTGCGTTTCCACTGAATTTAATGCGACCATTTCCCGGCCGCCACTTACCAGAAGATTAAGACAAATTTAACTTAGCGTTGTCTAGAGTCCGAGTGCACATAGAAAACGCATTCGGAATTGTGGCCAATCGATGGAGAGTACTGCATACAGCAATACATGCTTGCCCAAAGAATGCAGACAAAAGTGTTTTAGCTACGGTAGTACTTCATAATTTTTTGATGTTACAAAATGACAGGAATCACTTCACCCTTGAGCTTGCTGACCACTCAGAAGGTAACAGAGGGGCGTTGGAGAGAAGAAGTAAATTCTCTTGAATCGTTTCAACCAAGAACAGCCAATCGCTCAACGGCAAACGCATTTCAGTTACGTGAAACTCTAAAAGAATTTATTTCAAATAATGCTTTATAATGTTAGCTATTTTCATACAATGTTATTTTTATCAATAAAAATAAAGGTTTATTTTTGTAGTACAAAACAGTTTTTTATTTGAAAAAGTTATTTAGAAATACATATTTATATATCCAAAAAATTTGTAAAAAAGGTACTTCACGTTTACTTATTTACTTGAAAAAATATATTATTTGACTATTCACATTTCTTGTATATCACATTTTTAAATTAAATAATTACTTCTAAAATAATCACTTTATACATACATATGTATCATATTCAACATTTCTTGTATATCACATTTTTAAATTATAAAAGTTACTTCAAGTATAATCACTATATTCATACATATACATATATATAAAAGCAGGTAATTCGATTTATCTTACAAACTACTTAAACAATTTTTTTTTTTTTTGACTATTTACATACATATTCAACATTTCTAAAATATCACATTTTTAAAATAAAATTACTTCAAATATCATACATATATATAAAATGCATATGTGTATATAAAAAGCATGTAATTCAATTTATCTTACTAACTACTTTTTTATACATAAATTGAACAAAGAATATTTTCAGACTATTATTTTACCTCAATGTTAATCTACCCCAAGTACCCCAAAGCCGACACTTTTGCCTCAATGTGCGTCACCATTTCTGACAGAAGACTGGCTTCCGAAATTTTGGTAGCTAAGGAAGCGAAGTGTTGTGCGGTTGAATTACTTTTACGAGATTCGATCATGGTAGATATGCTCGTGCTTGCCGTTTAAAGAAACTTCACCAACGCGTCACCATTCTTTTTCTGCGAAAATGGATTGGAAACTAATGAGGAAATTTTTTAGATACTTTCGACCTCCACGCTTATGCTGCTAATAGTACTGTAAAATACATTGTTAAAAAAATTATTTTAGTAACTTAAGGATATTTACTTACCGCCTTGAATTTGGAATTTTTACCCATAAACGACATCGCCTCCAGATATTGCCATTTTCTTCGAGGAGTTTGTTGGCCACTCCCGGAAACGACTTGCTCCATTCTTTTACATCGTTTGTAAGAGTCACGGAGACTATTCCACCTATTTTTGCATTCTGTTTCTGCAAATGAAATTAATATTAGAATTTAATATATTTTATTTATATTTATTTGCCTTACCGCTCAACCTTAAGTTTGTAGAAATTTGTTTCCACGCCATATCTTTTTTCTTAGATTCTTATAAACTCTGTGCGAGATATCAAAAATCAAATTGGGCAATTTCGTACTTCTTCGATTAAAATTTCGTCGTCCATATTTATATCTGAAACATAATATTTTCATTGCCAATTACATACAATACAATTACATACAATAAATGTAAAAATATTACACAATTAACCCGGTTTTGCCCAGAACTTTTTTCTTTCAGATTTTGCTGAAATTAAGTAGACTTATGTATTTTGACCTCCTGAGCACGAAATTGATGTCCGTTTTACGATTCTTTATATAACTTTTCCGGAAAATGCGAAAAACCAGCGTTGCCATATGGTAACCGTGGGTCGCCTAGGGTACAAGTTGTTTGCTCTTTCTTTTTGAAATAAAATCTTCGAAAAATCTTGTTTTATGCATTTTTATTGAAATTTTAAGTAAGAAAAAATAAATTTTATGACAATACAGTTATGGTTTGGTATGGTAGTCTGCAAAACACTTGACGCAAAGTCCAACGTTACATTTTCCACATGCTGTTCGCCCGTTAACTCTACAATTTTCAGCCGCACAACGTCTACGATTTGATGGCACTACAAAGTGCCCAGTTTGATCATACCGGAGAGTGTGTTCTACGCGACTTAGTTGCTGGGCATATCTGTGAGAAGTCATGGGACCAAGCGATTTGGCTTTGGTACCATAATGTCTGCAATAGTATACGGCCAGTTGTCGTCAAAATTCAAGTTGCGTCATTTTTGGTTGCTCATTTGATGAAGCTGCCAAGCATTTTGAATAGAAGCATCTATCAGCCAGGTAAATATGCTAGACCACCACTTTTTTCCGCTGTATGCGATGCGGTACTGGGCCAAGTTTTTTTCGAAACGATCTACTCCACACATATACTTGTTATATTCAGTGATCGCACAAGGACGGGGTACGTTTATTCGGGATTTACTCTGCTTTGAATAACGTTGTGCCATTGACTTAGGATTTTCACCAAAAGTGGTATACAATAAGCAGACAACATTACTATCTTTCCATTTCACCAAACGAATACCAGTACTTTTCATAACAACTGATTCCGAGTAACCTCTATCCATTGATTTAAAAATTTTTTTGTGCTTCAGAGGACAGCTTGCAGAAATGCGGTTTTCACGGATTGTTCCCGTGGCATTATTTCCACATTTTTTCAGAAAAGCTAACAAAGGATAACTAGTGAAAAGGTTTGTCGAAATAAAACGAAAACGGCAACACTTTCAATGAATCAGGAAAATCGTCAACCATACTGACCAAAGGAGCAACACATTTTCCAAACTTCGCTTCATAATCTTCTTTTGCACGAGGATTCTTTCCTTGGTAAATTTCGAAGTTCACCATATAGCCCGGAGGAGTTCAAAGGGACCAAACTTTATACCAAAAACGTAATGTTTTGCCCTTGATAAACTGCTTACATCCGTGTCTGCCAAAGTAGGAAATAATACTTTCGTCAAAGGATAGATTTTATTCGGCATGAAAATGATCAATCATTTTTACTTTTAAATGATCAGTCAATGTTCGCAATTTCCACATTTTATCGGGATTGGCGTCGCCGTTTTTTTAAGAAGCATTAGAGTTGTCTTCGAAGTGAAGATTTTGCAAAATTTCCTGAAATCTTTTTCGACGCATTGTGGTACTCACTAAGCTGTTGCAAATATCTTCATCTTGACTCCATAAACTTCTGAAATTGGCGTGGTGAATGTATCCCGTAATGACCAATATGCCAATAAATGCTCGAAGTTCGCCGACTGTTATGCTTGGGTTAGGTCTATTCTGTCCGATCGCATACATTTCACTTTGTTCGCAAATGTGTCCCAATAATTTATCATCGAAAAACTTTTTAAATTGCTGATGCGGTAGTAAATAACGACAATCCTCGTAATTTGCATCTGGGAAAATGGGAATAAGAGATGACGCATCATCTTTTATCCATTGAAATGTTGTTTGTTTATTACTTTGTGGCAGTGAAACATTTGAAGATTTTGGTGTCACACTACGTAACCGCTTTCTGTCTGGTGATGTACAATTGGATGCTGAAGGTTGACCATCAAAATCCATACTTTTATATTCTTTTTCCACAATAAGGATGGGCAAATCTTCGATATTTGGAGCTAAAGAATCCAAGATAATTATTATTATGTAAATATGAAGCAATATTGTTTTCAAACATGCCTCCAATTTCATCTTTATCAAAATTTTTTAAACGTCGTCCACTAGCCATTACAACTTCACATCCGCTTTTAAGCTGAGCGGGACAAACATTATCTGGTATTCACCCAGATTCGTCTTCCGCATCATCTTCACCAGATATATTGCCATCCACAGGAGGTTCAATATAAATAAAATCAATCAAATACAAACAAGCATTTGTTTCAACGATAAACCTCTAAGCAAAACAAAACATTTAAAAAACAAGAACATATTCAGACATTTGTTTAATAAAAGCATAAAAATTCTTCGTACGCGATCCAAAATGCAAAGAAAATCACAAAAAATTAAATGAAACTCGAATAAAAAACCTGTCCCCTAGGCGACCCACGGTTACCATATGGTAACGCCTAAGGTAAAATGTAAAAAAATAGTAAAAACCAACTATTTTTTGACCAAACTGAATTCACATTTTATGGTTTATTTATTTAGCTATCGATTGGTATTATTAATTCTAAAGTCTGTCGAAATATAAGCATTATATAAAAGCACTTTCCGACATCTTCTTCTTTACTGGCGTAGACACCGCTTACGCGATTATAGCCGAGTCAACAACAGCGCGCCAGTCGTTTCTTCTCTTCGCTACGTGGCGCCAATTGGATATTCCAAGCGAGGCCAGGTCCTTCTCTACTTGGTCCTTCCAACGGAGTGGAGGTCTTCCTCTTCCTCTGCTTCCCGCGGCGGGTACTGCGTCGAATACTTTCAGAGCTGGAGTGTTTTCATCCATCCGGACAACATGACCTAGCCAGCGTAGCCGCTGTCTTTTAATTCGCTGAACTATGTCAATGTCGTCGTATATCTCGTACAGCTCATCGTTCCATCGAATGCGATATTCGCCGTGGCCAACGCGCAAAGGACCATAAATCTTTCGCAGAACCTTTCTCTCGAAAACTCGCAACGTCAACTCATCGGTTGTTGTCATCGTCCAAGCCTCTGCACCATATAGGAGGACGGGAATTATGAGAGACTTATAGAGTTTGGTTTTTGTTTGTCGAGAGAGGACTTTGCTTCTCAATTGCCTACTTAGTCCGAAGTAGCACCTGTTGGCAAGAGTTATCCTGCGTTGGATTTCTAGGCTGACATTGTTGGTGGTGTTTACGCTGGTTCCTAAATAGACGAAATTATCTACAACTTCAAAGTTATGACTGTCAACAGTGACGTGAGTGCCAAGTCGCGAGTGCGACGACTGTTTGTTTGATGACAGGAGATATTTCGTCTTGCCCTCGTTCACTGCCAGACCCATTACTGCCATTACTCCGACATGCCATATCGAAAAACGAGATTTTTTCACCTTTGCTTTCGTCAACTTATTTTCAGATACGATAATTACTCGAATTGAACTCCCAATAATTCAAATTTCACAATTCTGGAAAGCTGCAAATTTTTCGCATAAGAAAACGGTTTGTAGTTTGTAGTTTTGTAGTGTAGCTTTCAAGTTATTTATGAAAATGTAACATGAAATTTTGCGTTACCATATGCTACGCGTGGGTTATTTCGGGTTAAAATAATACTTACCACAAGTAGACCAATTCACTCAAATATCAACAACACAATGGCCGGCATGTACACAATTTCGTTATGGCCATACTAATACCTTTCACTTCAATGGAATTTAAATATTATATTTTGTTCAAAGTGAAATTTTTTTTGCAAAAAATAAGTAAATAGGTAAATTTATTTGTTTTAAATTATCAATTGTTATTGCAAATGGTATAAAACAGCTATTTTATGCTTTTATTTGTAAAATAACGTCAAGTTTGTAAGAGCTGTGAATAATTTTACATTTTACATATTAGTGGCATCACCACTATACCCATCTCTCTATCTTCCATTTTACTGTCAACTCTACTGTCGTCCTACTGTCGTTGACAAATATAGGAATATATTGAAGTTAGCGAGAACGACAACTGCCGTGTCCATAAGAACGTGTGTATTTTTATATTTGACAGATGTCGTTTGCGGTCTGTCGCGAGCATTGTATTCAGCACTTCAATAATGAGGGCGTCATTTTGAGCGTGTTTCACAACAACTTTGGCAGCTGTAAATTCTTCACATAACGACAAGATCAAACGAGCTTTGTTGTGAGTATTAGCAAGAAACTTCTGTTGGTTTGTCGGAACAGTCACTGATCGATCAAAAACGATATCCGACGATTAAGGTATTTGCTTAGCCGACGACGTTTTTCTGCAGCTTTGATATTTTTTATATAATCAGTGTAACCGTTAAATATTATAGCAACGTTGTGACCAAAATGTCTACGAACATACTGAAGATATTTGCCCAAAATATCCTCAAATGTGTTTTCTCGATCCCATACAACACGATGTAACAGGTATCGATGATGTAGGCAGCATTTGCATTTTCGATATTAATGTTCACACATTCAAAGCAATTATAAATGACTGACTTGCATCAAAGAGCAATAAAGGCTAAGGGGCTAATTCATACTCGAAGAATTTTTCATGCTCATCTTCAAATGTCTTTGTAATACTGATGCGTTTAAATAATAATACAGGATCTTTTGGGCCCTTCTCATCTTGAATCTTCATAGTACTGTTCACAGATAATAAAGGGAGCATTTTATTAGCACGTTTCAATTTAATATTATTTAATCTCTGGCAGATAATTTTACTTATAGATGCAATACTCATTTCACGAGCATTAGGACAGTTGATTTTATCATCTCCCACGACTTCATTGGCAATGTACATGATTTAGTTCCATTCAGGAAGAGAATTATGTGATAAAAACCATTCACGAAGTTTCTTGATGTCTCCAGTATCTCTCTTTACGCTTACATCTGCTAAATCTTCCAATCTTTCACACACAATATTCATTGCATGCATGTCATAAATTTACTTTGACGCTCTCTTGTGTATTTCTTCCTCGAGCAACACCTCCATCTGTTTTCATTGACTTCATCGTCGATTGCTCAATGAATTCCCGTAAATATCTCTCGAAAACCTCAGGATCATCAATCAAGTTTTCCAATTGTAGCATATCTTGTAGATATAAATTATTTGCTCTAACAAATAAGTCAAATATTCTAAAATATCCCTATTGATATCTTCGAACATCTGAGTAGGTGGAAGATAATTATCAGTGTCAAACACTATCTACTGAATATCTTCGCGAATGATTGCTGCAGCTGCTTGAATCGCTCTTCCTCTTAATTTTGCTTTTTATTCTCATACCAAGCTTTGCTGAGGACGTCATGCTGTTTGTCGATGAAGCAAATTAATGTTGAACTTCCCAATTTCTCAGTTATAATGATTCTATTACTATACTTTTACTTGAGTTTTGACTTAATTGCTCTATCTATCGATGGATATCTTTCAATTCTTGTGTTGAAAATTTACATTTATCATACTTTTAATAAATGCAAATATTTCTTCCGTCGCTGAAGTAATAGAATCACTTTCAGGACGATTGATTTTAACTCCACTAATGGGTTTCAGAAACGAAGTGTAACAATCACTGTGGTACTTAGTCTCAGCATCAACTAAGTCATATTCATACTGCATGCGGGAAATGACACTTCTTGCTAACTTATCAGAACGAGTCTGAGCTTCCTTTAAGAAGGTTTTCTTGAAGTCAAGGGTTGAAACTTGAGACACTCTTTGTCGAAGATGCTGAGATTTTTTTTATTTCAGCCGTTTTATCTGCTTCATTGCCACAGAGCAGTATTTCTTGAAACAAACAAAAGACTCATTACCTCGTGCTTTAACACGACATGTGGTAGCTATCTCCGCCTCACTTTGCTTTTCGGCACTGCTTATGTATACTTACAGATGTTTTGTCCTTCAAATATTCATCGAACCCATCACCCCTTTCTTTAGCCCACGATCAACACCCATAATTTCACCTTCAGTAAAAGATTCATTGCAAATAAAGCAAACTTCCGACATTTTTACAAAATTTTGTAACGGCACGGTTAAAAGAGACGAAAAACCGTTCATAACTGACTACATTTACTAAAGCTTTGTTCTTCGGGAAAAGCAGGTATACGCTGGTTTCGACCCGAAAAATGGAAAGTCGCAGGCAGATCTTTCTCAAGACCAACCGCCCAGAATTAGGAATGGACTCACTCAGAATTGTATATTTTTCACGTACCTTTGTGCATGGAGCAAATAAAACTATGTTCTAATGTTTTTTGTACAAATGGTTAACCCGATGATGCATACTGGCCGGGTATGGGGGCATATTTCTATTTTCTATGTTTAAAACCGCTATAATTCGAGAACAGTGCACCGTAGAAGAAAACAGAGTCAGATCTTTTTTGTAGAAAATTTGTTTGAACCATTTTTCGATAGCTCTCATTGTTTCAGAGGTATACGCAAAAAACGTAAATTTGTCACTTTTGACCTCGAATAAAAAACAACGAAAAACAAAAACAATGTCGTCCGAATGAAAGAAAACTCTCCAGCTCTGAAAGTATTCGACGCAGTATCCGCCGGGAAAAGCAGAGGAAGAGGAAGACCTCCACTCCGTTGGAAAGGCCAGATGGAGAAGGACCTGGCTTCCCTTCGAATCTCCAGTTGGCACCACGTAGCGATAAGAAGAAATAACTGATGCGATGTTGTTAACTCGGCCGGATAAGTGGTGTTTACGCCAGTAAAGAAAAAGAAGTATGTGGGATGGCCAAATCATAAAATACAACTTTATTCAGCAGGCAGCATTGAACATATCGTAGCATATCTTTACACCAGCGGTGGGCATATTGGTCCTCAGTGGCATTTTGTCCATTCGGGCACGAGTGCACATTTTGAGGGCTAGGTGAGGGGATCATCGCGGGCAAACATGAAGAGGGAAGTGAGAGCAAAGTATTTTACTACTCCATATTTACAAATGGGAGCAAAGTATTTTACCACACCATGTTTACAAATGAGAGCGGGCTCATATATGGAAAGTTGCACTGTGGGTAATAACTGTAAAATTGCCTAAAAATTCCAAGTTTCGGTTCTATAAATTTTTAAAATGTAAGACAAATAACAAAAAGTATAATAAATATTTTATTATAGTAATCATATTTTTAATATGTCTTTATAACAGCATTTAATTCAGTTTATTTGACATAATAAGTTCTTTGTTTGGTGTAATCTCATATGCTGTAGCTACTCGCATTATTGTACCAAAATTTAAATTAGATAACCTACTTCTTATTATATATTATGTTTGTTTAATTTCGTTCTTGAAAAAAATTGTACACAAGTGTAGGTGCTTCCAAACATAGATATAATTTTCGAAGAAAAAAGTTTCAAACAAGGATATTTCTTTAAACAAAGATCTTTATAAAAAGTAATTCTGTGTGAAATTTGCGCAAACTTACTTTTTTAAAAGAATAGAGGACTGCAGATCTATTATATACTTATATACATAGCAGACATTGTATGCTGCCAGAGCTTTCCTGACTTAAATACTATTCTTCCCATTCCACATTAAATGGATTAATTTTTCTTTTTTAATTTTGGAAACTGCTTTCACTCGCTGATAATATTTCGGCACATTTAAATTAAAATAATTTGAGTTTCTGATCCACTGTTTTTTCAAACGCATACTATGCAAAGAATCTTATGAGAGCACAATGTAAATAATTACCCAAACATGCTTCTTCCGCCCGCTCACCGTAGAATTTCCAACGACTTGGGGTTTTCCCCCGTAGAGACGAATCAGCTGATTACTCTCTCACAATGCAGGGTTTACCAGTCTCGATATACTGTAGTATTTATAAAAATGGTATTTAATGTATTTGCAACTTTTTTAAGCTAATTCAAAATCAGAATCGAATGCTATTATTTATAAATATATAAACTATTTTTAATAGTTTGTTTTCAGTTTTGATATATTATACTATGAAAAATTATAATTGAGAACTTAGATGTGTACAAAACTACATATGGGTATTGAGTATTGGCATCTTTGTTCGAATGAAAACGAGAACAAAACGCTTGCTGCTCGTAGCGAAGGGAGAAGATGTTTCTGCCATTAGCGTTTGTATTCTATTTGTGTGCTTAGCCACTCTCAATCAATAATGCTATACCGCGCAAATATATTTTTATTTGTTATTTCTTATATTTTTGAAAATATGTGTTCCCTTTCTATTGCGCGAATTATTATTTTAATACATTTCGACAGGCACCTTAGATATTTAAAATTTAACAAAACAATTATAGACAAAAAAGTCAATTCTTTGAAAATTTTGATAAAACATCCAAACTGAAAATATCACAGATCATACATGTATTTATATAAGCATTTTCATTAAATGGAACAACAATATGTTTAAAAAAGTATATATTATGGTATCTTTTCTTTTTTATATATACAGATATATAAAACTGCCTTGCATATATGTATATTTCCTAATTTTAGCTAAAATTAATTTTTACAACTGGCATCACCACCATTAACTGTTCTATCACATGTACAGTGGTGTGAACAAAATAGGAACAACCATAAGGTGTTGTGAAAATTTAAAATGTGCTGTTCTCTTATTAAATAAAATTGTTTTAGATACAATATAACTTGTCTAATTTTTTCCTAACAGTGATTAGAATTTCCCACCATGAAAGTTTGTAAAAACAAATATTAATGCGAAATTCTAAAACTTGCAAATTATGTTTACTTCTTTTTGTTCACACAACTATACAATTCCAATATGAAGTAAACTTCCGTTCTTTAATTTGTGTACAATGTTAGTATTGCCGCAACCATTCTGCCAGAGATAAAGAGATGTTTAACTCCTCTCTCACTGGAAGTGAGAGAACAATTGCTAAACGTCAAAACCTCCTGAACATTGTCAGATGATCGAGTTTAGGAGGTTTTTACCAGAGATAAAGAGATTCCCAACTCTCCTGTCCCTGGAAATGTGAGAGCCGCTCACCTACCGAACTTTGACAGCTGACTGGATTGGGTAGGTTTTGACGTTCTGCAATTGAAATGACTGGAACGGCCAGATTGAAATTATACCAAAATATATGTGAACGGAGGAATTTGTTGCCGCCGATGAAGATCACTAATAAAAATGTAAAACAATAAAAATCAAAGAAAATTTAAATACATTTCATTAAACGTTTTTCAGTTTTATGCATAGTAGCATTAATTTTCAGTTACCAATGATTGAAAGCATTTAATCCTCATCGAGACCAACGGGTCTGGCCAGGCATATTTTGTTTTTAAATGCTATTTAAATATATTTAGAGTGTAGCAAACGACTTGCGCTTCCAGGTAGCTTTCTAGGATTTTATTGTCTATAGAATTCAGGAAAAAAAATAGGATATCGTATCGGTGCTTGGCTAGACCCATATATTTTGTATGAAAATATGTGAACTGTGGTATGTTTCTATCACTTCGCACGGT
The DNA here is from genome assembly GCA_027475135.1 of Bactrocera correcta. Taxonomy (NCBI): domain Eukaryota; kingdom Metazoa; phylum Arthropoda; class Insecta; order Diptera; family Tephritidae; genus Bactrocera; species Bactrocera correcta. The sequence goes on along the minus strand of CM050322.1, from coordinate 35,640,670 downwards.
TGATTTATCTGTTTTCATGTTTGTTACATGTCCAAATTGGTTTGTACGTTTATCTAGCACTCATATAAACATACTCACATTCATAAATATGTTCATTCGGGTCTATAGCGATATCTTTGCGCTCGACTTGTTCATGTGAAAGAAGAGAAAAAGAGGGAAACAGTCAAAAGAAGAGTGTGTTTACAAACAAAACCAGGATTTTGTGTTTTTATTTTTGCTACAGTATTCTTCTTCTCTCTCTCTAATGATTTCGTTTTCTGTATTCTTTTGTATTATGCAAGTCAGTTGATGACAGATAGTTGAAATTTTATTTTATAATTCAACAAAAGCCGGCGTTGACTGCAAGGATCAGATGGTTACCTATTACACTACAAAACAGCCAACGAAACGATAGACAGTTGCCTTTTTTTGCAACTTGTTGGATGTGAAGGGATTGGCTGTTTCCGTAGTTTGCAAAGAAATCGATCATCTAGATAAAAAGATGCACGACGTAGTTTTCTTTACAATTTATCGAGAACATTGGCAACGCCCAATATCAAAAATCGTATGAACAATCCCAATGTCATCAAACATCTATCTTGTCGTTTGGCTTTTAAATCCTTTTTCGGTCGTTCACTCAACATCAAAAGGTGCTGACACACTCAAAGGAAGGAGAGATTGCAGACTTTGTTTGCAAGAAAGCGATAAATTGCGTCGTAAAACTCGATTTTTCTGTTCTAAATATTCAAATCCACTTTGTCAACAGCATTCGAAAATTGATTACATATGTTTTTTTTTTTTATATTCCGCAGGACCCATAATCATAAAATCAATTTTTTACGAAGAATTTTCGAGCATTACCCCTGTCAACCAACTTTTCAAGCTCTTGGTACTCACGCAATTCAGTCTCTCTCTATTTCTGCCTGCGAATGCGTCTCGCTTCCCGCTTAAACTCTCGGTATCTATCCCATACCGCACGTGTTGTGTTCGATCGTAACGTTGCGAGGTAGGCAGCCTGTTTTCTTTCCGCTGCAACACGGCACTTCTTACCGAACAAGCAGTTCTCTTGCATTTTCCGAAAACCAATGATTTCGGTTCCAGCTGAAGGTTAGGAGTTTGAAATGCCGTCCCACAGTTTCCTTATTCCGAGTTGTTGAGTGCTCTCAGAGAGTAGGAGTGCAAGTCGAGTAGAAAATCGTTAGGCTATTTGTTGTCATTGCAGCTTCTCGACGTCGAACCTTCCTTGTGTTTGTTGAGGTGCATTCTTTGTTGCACAGAGGCGGGTGGGAATCTTAACTGCAACAATATAGTGGTCCGAGTCGATGTTAGGACCTCGGATCGCACGCTCGTCTTACACACTGGAGACTTGTCTTCCGTCTATCATAATATGGTCGATCTGGTTGGCAGTTTTTAGATCCGGAGACAGCCAGGTTGCTTGATGAATTTTCTTATACTGGAATCTGGTACTACAGATAACCATATTTTGGGCCCCGACGAAGGTGATCAGCCTCCACCCATTTGGGGATGTTTAGTCGTGGAGACTGAATTTACCGACCGTAGTGCCAAGGATACCTTCTTTGCCTACCATGGCGTTAAAGTCACCAAGCATGATTTTGATATTGCGGCGGAGACAGCTCCCATAAGTGCGCTCCAAGCGCTCATAGAAGGCATCTTTGGTCGCATCGTGCTTCTCTTCCGTTGGAGCGTGAGCGCAGATCAGCGATGTATTGGAGAACTTCGCTTTGATGCGGATTGTGGCTAAACGTTCATACACTGGACTGAATTATAGTACTCGGTGATGGAATCTCTCTCCCCTCACGAATCCCACACCAACTTTGTGCTCCTTTATATGGCCACTGAAGTAAATGCCACAGGACCTACAACAAATAACATGAGCGCAGCGCAGGCCCACCAACAAGGCCGTAGGCATTCTCTGAATGCCTACTTCAGCTTTGTCGAGCCTGCGAATTCAGCTCCTAAAAGCAAACCAGGCAACGGTGCGAAGGATGAGTCATCGAAGCGAACAACTGAGCAGTACCATAAGCAGAGCGCAGAGCAAATTACAAAAGCAGCAGAGAACAGCAATCAACAACGGCCAGTAACAAACGTGTCAACACCAACAACTAAGCAGGTACCAGCAAGCACGCAGGCAGCGAAAAATAACTTAACGCAAGGTGAGAATGTACCATTAAAAAAAGGCCAGTCCGTGCAAACTGGCATTGACCGCTACGTTAATATAAAAAGGAAATTAAGTCCTTCAAAGTCAGCGATCAATTCTAAAAAATTTCAAGTCGGCACACCAAATATGAATACAACGGAAGTTTTAAATGACAACAGATTTGCCTTACTAAGCAAGAGTTCAGACGACGATGCGAAGGGTACCACCACAGTCGTTAATGCAAAACCCCCTCCAATTTATTTGCGTGAGCGTAGCTCAAATGCACTTGTCTCCAAACTAAGCAATTTAATAGGCACAAACAATTCTCACATTGTGCCCTTGAAAAAAGGAAACATAGATGAAACAAAAATTCAAACATACACTGAAAAAAGTTTCATGGATATTGTAAAGTACTTGTCAAATAATAACAAAAATTACTACTCATACCAACTAAAGAGCTCAAAAGGCCTAGTTTTGTTATAAAAGGAATTGAGTCTTCGGTAGACTCTATCGATGTGAAAGACGCACTGGAAGAAGGTGGTTTTAGCATCAAATCAGTAGTAAATATTTTTAACAGGAACAAAGTCCCCACAACCGATGTTCACAATAGAATTGATGCCAGATTCTAACAAATTGAAGAAAAATGAAATACACCCGATTTACAATTTAAAATATCTTCTCCATCGCAGAATCACCGTTGAGGAACCACACAAGAGAAATGGTCCAGTACAATGTACAAACTGCCAAGAGTATGGACACACGAAAGCATATTGCACTCTACGCAGTGTCTGTGTGGTGTGTGGTGATCTACACCCTACTTCTAAAGGTACTCTTAAATAAGAGGATTTAAATAAAAAAATGTAGCAATTGTGGGGGAAATCACACTGCTAACTACAGAGCTTGCCCCGTATATAAAGATTTGAAATCGAAGTTGTCACAGGGCATTCAAGCACGTCGTAACCAAACGTTACAGACACCCCGTAATGAAATAATAGCAACCACAGAAAAAAGTTCAAATCATTTTACTTCTAACAATAATAATATGCAAGGAAGCTATGCAAATGTGGTGAAAGGCAACACTGTGCAAATGCAACTGCCGCAAAATCCTCCAAATGGAGGTATTGAAACTATGATTATAAATCTTACACAGTGTATGACTCAAATTATGTCTACTATGCAAAAGATGATCCAAGATTTAATAAAATCACAAAATCAAATGCTGCAAAATTTATTAAGTAAAAAATGAGCTTACTAAATATCTGTATATGGAATGCTAACGGTGTTAACCAACATAAATTAGAGATTATCAGATTTCTGTCTGAAAGGAATATAGATGTAATGCTTATTTCAGAAACTCATCTAACAAATAAAAATAATTTCAGTATACCGGGATTTAGACTATACGTTACAAATCATCCGGATGGAAAAGCGCATAGTGGCACGGCAGTGTTGATTAGAAATCGTTTAAACCACTATGCTCTAGAATCTCATACTACACTACAGTTACAAGCTACAACCATATCACTAAAAAATCGGGGTTGTGACTTAAACCTTACAGCTATATATTGTCCACCTCGTTTTAAAATTACAGAAATCGAATTTAAAGACTTTTTTGGAACACTAGGTCAAAGATTTCTAGCAGGTGGAGATTATAACGCAAAACACACATACTGGGGCTCACGTCTTATTAATCCGAAAGGACGACAGTTGTACTACACTATTATGAATAAGCGTAATAAACTGGATATAATATCTCCTGGTAAGCCGACATACTGGCCCAGTGATAGTAGAAAAATACCAGACTTAATAGATTTTGCTGTAGTCAAAAATATAGATAGATCGCTTATGACAGCTGATACATTTACAGACTTATCATCTGATCATTCTCCTGTACTAACATAGTTATACGAACAGCCCATGTTATTTGAGCCGAAAGTTTCTCTAACATCACATAAAACTAACTGGTTGAAATATAGAAAGTATATCAGCACCCACATCAATATTGATTGCAAAATAAATACAGAAAGAGACATTGATGAAAATATAAGAGAAATTAATGACGTAATAACTAATGCAGCTGTATTGGCAACACCAAAAAGAAACAACAAACCAGTTGGTTTTAGAAAGATCCCCAATAACGAAATAGAGAAACTAGTAAATGAGAAAAGGCGAGCTAGGCGGGAATGGCAGTTAAATCGATCCCCTTCAACTCTGCTTCAACTGAAATCTGCTGTACGAAAGTTAAAAAAAGCGCTTAAACGCGAAGAGGAACACAACACTGAAAATTATATAAAGAAACTGTGTCCAAATTCTCGTAAGCAAAACTCCCTTTGGAAAGCCCAAAAGCCTTTCAAGCCACCAGTAGATTCCAACATGCCTTTAAGACAGTTGAATGGTAATTGGGCACGTAGTGATGAGGATAAGGCAAATTGCTTTGCAAATCACCTAGAAAAGGTATTTCAACCCAATTGCCCAAAGAACGACTTTGAGTTGCCAACCTTGCCCAATACCGCAAACGAGTCGCATGTGTCTATTAGGACTTCTACTTCTGAAGTTACTAGAATAATAAAAGAACTTAACCCCAAAAAATCACCAGGACATGATAATATTACCCCAAAAATGCTAATTGAGTTACCAAATATTGCTGTTAGGGTGCTCTCTTTGCTCTTCAATGCAATTCTTAATCTTGAACACTATCCAAATTCATGGAAAAAGTCGCAGATCATCTTGATAGACAAACCTGGGAAAGACTTAACACAGCCGTCTTCATACAGACCAATCAGTCTTCTACCCTGTCTTTCTAAGATATTTGAAAAATTGTTACTATCAAAGATGACTCCTTTCCTCCACGAAAATAATATAATACCAACGCACCAATTTGGGTTTCGTGAAAAACATAGCACGATTGAGCAAGTAAATAGAATTACTAACGAAATAAGAAAAGCATTTGAGCACAGAGAGTACTGTTCAGCTATATTTCTAGACGTGGCTCAGACGTTTGATAAGGTATGGCATGAGGGCCTTTTGTACAAGATTAAAAATATTCTACCTTCAGAATTACATTGGAATAGTGTTTAAAAAATAGAAAATTTATGGTAAAAGTGCGAAATTTCATATCTGATCAAAGACAGATAAGGGCTGGTGTACCCCAGGGCAGTGTTCTAGGCCCAATACTATACATCATATATACAGCAGATCTTCCAACACAGCTATAGTGAGCCGTAACAAATGCCACATAATAGCATCAAGAATATTAGCCGAACACTTAAGGTTTGTCGAAGAATGGCTAGCCAACTGGCGTATAAAGGTAAATGAACAAAAGTGTAAGCATGTGACATTTTCGCTTAGACCAAAAATGTGTCCGGCAGTAAAAATTAACAATATTTTAGTACCCCAAGCGAATGAAGTAACTTATCTTGGTATTCACCTAGATAGAAGACTAACGTGGAAAAAACACATATCTAGTAAAATATTATTAAACAAAAACTCCAAACTTAGCCTAGACAACAAAGTGCTTTTATATAATGCGGTCATAAAGCCGATTTAGATGTATGGCATTCAACTGTGGGGTACGACCTGTGCAACTAATATAGACATAATACAAAGGTTCCAATCAAAAATGCTTAGATCAATCACGTGTTCACCATGGTACGGGCGAAATGAAAATATCCATAAAGACCTTCGTATTTCTATGGTAAGGAAAGAAGTAGAAGACAGCTGAATTAAATATACATCTAAACTCCGTGATCACCCAAACCCTTTGGCTAAAGCTTTGGTACATTCCTGCGATCAAACATGCCTTAAAAGAAGAGATATGCCCGCGTACTGAGGAGCAATGTATCACCAAAACAGCTCAACCACTTGCTTGAACGTGTCTAGTTTTTAAATAGGTTTAAGATTTTATTACTTATTGTTAGGCTTTCAAATCAAAAAGCATATTCAAGAAATAAAAAAAAAATATATTGAAACAAAAAAAAAAAAAAAAAAAACTTATTATTAGATTGCCAGATAATTTCTGTACTGTTGTTCAAACTAAAAATGAACTCATTGAGAGTGTCTTTCCAGATATACTAAATAACTATTTAAATCTTGACTGAAAGATACAGCAATTATTACCAGGTGATTTAAAGTCATTTAAGTCTATCGATGCTACTGTAGAAGAAAACGAGGCAGTGAATTTCCCAATTGAATTTTTAAATTCTTTAGACATATCAGGAATGCCACCACACAATCTAAGATTGAAAATTGGATCACCGATTATTCTACTGCGTGATTTAAACCCTCCTAAACTATTCAACGGCACATGTTTGGTGATCAAAAGAATTACTGGAAACGTTTTTGAAGCAAATATTTTGACAGGAAAGTTTAAAGAAGAAATTGTTTTGTTACCATGTATTCCGGTGATACCATCCGATTCTCCCATATCATTTAAAAGACCAAAGTTTCCTATTCTTTTAGCTTTCGCGATGACTGTAAATAAATCTCAAGGCCAAGCAATGTTTATTTGCGGATTAGACTTGAAAAATCCATGTTTCTCCCATGGGCAATTGTACGTGGCGTGTTCACGAGTAGAAAAACCATCAAGTTTATTTGTATTAACAAAGGACCGATTGATCAAAAGTATTGAAAATCGATTGGTGCTTCATTCGGTGATTTATAACGATTAAAGACATTTAGAGTATACATATCAAATAAAAATTTTTAAAGTTGGCTAAATGAGCCTTAGTCGCCTGCCCCACACCCATCTCTAACACGCACCACACTCACCTCGACATCACCACACTCCACATCAATACCACCCACACGCGAGAGCCCAAGATCCACACACTCAAACACACACCACACTACTCAACATAAAAAGGGTCAGGCTACACAAAAGTCAGTACAGATTCGATCGCCTTTGCATCAGCTTCGTTTTCCCGCCACCGCTACGGAGCGCTCCACCGTGAAATATTAAAGTTAATCTCAAATTGAAATTCCGTATACTAAGTGAATTTAAGTATCTTTTTAAAGAAAAAGAAACACCCACTAATCGGGTGTTCAACTCGTATTGTTAAAAATTGTCTTAAGTGAATTTATATTATAAAAAAAAAAACCCCAACTAATCGAGTGTGCCACTTATACTGTTACAATCCAATATACCAACAAGTGGTGCATCCGGAGAGTTTTATTTTCAAACACCGAAAGCGCACAAGTGGTAAGTGACGCGGGCAGTGACCCCAACATTGGTCCTTCGAGCCTTAAAGAAAGGCACTATTGAAATAAAACATTAAAAAAATCCAAACAGTGCGAGTTGATATATATTTTGCGGTAACCACAAAAAGGAAATACATTATACATATATACACCGACATATGTATATATGTATATGAAGCATAAAGTGCAGTTGCAGTAAAAGTATAACTTGTACACCGCTTCAAAAACGGGCCAACAGAGCAGTTACCAAAACCAAGAAACAAAAAAAAAAAAACTGTTTACAAAAGCAAATAAAAGAAAAACAGAACCCAAAGTGCAATTACCAAAACAACAAATCAAAACCCATATATATATTCACAAATGAGGTGATAAAAATATTATAAACATTGAAGATAATGTGGCAAAAGCCGAAAGTTAAAAGGAAACAAACAAAAAATAAAATACCTTCAAACACCGTGCGCGAGAAATATAAGTGGCGCAAATATCAAAACGGACGTGTTTAATGATAGTGCAATAATCGGGCGCGAAAACCACAAAAAATTAACTTAAACAAAAAGAACAAAATTTAATAATAAATAATGAATAAATATAAAAAAAAACATAAATAAATATATATATTTAAAAACGAGGAAAGGAAACCAACATCGGCATCAAAACAACAAGAAGCAGTTCGGAAACAAAAAAAAAAAAAAAACGGAAAGGAAACGGATCACAGGCATCGGCATATCCCCCCATCTTTATTGCAGTCACAGCCCTTAGCCCCTTGAAGCGGCTCAAAGTGAGTTGTATCGACTCCACTTCTTATTTACAAAAATTTTAATTTTTATTTTCATATAAGTATGTTGGTAACAGTTTATATTCATAAAAACTGTATTCAAGTCGGGTTAACCCTTTAAGAAAACGGTTGCCGCCAAACTGTTTCAACTTACGGTTAATTTCCGGGAAACCGAAAAACAGTTTGGTACGCTATATATATATATGTATTTACCTCCAATATATATTATATTATATACTGGCATATACATATCTAAGAAAAAAGGTCCTATTTACGCTTACCCTTGTGTATCCAAACACACAAATTTGAAAAAAAAAAAAATTCAAGTATACACTTGACCCCATTTTTCAGCAATACCCCTTGTACTCCAAAAGTATAAGCAGGATTGCGCAATAGTAAGCTTGGACAAATTCGATCAGTAAAATCAGTAAACGAAAAAATAAAAATAATAAATACAACATACACGTATGCAAAATCCTTATATTCATATTTTATATTTATTTATACATATATTGACATATAAGTATCAACCAAAGTTGGAAAGCAACATACACACATATGAATGTATAAATAATAAATATAAATTTCTGCAAAATTACATAACTTCTCATATGTACTTAGAGTGCATATCTGCATCTAACCAATTTTCTTCTCCCGCGTTATTCGTACGGCAAAATAATATACACGCATACAGACGGCATACAATTTGCCTATGCCGGTATATACATACATATAACGTACATAGGGTACATAATTAAATTAAATTAAAAATTACAATGTAAAAATTTCGGTGCGGTAAATAAGAAAAAAATTACATTCTATTAACTAAAAACAAAAAAAAAATTTACAAATATATACGGACAAAATAAAGCAAACAAACAACCAAGAATTGGTAGCTAAAGCGCATATTACATATTCTATATTCAAAGACCCAATCGGCACATTTTCAGCAATACCCCTTGTCCTTGTTAATATAAGTTAATAAAATACTTTTTAATTTTTTATTTTTAAAAAAGATTTTATTTTATAATATAAATTTTTCGTTTATTTATTATTATTTGTTGGGAAGACTATGTCTTCTTAATCCAACGTCTTTTTCTTAACTATTCTTATCGACTACCACTTAACTACTGTTTTGAAACTTAAGCTAACAATTAGTTATATCTGAATTAAAAGTGTGTGAGCAGCGATCATCACATGCAGTGCAACATGACCGTGCATTCAATGCAGACGCTACGTCAGCACTTTTGGGTCGCGCGTGCACTGATCGGAAACGGGCTAAACAAAATTTGGAACGCAAACAGGAAATGATATTCAGCGAAAGTATAGCAAAAATATGCTTATACGTTTCGTAATAATTATTGAGAAATATAAATATATTTGGTGTTAACTCCTCCCTTCTTAATTTGATTGTCCTCAATCATTTTAGAAAAAGGGGATATTATTCAATCTTGGTGGTTTGCTAGGAGCTTTTAATTCTATTGGCTTGGGAATATCAATATAAGATGGTAATTGTATTTCTGTATGGGGCTCTAGACTAGTGCGTGGAATTTGGGATTCTCAAACAATAGTTTCTTTAGTATTTCTGAAGAAAAATTTCAAACATGCAATGGAAACGATAATTAGACTGAGAATAACAGAAATTGACCATCCTCCGATTTTTAGATGTTTTTGAATGGTTGAAATAATCTCCGTATTATTAATTTGCAATTCATTGAGAGCTTCGAGTGACAGTAAGTTAATGCGGTCACATTCAAAAGGAGTAGGCTGCATTAATGCAGGAATCATTTGTAGAGGTGAGGCTTCTATATTACTAAAAATTCTATTGTTAGCTTTAATAATGCTATTATGAAATTTAATAAGGAACGTGCCAGAAAGATTTCGCATCGTTTCATCGATATAAAAAGATGCATTGTAATTATTTAGTAGGATAACGCCAGATTCGATTTCTTCGATCAATGGGATGTGATGATTATTGCTCGTTACACATGTAGAATTTTGACTACTTATAAGATTAGAAATACATTTTGTATCTGAAATATTCTTTATTTGATCTTCTTTACAAACTCTTATATTATTAAAATTTTCACAATCATTTACTATACCATAAATAGTTTTTCTGTTTTTTAAAATCCGTTTAAATTCTAAATTAATTATAGAGTTTTCCTTTTTTACCGGTCTTAAAATTATGTTTTCATAGGTTTCCTTTTTCGTTAACGGAACCTTAATCAAATATAATATTTTTTTATTAGTACTGTATAGGACAGATACTTTAGCAAATTGGAGTGCATCTTTCGGGAATATTTTCTTCTCTAATTTTACTTAAAGCAATTTCAATATCTTTTTTGTCTAATATTGATGGGTTTACAATTCCAAGCTTTGCCCATTCGATTCCATTTTCAATATTTAGAAATTCTTCTTTAATTAATCTTACTCTGTTTTGTAAATTTATAATTATTTCGTTTTCTAATAATACATCTTTTCTTATGGCATTTGAAATTTTATTTACCATATTTGTCAGGTTATTTAATCTTTTAATAAAAGCTTCGTTTACACAAACTTGTTTATTATTGTTTTTATTTAGAACATTTATATTATTAGCTATTATTTCAAAGTCGTCGTAATCTGGTGATCCTGCGACGTACTTCCAAATAGTACCTATGACGTTTATTGCCCTTTTATTTTTTATAGGGGGTGTTATATTTTCTAAAATATTTTCGGTATGTCTTAATTCGTGGGTTAGGATAGGATACAGGTTGTGGTGATTTGGGATGTTTTGTTGGATAAATGTATGGGTGTTGGATATGGATATTGCGTACTGTGCCAGGTCTATTGGATGTAAAATAGTAAAAGTTCCTTGCTGAATTTTTGCTGTACCTCTACTGATCGTGATAACGTATGAAGACGTATAATCCAAGATTTGGACCTCCGTCGCCACACAAGTTAGGAAGAATCTGGAAAAATATTTTATTGTCAGTCATCGACTAAACGCCGCCGTGTGCATACGTTGGCTCTCTTTCGCGGATCTCGTCTGACTTTCTCACCCGCTTCAGTGCAGTTATCTTTATTTATTCTTCTTTTGCGCGCTATCCCACGTGTTTCTTTTGTTTGTGCGAACAAAGGTATACTTTACCAAGTGACTAATAATCTAAAAGTGCAACATGCCCCCCGGTGCTACTAACCTAGGAGAAAACAGGTTTGCCCTGCTTTCCTCTAGTCCACAATCAAAAAGGAAAAAAGCCAACAAATCTGTTGAAGAGTTTCCTGATCTCCCTCGTGTAAACATTACAAAGAACGACGATCCTAAGTTCGTTGTATTAAAATCGTGCGACAACAACAAGCCCCTCTCACGTTTTTCATGTTTTTTGGTACATAAAGCCCTTAACGCAATAAGTAAAGATGTGAAAATCACAGAGATGAGAGATGGAAATCTCTTGCTACTTGCAAAAAATAAAAAAATTGCCGAAAAGTTCACCAACATCAAAAATCTCTCAGGCATCTGCCAAATCGAAGCAAAATACCATGAGCAACTCAATAGTGTCAAAGGCACAATTTTCGCTCCGTTCCTCAATCACGTCCCAGACAACGAAATTGTGGAAGGCTTAGAAGCATATGGTGTAACATCCATTTACAGATTTCAGAGAAAAACGGAAGGAGTTCTAACACCAACAGGTGCGTTACTTTTAACCTTTGAAAGCTACAAACTTCCCGAAAAAATAGATGTTGCATGGAGGAAAATTTCTGTTCGCCCCTATTTCCCCAACCCAATGCGTTGCAAATCTTGCCAAAAGCTTGGCCATACACTAAAGCATTGCAAAAATCTTCCATCATGCGTCAATTGCAATTTCCCTCCGCACAAAGAAGAAAAATGCTCAAGATTAATGTGCGCAAATTGTTCTGGTGAACATCCCGCGTCCTCAATTAGTTGCCCAAAATTCCAACAAGCGAAAGAAATATTAAAAATAAAAACGGAAGAAAAGTGCAGAATGCGCGAAGCAGCAAAGAAATACAGAGCGCAAGCTCCCACACCCTCTCCTCTTCAATCATTCTCTGAAATTACTAAGCGACCTGCTAACATAGCAACCAACAATATCAATATACCCACTGAAAAAACTACAACAACAAACAATAATGCAAACATCATTCCTATATCTCCACCAAACGATACACCATCCACCTCTTCAATAAAATCAAATGCAATAAGCCTTACCACTTTATCCCCATCCCCCCAAAGGACTAATAACAATCTTCCCACCTTTCTATACTCTCAGCTCAACGAAGCAATGCATTCCAACTTAGCAAGCGCTAAGCTAAATGACATCGCGCAATTCGCTAATAGCTCAAGTCTTAAACATTCTTCTTCACGCGACTAGACGCGCTATGCCAAAGCATAGTTTACTCATAGTTGCCAAGACTCATTTTTCTCTCCCCACTCTCTAGCTATTTATATTTCTCCCTCTTCTGTTTCTTGTCTTTACTTTTTCGGTATGCTGTCGATCATACAATGGAATATGAACGGTTATTCCAACAATTATCACGAACTAGAAACTCTCATCAATTCTTACACTCCATCCATGATCTTCCTTAATGAAACTCATATTCCACATAATCAACCTGCTCACACGCCAAAATCCTACGTAGGCTATTTTAACAATCTCCCGCACGTAACAACAAAAAAACAAGGCGCTGCTATTTTAATAAGAAGAAGCATACCCCACAAAGTACTACCTGTTCAGTCTAATCTCTCAGTAGTTGCCATTGAAATTAATGCACCAACAAAACTAGCAGCAGCTTGCATCTACATTCCACCCACACAAGATTTTGCTTCCTTTGATATTCTGCAATTGATAAACCAATTAGATAAACCACTAATTTTAGGAGGAGATATAAACGCCTGGAGTACAATATGGGGATCTACACACACAAACTCAAGAGGCGAAAAAGTTGAAGATGCGCTACTTGCATCCAATATTATCTGTCTTAACGATGGATCCGCCACACATTTTTCCACCCACAACACCTTCTCCAATATTGATGTCACGTTTTGCTCTACTAATATAGCGCCCCAATGCACATGGCAAGTGCTAAATTCTTTGTTTGGCAGCGACCACTTCTCAATATTCATACAAACAAATCCGCGCAACAATCAAAATACGAGTACATTTAAATTTACATCTAAATTCAAAACTGATGAGGCTGATTGGAAAAAGTTCAGACAAATATGCAGCAATCTTTGTGAGACCACGCAAGTTTCCTCCAACCCGAACCAGGAGATGCGTCATTCCGACGTTCTGCCAAACATTATAAAAAGAAAAAGTTTGAAGATCTCACTGAGACCATAAACCCCCGCACTAGCCCAAAGAAAATATGGGATGATATCAAAATGCTAACCGGATCTCCTAAACAGCCTCTATTTTCCTACATTCAGACACAAAGCGGACCATTAACGGCTCCCGTAGATATTGCCAACCATTTTGCTTCTTTCCTGTCACTCTCTTCTTCCGATGCAAGCTTCTCAGACACGTTCCGTAACCTAAAATCTCAACGAATAAGTTTTGAACCACCTATTTTGTACCGTTTATCGCCTCCCGCTAAGCAACTAGAATCGGAAATCCTACTAACCGAACTCGAATTCGCCCTTTCGTCCGTTAAAGGCAAAACCCCTGGTCTTGACAAAATTACCTATCCAATCATTCAAAACTTGCCCATCCAAGCTAAGCATCGTTTACTCAACCTCTATAATAATATATTTGAAAGCGGATGCTATCCTCATGCCTGGAAAACTTCGTGTATAGTTCCTATCCTGAAGCCCAATAAGTCAGCGCTTGATGTCAACAACTATAGGCCGATATCGCTCTTACCCTGCTTGGGAAAACTTCTTGAAAAAGTTATAGTTAACCGACTGATGTGGTATGGCAACAAAAGAAAACTCATAAGCCCCAACCAAACTGCATACAGAAAGAATTATGGCACCATCGATGCTCTTTTGCACCTAGATCACTTTATATCAAGCGCTCTTTCCTCTAAAAACCATGTCTCAATTTTAGCAATTGATTTTCAGAAAGCATTCGACCGTGTTGGTGCCCATATCGTTCTGAGACAATTAGATAAATGGAAACTAGGCCCTAAAATCAAGAAATTTGTCAAGAACTTCTTCAGTCACAGGCATTGCAAAGTAAAAATAAATGGTTTCCTATCCTCCACAGCTTCACTTGACAACGGAACTCCGCAAGGGTCTCCATTATCCGCCTTCCTTTTTATAATAGCTTTCGATGAGATTACTCAACTCACTTACAACCACCGCGGCATCGAATGCCAGCGTTATGCTGACGATGTAATTTTCTACACAAAGAATGCAAACCTCACCAATACAGCCCAACTGTTTGAGAATATCCTATCCGAAATTTCGACATGGTCCCTATCATCAGGAACTACTATCTCTTACGAAAAATCAAAAACATTACACATTTGTAAAAAACGAACATGCTCAGGTTTACTAACCTATTCTAACAATATTAATATTAGTATGGTAAATGAACTTAAAATCTTAGGGCTAGTACTAGACTCTAAATATAGCTTTAAGGCCCATTGTAAGCATGTTAAGGACTGCCTCTTAACGCGACTAAATATAATCAAATATCTAACGTCGAAAAAAAGTTTAATTCATCCATCAACGCTTATCAACGTCACCAAGGCTCTAGTGATTTCCAAGATAGACTACGCTCTACCTATTTTCAGCAACTGCCCAGTTTCTACAATGAAAATACTCTCCTCCCCTTACCATGTGGCCATGCGCAGAAGCATTAGAGCATTTCCAACTACACCACTAAAGAGTCTCTTTGCTGAAACTGGCCTGTCAACTATAACAGACAGGACGATCGACTGCACCAGACGTTTACTACCAAAGCTTCTGTTCACGACCAACACTATTCTCGCCAAAGACGTCCACAATGCTCTCTCGAGGAAACGGAAACCTATGCGTTAACTTCGCCAGGCAACTTGAATTACCTTCCTATAAATGTTCTCTTGGACCTGAAACTCGTCCTCAATGGATGATAAAAAATACTTCCTTTGCTATTAAGACCCTGCAACTGCCGAAGGATAAGACCTCTAGCAAAAAATACAGGCAACTCTTCGCTTCGGAGAAGTCAAAATACTCCAGTTACGGTTGGAACTTTATATACACCGACGGCTCAAAAACAGCAAACAGCTCAACGTTCGCAGTCACAAAAGAAAATGGTGACTTGATTCGACACGGCTCTCTCCACACAATATGTTCATCATATACGGCCGAAGTCGGCGCTTTATTAGAAGCAGTTACTTATGCAAATTACACCAGGGGAAAGTATATCGTATGCATCGAAGCCATAGAATCGCCGGAAAACACACAAAATGAAATAGTCGCCATACGCAACAATCTTCTGAAATATCCAAACAAAGTGAAACTGATGTGGATCCCGGGGCACACAGGGATACCCGGTAATGAAAAAGCAGACGCAGCTGCGAAAAATGCAGCAAATACACCAACCATAACGTTCGGTTATTTCACAAAACAAGACATTATAACTGAGATTAAACGCCTAAGGAAAAAATCAGCAAAAGATAATTGGAGTGGATATATTCATCACTATTCTAAAGTCAACCCGTTCAGAATTAAGCCGACCTACACTGCAGACATCACCTTGCGCGCCATCAGGCCCTTTACCCGCCTACGTCTGGGACACACCATAATTACACACGCTCATTTATTGAAACGTGCCCCTCATGGAAACTGCCCATTCTGCGACGAAAACGCAACGTTAGAACACATATTAACCGCTTGCCCTATAACTGCAACAATTAGACATGAGATTTTCAATTCGGCCGATCCATTCCAGCTTCTGAATGAGCCCACCGCTAAAAATGTGAATATGATTTATAATTTTCTTAAGGAAACAGATCTACTTCGACGAATATAAAGATTTATAGCTACTCTAATTAACTCACTAACCCTACTTTCTAAGTACTAATCTATCCTTTCACTTCTGTTTTAATATTACATTAAACATACATATGTATGTAGCATAACAGACAGCCGAAGGCCTCTGCTGAAAGTGCTGCTAGATATTAATTTGTAGAATATTAAGTATTGTACAAATAATTTATAAATAAAATTTTATTGTCTTTTAATATTGTTTTTGTGAACAGTCCAGCCTGCCATTGTGAGGACGGTTGTATTCCTATCTTCTTTAACTATTTCTTTTTTTAAACCTTGGCGTAAGTTTCGATCCTAACCTTCTGTTAATCCTGATGAAAATCTCTTCTCCTGGTGAATAACTTTTGATTTCATGCCTAATTTGGTTATGGTAGTATAAGTCCTGTTTTTGTTTTTCTGTCAAACGATTAATGATGTCTTGTTTATCCGAGAGAACTTTTTTTAGAACATTATTTGAATTTCTGTGGAAAAATATGTCTATAGGCTTTCTACCGGTGGTGGAGTGATTTGATCTGCTATACTCGTGTATTGTTCTTATAAGTAAATCATGAAAAGTTGTATGAAGTTTATCTGGTTTTATGCATCTCATAATTTCTGAAAGGGTAGAATGAAGTCTTTCTACTTGACCATTAACGAAGCTGGAGTAAGGGGGTGTAGTAAAGACTTGTATGCCAAATTGATCTTTGTGGAGGAAATTTATTGTTGCGGAATTTAGGGATTTTTCGTTATCTATGACCATGGATTTAGGGATACAAAATGCCAAAATTATTTCTTTTAACGGTTCTTTGACATCTTCAACTGCTTTTGATTTTAAAATTTTCGCTAAGGCATCCTTTGAAAATTTATCTATTGAGGTGAGTACAAGGTTTCCTTCAGTGGAGTAAATGTCGATATGAACAATTCCTCCAGGATTTTGTGGTATTGGTGTGGGCTGAAATTGTGGTTGGTTGGGACGACGATCGTACTTTTGCTCTCTGCAAACTTGACAATTTTTAACGATTCTATTCGATTTTTCTTTCATTTTAGGAAAGAAGTAATTCTGTTTTATTTGCTCTATATTTTCTTTAGAGTTTCGGTGGGCTCTTCTGTGCTCATTGATTAAGATTTCTTCTTGTTCTACGGCGTTAGTTATTTCTTTAACCTGTGACTGTGTGTCTTCTTTTTTTATAGTTTCTGAAATGGACGGGATATAAATCCTGAATTATTCACATGATTGGTTCAGTGGTAAATAAGCCAATGATCACGCTAGGATTAAGATATTTTTTTAGTGTTGATAATTTCAACAAGTCCTTGGTGTAGTGGGGTTTTTGTACTATGTGCCTATGATAGGTTGGAAATGAAATCTCAAATTTGTAGTTGTCTTTGTTACCTATTATAATATGGAGGTGGTTTTTGAAAACGTTTATGGGGCATTCTACTGCTGGTATATTGTTATCCGAATAACTTTCGTCACTGTGTTGGGTTCTCGTCATGGAATTTATTTGAGATGTACTAGATAGTGCATCCGCAACAACATTTGTTTTTCCTGGTTGATACTTCAACTCGTAGTTGTATACCTCTAGGATCGCTTTCCATCTTTTCATCTTGCTGTGGGTATTTTTGTTGCTAAGTGCGTATGTCAAAGGTCTGTCAATATGGTTACTTTTCGCGATCCGTATAGATAGTTCCTCAATGAATTTAAAGCCCAAATTATAGCCAACATCTCTTTTTCGTTTGTGGCATAATTTTCTTCAGTTTTACTAAGAGTTCTTGAGAGAAATGTTACGGGCCTTTTATCTTGCGAGAGGACTGCGCCGGTAGTCGGAAGCGTCTGTCGTTAAATCAAAACCTTTTTCAAAATCTGGGTGAGATAGGGTGACATCATATGACACTAGTGAATTTTTTAATTTTTGGAATGCATCTAAAGCGTTCTGGTTTAAAGAAATCTTTACATTTTTGGATGCATTTTTCGAGAATCGTCCCTCTTCTCCTCTTAGAAGGGACGTCAAGGGCTTGGCGAGCTTCGCATAATCCTTAATGAAACGTCGGTAATAACCTGACATTCCTAGAAAGCTTCTCAAACCCCTTAGGGTTTTTGGTGGTGCTAATTGGGCTATTGCTTCTACTTTTTTTGATTAGCTCTTATTCCAGCGGTTCCTACGATAAATCCTAGGAATTCGATTTCAGTTTTGAAAAATTCACATTTATCAAGCTGTACTTTGAAGTTCGCAACTTCTAATGTATTAAATACTTTATTGAGATTTTCGAAGTGTTTTTCTTCGTTTTTTGAAAAGATAACTATGACATCTATATACACGTAACATATTTTCCCTATAAGGTTTCTCAGGACATCGTCTAAAATACGTTGGAAAATTGAAGGGGAGTTTTTTAAACCAAATGGGAGTCTGACAAATTCAAATTTTCCATTGTTTACCGAAAAGGTTTTCTCAACGTCACATTCCTTTAAAGGAATCTGGTGGAAACCACTCTTCAAGTCAACAACTGAAAAGTGTTTGTTTTTTCCTAGATTCGCCAGAACTTCATTTATTTCCGGAATCGGGTATTTGTCGGCTACAGTAATAGCGTAGTTAATATTCCCCGTTTGTACCGATTTATCAATGTCCATCGCTTTAGGTTTTTGAGGTTTGGGTGCTGTTGGCCTTGGGGGTGGGAATTGGAATTGTTGGCGCATTTGGTAATGTGGTTGAAACAAAGGTTGGGAGTTACGGTTAGGGAAAGGATGTTGATTTTCGAATGTATTTCGTTGCATATTATTTATAGGTTTGTTATAATTGATTGAATGTTGGAATGTTAGTTCTGGGTAAAATGGTGTATTATTATTTCGTATATTACGCATTGGAGGGAGTGGTGGTTGTTGACGATGTTTATGGTTTTGGCGATTGTTCGCGTCGTCTGACCTATAATGTTGATTTTCTAATTTCAAGCATAGGTGTAGAGCTTGTGGGAGGTCTGAAAGTTCACGAATACCAACTAATCTTGGTAGATCTCAATTTAAGCCTCGGACAAAAGTACCAAGAGCTTTGTCTGGATAAGTTTGAGTCAGAAGTCTCATGGATTCACTTCCCGTTTCCATGCAGCCAATTTTATTTAATATTAACGATGAATGTGTATAGACTTCCTGATAGAAATTCTGTATGGTATTTCTTCCCTGGATAAGTGCAGTAATTTGGTATTCTAACGTTCCTAAGTCACGTTTGTCTGCGTAATGTAATGTTAGGCATTTTACTATACTATTCCAAGTGAGTGGTGTGTTGTACGATTCCAACGCTATATCTGCATTTCCTACTACTTTGTTCCTTATGACGCTAAGGATGCCATAATATTTGGGTGTTCCTGCCATAGAGCTATAAATTTGCAGTACTCTGTCGACACTTTTCTTCCATGAGATAAATTCTGCGGGGTTTCCTGAAAAATCTCTTAAACTTCTTACAATGTCGGGTATTTTATCTAACTCGTTTAGGTTTCCTCTGTACCTTTCTTCTATGGTCTGGTCGTTTCCATAGTTAATATCTGCGTTAGGGTTTATTATTGATTGTACTATACTTCTACACTGTTGTGCACAAATAGACGCTATTCTGTTCTCTAGGTCTTCTGCGGATATATGGTTTGGAGGGGAATGGGGATTTGGAACGTTAAGAAGGGGTGGTCTTACTAAATTGTTAGTGTTAGCCATATTGATTCGCAAGGTTAACTATAATTTAACCCTTGCTTTTATTATTATCTTTTATTTAATTTTTTATTATTTTTTTTTACTTCTTATTTAATTAGTATAAAGGCATATTTTATTACTATAGCATCTAAAATATTAAAATAATTAATGACTTACAATATTAGGTAGACCTGCTGCATTGTTTTATTACTTGCTGCTTTTTCTGATGCTGTTGCTGTTGCTGTTATTGGTGATGAGTTTTGTTGTTGCTGTTTCTGATTTTGTTGTTTTCGATGATGAGTTTCCTTCTTGCTATTTCTGATGTTGTTGTTATTGATGACTAGTTTCGTTGTTGCTATTTTTGATGTTGTTGTTATCGATGATTAGTTTCGTTGTTGCTATTTCTGATGTTGTTGTTTTCGATTTTATTTTATTTTATTATTTGATTTTATAATATAATTTTTTTCGTTTATTTATTATTATTTGTTGGGAAGACTATGTCTTTTTAATCCAACTTCTTTTTCTTATTATTATTTGTTGGGAAGACTATGTCTTCTTAATCCAACTTCTTTTTCTTATTATTATTTGTTGAGAAGACTATGTCTTCTAAATCCAACGTCTTTTTCTTAACTATTCTTATCGACTACCACTTAACTACTGTTTTGAAACTTAAGCTAACAATTAGTTATATCGGAATTAAAAGTGTGTGAGCAGCGATCATCACATGCAGTGCAACATGACCGTGCATTCAATGCAGACGCTACGTCAACACTTTTGGGTCGCTCGTGCACCGATCGGAAACGGGCTAAACAAAATTTGGAACGCAAACAGGAAATGATATTCAGCGAAAGTATAGCAAAAATATGCTTATACGTTTCGTAATAATTATTGAGAAATATAAATATATTTGGTGTTAACTTATACAAGCAAGCAGGATTGCAACTAAACATTTTAAGCATATAAACACGCACATATCGTGCAGACTCAAAGGCCATTAACCTTTTGCTTTCTCTCATTATCGCCCTTAAACGCAAGTATGTATAAACTAACGAGTGCGAAGCAATAAATAAAGTAGAAAGAAAACAACAACAGACTAATAGCACAACTATTAGGAGTACGAAGAAATAAATAAAATAGAAAGAAAGCAAAACAAATTAATAGCAACTATTAGGAATAAGGAAAACGAAATACGCGCTCGTTATTAGATACTTGTGTATACAAAAAACATACAAACCGCTTATCTTAAAGATTCAAACGTATTTATTGCTACCATAAATACACTGAGAGAAGTTTTTTCTTTCTCATATTTTCATTTTTTACATATTATCTAAATGAACGGAGATTCTAATTAATCTAAATCGATTCAATATCTGAAACTGCAAAAAATTATTACTGAAGAAAAGAGCCCATGTACACCTGCTGAAGCTACACGCTCAAAGCAAGGTGCTACAAAGCAAAAAAAATTAAAGATATTTCAAATACTAAATTCATTGCTGAGAGTGACAGTCTAATTCGATACTGCACTCAATTTTCATCTTCACTGATTCAAGACAATTCTGAATCGGTATTAGAAATAAAAAAAGAAAATCTAAGCAATTTCTGGACACGTCTCCAAGCTGCGTATGACGCAATTCTAGAATCTGACGAATCAGATCTACCGGAAAATTTTAAATCCTCGGCTTGCTCCGAATACGAAAACTGCTTAGGCCAGTACGAGGAAACGAGAGCTATGGTCTCCGATCAACTGAGATTAATTAAAGTAATTGCACCTACTCCACAACCGAGAGTAGAGCTGCCACAAATTCAAAGCCAAGAGGCGAGCTCAGGCATTCAGCTCAAAGTGCCAGCATGTGATACAGATATATTTCACGGAGGTTATAAACAATGGCCGTCCTTCCGGGACACGTTTACGGCCGTGTACATAAACCATCCTAAGTTATCACAAGCGCAAAAATTGTATCACCTCCGATACAAAACAAAAGGTCAAGCAGGCGTCATAGTAAAACAGTTCGCTTTTAATGACAACAATTTCAATTATGCTTGCGAAGCTCTAAACGCTCGTTACGAAAACGAAATAATATTAGTCGACAAACAAGTCACAATATTAATGAATTTACCAAAAATTCAGAAAGAAACAAGTGAAGAATTCATAAAACTTCAATTAGCTGTTTCAAATTGCTTGTCGGTTCTAGCGACACAAAATATTCCCACAGACAATTGGGATCCCATACTGGTAAATATATGCTCCGCGGCATTACCGGAAAAATCTTGGCTTCTGTGGGATCAATCGCTCTCATCACGAAGAAAATGCCCAACGTGGTAACAAATGAAAGATTTCTTAACTACCCAATATGAAATTGCGGAAAGGGTAGATAAAAAAAACGGTCAGAACTAAAAACGTTCAACATGAACAAAACCACAACCACAGAAGCTTCTTTAAAAATCAATCGTTCACATCCGAACAATATAAACAAACGTCATGCGAACTGTGTAAAGGAGGGCACAAGCTGAAGGCTTGCGAAAGTTTAAAAAACTTAATATCAATGAAAGGAACAACTTTGTCAGAGCAAAAAGACTCTGTACAAACTGCTTGTCCCACTCACACAACCTCAATAATTGCGAAAGCAAATTCAATTGCGTATATTGCCACAAGAAGCATCATTCAATGTTGCATTTCAATAACTTTCCTAGCACACCCGAAAGTAGTGCTTTCTCCAAAAGAGCCACGGGTTTAGTTGCAACCGCAACTCCCGAAACACAAAATCCCGAAATTTGCTAAGAGACACAATGTTGCTCAACGGCTTTAAAAACACAAACGCCACACAGCGAGAACCAAAGTAAGGTACTACTACCCACAGCAGTTGTCTCCATCGAACACCGAGGAGAACTTTTCAAATTGAGCCCTAGGACCAAGGATCACAACGATTTTTCATAGCATCTAGGGCACAAAATAGGCTAAAACTACCAACAAAACAAGCCCACTTTGAAATTACGGGAATGGGCGGAAGAGTAGTTTAAAACTCGAATAAAATCTGTTCCATTACCCTATTTTCCAACCAAAGCGGATGTTCAAATATCATTGAACATGCTTACTTATCGGCAAAGCCGAAATTCTTCTAAATATAAATATCTATTAATATATATACATACATACATATATACATAATGCATTTACAAGCAATGCACATCTAATAGTAATAAAAATACATGGGGACACAAGTCATAAATTTACAGAACAGATAACATTAAACATACACACACACATGTATTAAATTGTACACTTGAAATCAACCCCATGTCAAGCAGCAATAAAAAATATGCTGCAATACATAAAAACATACACACATACACACATACACATATATTTAGTTATTTAAGATAGTTTTAAAAATTGTATATAATCTAGGCAAAAACGAAATAAAATCAGAATGAAATATTCTCAGCTCAACTAAAGACTTTTTTGAAATCCCCCCACCAGCGGTAAGGTAGACAAAAATCTTTGTTGGGTATTAACATTTGGTCCTATCGAGCCTAAAAAAAGAGCTCAGCCAAATTTGAAAAAGCCCTGATATTATAAAAAACACAGGCAAAATTAAATTGTAAGACGGGTGTATATTCCCGCATATTGACTAAAAAAAAAATTAAAAATTGTAAGACGGGTGTATATTCCCGCATATTGCTTAAACAAAAATATTCGTAAGACGGGTGTATATTCCCGCATTAAAAACCGATCACATAAGCCGTTTTAGCAGAGACTAAACGCAGTGATCTAACTGCTATCCAAAGAGATATTCAGCGGCTGTGAGTCGAGGCACAGCAAGGTCAACTAGGCGACCAAATCAAATACCTCCAACGATTTCTTTGGAGATAAAACAAGCAGTTCATCAATAAATAGGAAAAGTGTTGCGGAAAATCTCTCAAAATGGGAATAAACAAGAAGAAAATTCCTGAAGCCCAAGCGGATTTTTCCGAAAAGGTGTTGTACATGTCCAACACTTTTCCAACAAAGCCATCATATAAAACAAAAATGGAAGAAGTTGAAGCTAAACACCAAGATTCGGATCGAAAAACTTCTTTATTCATGAGGAAAGTTGAAAACCTCAGAAGAAAAATGGAAGATCTAAGTATGGAGTTAATGATCGACAACGATCAAATAAAAGGCTTAGACTTTTTATTCACAGACATTCTAAATCTAAAAAGCAAATTAGATTTAAATGTAGAAATTGAAATCTTATTCAAAGAAATTTATGACGAATACTACGAAGAGCTTAAATATTTAAAGAAAAAGCTACAAAAAGAAGAGCCTAAAATTTTTTATCGCCCTAACTTTGAAGAAAGAAAAATAATAAAAATTCCAACATTTTATGGCGATATTAAGGAATGGGCCAAATTTTACAACGTGTTCAAAGTTATGGTACATGACAACGAGCAGATGAAGAATATAGAGAAAATGCTGCGCCTCCGTCAATGCTTAAAAGGCGAAGCTGCACGAGTAATACAGCATTTTCAAATCTCGTCAAAAAATTATGAAGCTGCATGGAGTCTACTTAAAAAAAAGTTTGACTATCAGCCAACTCTGTTCATCGTACCTAAATTATCTACAACTGCGACGAAACTAACTAATGCAGTGCAAAAGATTGAAGACGAAAAACTTACAAAAATTCCATTACTCCCTATATCTTCTGTTGAGGAAAAAACAGCAGAAGTAATAGAGGAAAATAGAAAGGAAAATGAAGTTGAAGAACTTCGTAATCCTTCAAAAACTGAAGAAAAAATAATAACGGTTCTATTACTCCCTCTATCTTCTGTTGAGGAAAAAACAACAGAAATAATAGAGGAAGAAAAAAAGGAAAATGAAGTTGAAGAAGAATTACACAAATCTTCAAAAACTGAGGAAAAACAATCTCAATTAGTATCTCTTCCAGCAGGCTCACATTTTGGAGAAATGTGGGAAAGTGCAATCCAGGATAAATCAGTTGAAGATGAGGACGAAGCTAAAGAAATGGACCACATTTTGGAACATGATGCTGAAGCGCATGAGAAGGAAGAGGAAATTAAATTTGTATACAAACCAACACAATTGCCGAAAAAGCGCAAAGGTGTTTTAGAAGAGCCAAATAAAGACGTGGATATTAAAGCCGCTAACGATGTAGACATGACAGAAGAAAAAGCAGAACTGAACCCAAAAGCCAAGATGAAGAAAAGGATGGGATGTTCGTGGACAAAACAAGTACAACAATCACCGAAGGACGGAATCAGTGCAGCAGAGTATACAAAGATGCAAATAAAGAAACGTAAAATCAAAGGTACACAATCGTCGGACGTAAAAGAAGAAAAGCCAAAAGGACACGAATTTGAGGAAATAGTTACGTGCAAACTATCACTGATACAACACAGGAAGGCGCATAGTCATCGTGAACGTCGCTTAGTTCACGACCATGACAGGATCGCAAGCTGTTGTCATCTTTTTGGCAGTCACATTTAGCTTCCGGTAGAATGTTCAAAATTGATCATGTCGTTATATAAGATAAGAAATATCATATATGTACGTACATATCCATATACAGTCCACTAGTTTTAAATAATCATTTCTTTCCCTCGGCAATATGTTCAAATATCATTGAACATGCTTACTATCAGCAAAGCCGAAATTCTTCTAAATATAAATATCTATTAATATATATACATACATACATATATACATAATGCATTTACAAGCAATGCACATCTAATAGTAATAAAAATACATGGGGACACAAGTCATAAATTTACAGAACAGATAACATTAAACATACACACACACATGTATTAAATTGTACACTTGAAATCAACCCCATGTCAAGCACCAATAAAAAATATGCTGCAATACATAAAAACAACACACATACACACATACACATATATTTAGTTATTTAAGATAGTTTTAAAAATTGTATATAATCTAGGCAAAAACGAAATAAAATCAAAATGAAATATTCTCAGCTCAACTAAAGACTTTTTTGAAATCCCCCCACCAGCGGTAAGGTAGACAAAAATCTTTGTTGGGTATTAACAGCGGATATAAGAATACAAGCAGAAGCTATAGTCTTACCGCATTTAACCAATTTTTCCAATATAAAAATAGCAAGCATTGGGCAAAGGTTTCACACCTTAAGTTAGCAGATTACAACTGCAAACCCCCCTCAAATAGATCTTCTATTAGGCAGCGATCTCATACCACAAATAATACTCGAAGGTATTGAGAAAATTTCAAACACTCTTTTGGCACAAAAGACTATTTTCGGTTGGATCCTAAGTGGACTAGTCACGGAACCAGTCACAACAATGATAACTCAAGTTGAGGAAATCTTAAACGAGTACCTCAATTCACAATTGAGAAAATTTTGGGAGATAGAAGAACTCCCCCCCCCCCCCCCCATTTCAATCACAACCCCCGAAGATCAGTATTGTGAAGACTTTTACAAAGCCACAACTACTAGATCAGGAAATGGTCGGTATGTCGTACGACTACCATTTAAACAACAATTTCCAGACACACTCGCCTTAGGTCACTCTCGCACCTCTACAATACAGCAGTTTCTAAGTATGGAAAAAAGCCTACTTAGAAAAAGTGAGCTCAAACAACATTATGATGGTGTCTTAGAAGAATACCTCCATTTAGATCACATGGAGGAAGTAAGCCCATGCGAAAAAATCATAAAAGGCATATATCACTCATTTTATATGCCACACCATGCAGTAGTAAAGCCTGACAAAAAAACAGCAAAAGTAGGAGTTGTCTTTAATGCCTCCAGATGCACTAGCTCGGGGAATTGCCTAAATGATATTCTATTCACGGGCCCCACACTCCAACCAGATTTAATGCTCCTCTTATTAAATTGGCGTATATACAAATACGTTTTCAATGGGGATGTTGAAAAAATGTATCGACAAATAGTCGTACATAAAGTTGATCAAGATTTTCAACGAATTATTTTCCGAAAATCTCCCAATAGTCCATTACGCGACTTTAAATAAAACACAGTTACCTTTGGTGTAAACTGTGCCCCATACCTCGCCATTCGTACACTCTACGAACTGGCAGAAGACCCAAAGTCAGAATTTCCTCTGGCAACACAAGTTTTAAAAACACATACGAATGTAGACGATATCCTGTCTGGGAGCCACAGCCTCTCACAAGCATACGAGTCCTTATCACAAGTGATAAAGGCCCTCAACACCACAGGGTTTCCTCTAAAAAAGATCACAGCTAATCACCCAAGTATCTTAAATATATACCAAACAATAACAAATTGAATACTAATTTCCTTATTTTTGAAAAGAAAAGTATAACAAAAACACTGGGCATTCAATGGAATGCGATATCGGAGCAGTTCTCATACACGACAGAGTCCATAACCGCATTATCCGCCATAACAAAGAAGCAAATTTTATCCTCAATGGCAAAACTTTTTGACCCCGCAGGATGGCTTGCGCCAATTATGATACAAGCAAAAATCTTGATTCAAGAATTATGGCTAGACGGAATATACTGGGACGAACAAGTGAGACCTCTTCGCTTAGAAAAGTGGTCCCAGTTTGCTAATAATCTAAAAAACATCCGCAGATACAAATTCCACGGTGGGTAAACTATTCCCCCGAATACAAAGTCGAACCCCACGGCTTCTGCGATGCCTCTGAAAAGGCATATTGTGCCACGATCTATGTACGCGCACAGAGCGACACCGTAACCACAAGCCACCTACTAGCGGCAAAAGAAAAAGTGGCACCTCTAAAAACGATAAGTCTACCACGAGTTGAACTCTGTGGCGCTCTGCTACTAGCAAAGCTGGTTTCCATAGTGAAGACCCACATGAACATGACCAAATGCAATTTATATCTATGGCCCGATTCCGAAATCTTTCTTGCTTGGTTAGAAAGGCCACCACACTCGTGAAAAACATATATTTCTAATCGAACCTCTCAAATACTTGACCTAGTAGGAGCAGCTACATGCGACACGTAGCCAGTGCCGACAATCCTGCTCATCTAGGTACAAGAGGGTGCAAACTCCTGGATCTTGCCACCACCACGCTCTGATGGAATGGCTCCCAAGGGCTAACCGAATCCACAGATTCTTCGCCACAATCGACAATGCGCAACATAATCGCCCCAGAAAGTCGAAAAATCGACACCTATCATACAATAGTGGATGATAATGAAATCTTTGAACGATTTTCATCGTTCTCTCGAGCCCTCAGAGTAGTCGCATATATGCTGAAATTCATAGAGCAACTTAAACTTAAAGTTAAAGGAGTAACTTACTTATAAAAAAAAAAGGTAACGCTTATCGCCTCAACCCAAACGCGCTACTTCAGTCTCGACATCATTCATTACTCATAGAGTCGAAGCCGATTGATAAGAAGAGTTCACTCTTAGTGCTAAACCCATTTTTAGACACGAAAGGACTGCTTCGTGCCAATGGTCGGCTCGCTATTTCAAGCGTGACTTACAACGAACGCCACTCCATCATAATACCACATTACTCCTGAATTACATCCATATATTAATGTTGCACGCCGAACAGCGCCTCATGCAACATATGGTACGGCAAGAGTATTACATTCCCCGTCTTAAGCCCCAGATCAAAAAATGCATTTTCATGTGCAAGATCTGCACTATGCATAAGCAAAAAATGCGATCGCAGATTATGGCAGCATTTCCGCATGAACGCTGCAATTTCGCTCTGCCTTTCACGACCACAGGTGTCGATTTTGTTGGGCCTTTCAAATAAAGGCGTCCATGTTAAGATCTCCAACTCTCATGAAGGGCAATGTGGCTGTCTTTGTATGTTTCGCGACAAGGGCAGTACACCTTGAGCAGTGTACTAATCTGACGACGGAGGCTTTTCTCGCGGCATTTGCTCGCTTCGTCGCTCGACGTGGCTTCCCATCCAAAATCATGAGCGATAATGGCAAAACATTCATAGGAGCCCAGCGAGCCACAGAAAAACAGTTTGTGGATTTCTTAAAACAAGTGACCCCTGATATCGTACAAAAGTACGCCTCTCAAGGTACCAATTGGCAATTTATACTTCCAAGCGCTCCTCATATGGGTGGTTTATGGGAGTCAGCTGTAAAGAGCTTCAAATCTCATTTCAAGAAGCTAGCCGGCAGCTTTAAATTTAATTATGAAGAATTCACGATATTTTTAGCTAAAATTGAAGCCGTTCTGAACCCACGGCCGTTCACAGCGCTATCGCAAGATCGCTCCAACTTCACAAACGTAACTCCATGGCATTTCCTAAAAGGAGCACCCATTCTGGCCACACCTGAGCCAGGCGTGAAGTCGCTATCCTTATTAAATAGATGGGAGTGAATTAAAATTCTCCATCATAATTTCAGTAGCCGATGGAAAGAAGACTATATAAAGGACCTCTACAAGAGGTACCGATGGAAAAATACAGAAAATGCGCCAAAAGTTGGAGGCTGTGTCCTGATTCACGACGATTGCGTGCCACCTACCGAATGGCGGATGGGCCGCATAGAGAAGCTTTATCCAGGCTCCGGCGGTCATATTCGCGTAGTCGATCTCCGTACGCAATCCGTAAAGCTAACAAGACCGCTCGTCAAACTATGCTTCCTACAGATCGCCGATAACCGCGAAACGAAAACCGATAAACCGCTCAAATAAACCGAATATAAAAACAAAATAAAATAAAAATTTATTTAAATACATGTATATATATTTAAAATAACACACAAAAGTAGTCGATTAACCTAACGACCCACTCATGCCGCATAACGTGGCAGCCATGCTCATATGTCCTATATACAACCAAATTCTAATTCAAATAACACTCTTCTAAACAGATCAATAAGGATGCCAGCACCCCCGACACCAACCACTCGTTCGGCTGTCAATGTGCCACGCCAAGCGGCTGCCCCAGTTGCAGCGTCCCGAACAACCACACCAACGGCGCCTCGGAGTGGAACGGTAGCATTTCCGTCAACACACGCGCTAGTCGCAGACCCACAACGCCGTAGATGCCCTCTATGTCGTCGACCCCACCGGCCGCCACAATGCGTCATATTTAAAGGATTGCCACCTCAGCAACGCCAGTTGGTCGTGCAGGCGCACGGCCATTGTCTCAATTGCCTGACGCCTATCACCAAACAATGTACGTCGGGAAACCTGTGCCAGATTTGTATATGGACGCATCACACCATGTTGCACCATACAACGCGGAACGACACCAGCCAACCTCCGCCGCAACCGCGGCGCAGTACAACGACCGCCATTAAGCCGGAATGCACGGTTCCGTCGAACCATAGGGCCATCATTATCCCGTGCCCGGCGGCCACATAATGGGGCGTCAACCCGACTCCTATAACAACGACCGCGTCCGCGCCGCACCTCAGGCCTCAGCAGCGTCATAGCCACTCTCCAGCAGCTTCAGAGGATTCTAAGCTGAAATATTCGTCTAGAGGGGCCGGGATGGCTAAATAAGCCTTAGTCGCCTGCCCCACACCACACCTACACCCATCTCTAACACGCACACTCACCACACTCACCTCGACATCACCACACTCCACATCAACACCACCCACACGCGAGAGCCCAGGATCCACACACTCAAACACGCACCACACTACTCAACATAAAAAGGGTCAGGCGACACAGAAGTCAGTGCAGATTCGATCGCCTTTGCATCAGTTTCGTTTTCCCGCCACCGCTACGCAGCATCCCATCGTGAAATATTAAAGTTAATCTCAAATTGAAGTTCCGTATACTAAGTGAATTTAAGTATCTTGTTAAGGAAAAAGAAACCCCACTAATCGAGTGTTCAACTCGTATTGTTAAAAATTGTATTAAGTGAATTTATATTATAATAGAAAAAGAAACCCCAACTAATCGAGTGTGTCATTTATACTGTAACAATCCAATATACCAACAAGTGGTGCATCCCGAGAGTTTTATTTTCAAACACCTAAAGCGCACAAGCGGTAAGTGACGCGGGCAGTGACCCCCACAAAAGTATTTATTAAATATGTTATAAAAATGTTATGTTCCTTCTTGAATCACTCCGCCACAGCAACGCGTGGCTGGGTCTGCTGGTATATGCATATATTTTTATACATTTATGCAAGTTAATACAATAAATATTTATTACAACACAACAACATTCATTGCAACAATGTTGTTGATAAAGTTGAATAACATAAACAAATATACGCTGCAACTCCAAGAATCGATCGACATTTTTGCTGATCAATAAATAGTAATATCAACAACAATAATCAACTTCAATATATTGTAAATTCTGCTGACCATTCAACGTCCGCTAAACTCTGCCGTAAAGAACGCCGACGCCGCTGCCGTTGAACCACAGCTAGCTTAGGGTATTTTTAAGATTCTATGTTTCAGTTTCTTTTCAAAACTCAATAAAGT
The DNA here is from genome assembly GCA_027475135.1 of Bactrocera correcta. NCBI lineage: Eukaryota > Metazoa > Arthropoda > Insecta > Diptera > Tephritidae > Bactrocera > Bactrocera correcta. The sequence continues at coordinate 35,609,508 of CM050322.1, read as the reverse complement.
AAAAACTTAACTGGCGGCCGTACAGGGACCAACGAGGATAAAACTTAAAAATTGAGCTTCGTTGGACAAATCGGTGGATTGCAAGTCAGGTAAGGTAAGCGCGCAGAACACCCTCTACATTTGTGTAAGCTGTAGAATCCTTAGTAGGAAGCAAACGGGAGAAAATCCGAGTTACCAGGAGGAGTGACAGCATCAAATTCCCTAATGTAACCGTGCGATTCTGTAACGTGAGACAGTATCAAGTCTCTAAATTTGAGATTTTGAGTTAGAGACAGTTTTTGAGACTTGAAACGATTTTGCTATTCTGTAAGTGACCGTCTCAAAATCTATTACATTTCATTATTCAGAGATGTTTTTACACTTGAATGATAATAAATATGTCGATAACAAATATTAACTTTTCTATAACATAATCAAAAAACATAATTATCAATAAAAATAAAAATATATGTTGACTTTGTTTCATAATATTTACGAAATTTATGTAAAATTTATTTATTTTTAATCTTTTCGTGTTCGAATTGCTTACAAAATGTAGAAAAACGACAATCGATTAATATCTATGATGATCTCTATTCAGTACATTGAAAATGGCAGCAAGAGTTCTATTTAGTTTTGTGACCAGCTAACTACCAGGTCTCAATATTTTGAGACTAATGCTAGAGACTGTTTAGTGAATAGTAACTAGTATCAAATTGATACTTTGTCTCAAAATGTCTCAAATAGAGACTAGAGACTGGTTACAGAATCCCGCTGTAAGTTAGAATTCAAGTAATTTTGAAATATAAGTGAATTAAAAAATTAAATTTTGATATTTGAAATTGAAAAGAAAATAAATAAATAAAGTAAGCTTAATTATACATGAAAGGTTGAAAATTTATGGAAAAAATACAGATATTAAATTTAATTGAAAATAAAAATTATATTTGAGAATTTTAAATTTTATACAAGAAAAGACGATATTAAACCTCAAAACATAATTATTAAATAGAAAACTAAAATTTTATATAAATATTCATAAAAATATTGAAACTAAGTGAAAGTGAAATTAACTAATTAAAATTGTGAAATTAAGTGCATATAAAATTACAAATAATTAAAAGGGCGTAAAGCGATAAAAAAATAATATCTCCTTTTGCAAACAATTAACTTAACGAAGTTTTGTACGCAAAAGTGGTATAATTTAACCCAATTCTGCGATTATTACCCAAAGGATGATATTGATTGAATAAGGCGAATCAGAAATAAACTTATGGTAGTAAAAATACTCCAATTGAGTTAATAATATAAAATTAAAATTTGAAAAAACGAATGGCTAATCCAAACAATTTAATTAGACCTCCTATATTTGATATTGAATAAAACGACAAAGGCAAGCAAATGCCATTCGGCAAGTGTTATATGAACAATTACCAATTTTATTACAACAGACTCAAAATCAAACATTTGATTTTACTAACGTAGAGTGTCAAGGAATTGACCAGGAGCACCCAGGTAATTTAGGAGAATTAGACAGAACAATTACCGATTTTATTAAAACAGACTCAAAATCAAACATTTGAATTTACTAACGTAGAGTGTCAAGGAATTGACCAGGAGCACCTAGGTAATTTAGGAGAATTAGACAAAGTGCCCGACATAGTAAAAAATCTAAGAGAATTTTCCGGTGACCTACCCGAACTTGGCTCATGGAAAAAAAGTGTAGACAGAATTTTAAGAACATACGAACACACAGTTGGTACCGCAAAGTACTTTGGTAGCTCAGACACTGCGTTAGAATCGTACAACGTACCTTTAAATTCGGAGTGCCATCTCCAAATGCCTTACGCTTCACTATGCAGACAAAAGGGACTTGGGTACATTAGAGTACCAATTGACCACCATAGCACAAGGTGCTAACCAGTCTGTTAAAGAATTCCAACAGCCGATCTATAAACATTTATCGTTGATCCTTAATAAGATAGGCTTTATGGAATTAGGCAGAGAAAGGGAACAATTAATGATTAAGCCGTACGGGAACAAGGCTCTTGATACCTTTATTCGCGAATTACGTGGAGACCTTTCACGTCTTCTCCACTGCCGAGATAGACAAACGACAAAGGAATTTTAATAATACTTACCAACAAGCAGGTACAGGAATACCAGTACCAACTATGACTGATTACCAACAAACTATCTCAGAATAAGAAGAACAGACAGATTACGATGAAACACTTAGCGACTATACCGAAGTTATTGAAAATAGTGACCAAGAACAACAATCCGATTCTATTTATCTTAATTTTTTAAAAGTAACTGACTCCTCACTTCCATACATCGAATGTTAGGTGACGAGCGGACAAAAGCTTAAAATACTGATTGACACCGGATCCAATAGAAATTATATTCAGCCGAAATTTGTACAGAATCCACTACAGAATAAAACCCCATTTAATGCAGTATCCGTAGGAGGTAAATAAAAATAACCCATTACAAAATGGCTAATTTGTTTAATGATCCAAAATCAATACTTAAATTCTTTTTATTACCCATACACAGAACATTTGACGGAATATTAGCAAATGACAGTTTGAAGGAACTAGATGCAATCACTGAAAGAGGTAAATTGTTTTTTAAAACCGGCATGAGTATTCCAATAAAGGAGGGAAAATTTGAATCAGTAAATGCCATTATAGCCAAACTAGATCATCTCGCAAATTGTCAACGAAAAGACAACCATTTGCTAAAGAAATACCCAAATTTGTTTGCAAAACCCGATGACAAACTGACCTATACCACTAACGTTAAAGCCGAAATATGCACACGTTTGTAATTAGAAAGATGAAATAGCGATTAAAAGATGGAAGTCTTACCTGGATGAGTACAATAAGGAATTACTCTATAAATCAGGAAAAGAAAATATTGTAGCCGATGCATTGTCTCGAGTACCAAAACAATATGAAATTAATTCAATAACAGAAACCCAACGCAGTCCTGAAAGCTCTTCTCATAATCTTATTCCCAGCATTGAGGTACCGATAAACGCTTTTAAAAACCAAATTTTTATTTACAAAGAATATCGTCCTGACTACAAGTTCACATTCCATAGACACACTGTTTTTCAACCAACATATTCTGATAATGATCTAAGAGAAAGTCCTTAAACCCTTCAGTAATAAATGAAATCTACACGTCAGAAGACATAATGGGACAGATTCAAAGACTGTATCCAGAACATTTCAGGTCCTTTAAAATCAGATTTACTTAAATGAAGGTAGAAAACCATAACAAGGACCGCAAAGAAATTAAAACTTACACACCGGGGCAGACAATATTCGTTAAGCAAAATAGCAGATTAGGATCTAAACTTTCACCACGATATAAAAAGGAAATTGTAAAAGAAAACAAACTCTCTTCTTCTTTACTGGCGTAGACACCGCTTATGCGATTATAGTCGAGTCAATAACAGCGCGCCACTCGTTTCTTCTCTTCGCTACGTGGCGCCAATTGGATATTCCAAGCGAAGCCAGGTCCCTCTCCACTTGGTCCTTCCAACGGAGTGGAGGTCTTCCTCTTCCTCTGCTTCCCGCGGCGGGTACTGTGTCGAATACTTTCAGAGCTGGAGCGTTTTCAACCATCCGGACAACATGACCTAGCCAGCGTAGCCGCTGCCTTTTAATTCGCTGAACTATGTCAATGTCGTCGTATATCTCGTACAGCTCATCGTTCCATCGAATGCGATATTCGCCGTGGCCAACGCGCAAAGGACCATAAATCTTTCTCAGAACTTTTCTCTCGAAAACTCGCAACGTCGACTCATCGGTTGTTGTCATCGTCCAAGCCTCTGCGCCATATAGCAGGACGGGAATAATGAGCGACTTATAGAGTTTGGTTTTTGTTCGTCGAGAGAGGACTTTACTTTCTAATTGCCTACTCAGTCCGAAGTAGCACCTGTTGGCAAGAGTAATCCTGCGTTGGATTTCCAGGCTGACATTGTTGGTGGTGTTAATGCTGGTTCCTAAATAGACGAAATTATCTACAACTTTAAAGTTATGACTGTCAACAGTGACGTGGGAGCCAAGTCGCGAGTGCGACGACTGTTTGTTTGATGACAGGAGATATTTCGTCTTGCCCTCGTTCACTGCCAGACCCATTTGAGTTGCTTCCTTGTTCAGTCTGGAGAAAGCAGAACTAACGGCGCGGGTGTTGAGGCCGATGATATCAATATCATCGGCATAAGCCAGCAGCTGTACACTCTTGTAAAAGAATGTACCTGCTCGATTAAGTTCTGCAGTTCGAATAATTTTCTCGAGCAGCAGATTGAAAAAGTCACACGATAGGGAGTCGCCTTGTCTGAGACCTCGTTTGGTATCGAACGGCTCGGAGAGATCCTTCCCGATCCTGACGGAGCTCTTCGTGTTGCTCAACGTCAGTTTACACAGCCGTATTAGTTTTGCGGGGATACCAAATTCAGACATCGCGGCATAAAGGCAGCTCCTTTTCGTGCTGTCGAAAGCAGCTTTGAAATCGACGAAGAGGTGGTGTGTGTCGATTCTTCTTTCACGGGTCTTTTCCAAAATTTGGCGCATGGTGAATATCTGGTCGGTTGTTGATTTACCAGGTCTAAAGCCACACTGATAAGGTCCAATCAGTTTGTTGACGGTGGGCTTTAATCTTTCACACAATACGCTCGACAGAACCTTATATGCGATGTTGAGGAGGCTAATCCCACGGTAGTTGGCGCAGATTGTGGGGTCTCCTTTTTTATGGATTGGGCATAGCACACTTAAATTCCAATCGTTGGGCATACTTTCGTCCGACCATCTTTTACAAAGAAGCCGATGCATGCACCTTATCAGCTCTTCGCCGCCGTGTTTGAATAGCTCGGCCGGCAATCTATCGGCCCCTGCCGCTTTGTTGTTTTTCAGGCGGGCAATTACTACTCGAACTTCTTCATGGTCGGACAATGGAACGTCTGCTCCATCGTCATCGATTGGGGTATCGGGTTCGCTTTCTCCTGGTGTTGTGTGTTCACTGCCATTCAGCAAGCTGGAGAAGTGTTCCCTCCATAATTTAAGTATGCTCTGGGCATCGGTAACTAGATCACCTTTGGGGGTTCTACAAGAGTATGCTCCGGTCTTGAAACCTTCTGTAAGCCGCCGCATCTTTTCGTAGAATTTTCGAGCATTACCCTTGTCGGCCAGCTTATCAAGCTCTTCGTACTCACGCATTTCGGCTTCTTTCTTTTTCTGTCTACAAATGCGTCTCGCTTCCCTCTTCAACTCTCGGTATCTATCCCATCCCGCACGTGTTGTGGTCGATCGTAACGTTGCGAGGTAGGCAGCCTGTTTTCTCTCCGCTGCGACACGGCACTCCTCGTCGTACCAGCTGTTCCTTTGCACTTTCCGAAAACCAATGGTTTCGGTTGCAGCTGTACGTAAGGAGTTTGAAATGCCGTCCCACAGCTCCCTTATACCGAGTTGTTGACGAGTGCTCTCAGAGAGCAGGAGTGCAAGCCAAGTAGAAAATCGTTCGGCTGTCTGTTGTGATTGCAGCTTCTCGACGTCGAACCATCCTTGTGTTTGTTGGCGTGCGTTTTTTGCTGCACAGAGGCGGGTGCGAATTTTGGCTGCAACAATATAGTGGTCCGAGCCGATGTTAGGACCTCGGAGCGCACGCACATCTAAAACACTGGAGACGTGTCTTCCGTCTATCACAACATGATCGATCTGGTTGGTGGTTTTTCGATCCGGAGACAGCCAGGTAGCTTGATGTATCTTCTTATGCTGGAATCTAGTACTACAGATAACCATATTTCGGGCCCCGCGAAGTCGATCAGCCTCAACCCATTTGGGGATGTTTCCTCGTGGAGGCTGAATTTACCGACCGTAGTGCCAAAGATACCTTCTTTGCCCACCCTGGCGTTGAAGTCGCCAAGCACGATTTTGACATCGTGGCGGGGGCATCTCTCATAAGTGCGCTCCAAGTACTCATAAAAGGCATCTTTGGTCACATCGTCCTTCTCTTCCGTCGGGGCGTGGGCGCAAATCAGCGATATGTTGAAGAACCTCGCTTTGATGCGGATTGTGGCTAGACGTTCATTCATAGGAGTGAATGATAGTACTCGGCGACGGAGTCTCTCTCCCACCACGAATCCAACACAAAACTTGCGCTCCTTTATATGACCACTGTAGTAAATGTCACAAGGACTCGTCTCTGTCCTTGTCCCGTCCATCGCATTTCTTGGACGGCGGTGATGTCAGTCTTTATCTTTACGAGGACATCTACCAGCTGGGCAGCGGCACCTTCCCAATTAAGGGACCGGACATTCCAGGTGCATGCCCTCAAATCATAGTCCTTATTTCGTTTGCCGTGGTCGTCATCAAAAGGGGGGTCTCTCATCCGAGGCTGTTTTTTCCTTTTCATTGGGGGTGTTTTTTACGTGGCGGGTCCCAAACCCAGCGGGGGATGTTTCGCCTTCTCACTTTAGCTCGCCTTCAAACGGATGTTCTTAGGCTACCCAGAGGATACTTGGTCAAAGACCGGAAGTCGTGAGCTGCTTGAGTCATATGTAAAAGAATCGTTTCTGGCCACTCCCAAGTGAATGGCGATCAGAGAACTTTCCTCACTTGCGTGAACTTCTACACATGAGTCCATCCTCCCTTTTAAGTAGGAATTAAAAAATGCAACCTTGCATCAGATGTTTAAAATACAACCCGGCATCAGCTGTTTAAAATGCAACCCTGTAGCAGTCGTCGATTGGGGATATTAGAGCAGGACAGGTATACTTTTTTATATGACACTGCTAAATGAGCGCAACAGAGATGTATGATCACATGTATACGTACGTGTGAGGGGAAAATACGGTAAAATATTCGCTCGGCCTAAGACACACTCTATATGTTTACCCCCACGTTTACCACCATGTTACCCGCTGATTATCTGGTTTTTTACCCGATCATGGTTGGCAGGGATGTATATTAAATATATCTCTATGTATGTATGTTTGAGTTTATGTTGGATCTTTAGCCGTTTTTATGCTTTAATCTGCCAGCACTTAATTACGTTACGCAATCCTGCTTATTGCTTCAGTAAGCAAGAGAGGCAACAAAAAGTTTAGGCAAGTATAAACTGAAATATTTATACACATATGTATGTACACATATCTTTCCTTTTTTTCCATTTCGAAGAAGAGCTTAGCTAGATTTATATATATTTTTACACAACCGTTTTGTAAGACTTCAAACCATTGCCAATATGGGCTTCAAACATACATACACATTCATATATACTGTGCTAATATACTATAGGAATCGATACAACTCACTTTGACTGAAGTTCTGTGGGGCGTAAGGGTCTCCATACAGGGTTTGCCTTTATCCTAAAAGCTTTGCTCCTCTTCTCTCCGCAGGTTGGGTTAGGTGTATATGTTGGTTTATTAATTTTTTTTTTTATTATTAATGTTATTGTTTTTATTATTATTATTTTCCGCGCCCGTTTATATTGAGTTATTTCCCACAATATTTTAGTTTCGCGTCCGTTTGTTTTTGATCGTTTAATACATATGTATATGTGTATATGTGTGCACTATGTCACTTTACCTTCTTAGTAAGATTTTAATTTTTTTTTGTTGATTTATTGTGTCACTGCACTTTTTCGAACATCTTTATTTCTTGTGTAAAAATTGTAACTGTTTTTTGTTTTTTTTTATTTCAAGCGAATATATATATGTATACATGGATGATTCTATATTATTGTCAGTAACTGTATATATATATATATGTATGTATATCAATGTATAAACTGTTTTGTTTTACCGCACTTTATAAATTTGTTTCCCGTTGCTTTAGAGGTATTTATTATATACATATATATATATATATTATATTTTTTTTTTGGGGTTTTTGAATACCGCACACCGCCAAGAATTACCACTCTTCACTTTTTAAGCGTTTTGATTTTTGTTTCCTGCTACAGTGCCTTTCTTTTAGGCTCGAAGGACCATATTGATTTTGTTCACCAATATTTCGAGAGTACTTACCGAGAATTCGCGAATTCTGCCGGACGAAGTGGACGTTGCCTTATATGGTTAGAACACTGAACAGAGTAATGCTTTAGAATATTTTCTTCTTCTTGAGACTCACGATTGGTATGATTTTATTTGATTCTTTTGTTTCAATATGATTTTAGAATGTAAGCTTTACAATTTCGATTTTCTTTTCTCTCTGAATTTACCCTTCTTTTCACACCTCTGTGTGATTTATGGATTTGCTTATTCAGTATACTTAAGTTTCACAATATCCGTTTTATAATCTAAGTTTTTTACAATTTCAATTTTCTTTTCGTTCTTTACACTTCCTTTCACAACTATGCCAATATCTTTCAGTTTTAAACACTCTCTTTTATTTTTAAACAATATCTTTTCACTTAAACAATTCAACTTTTTTTACCGAGGTATTCTCTAACGGACCGGTACGGGTGTATGGCGGTGTGAGTGCTTTTTCGGACTGTGTCGAACAAGTGCCGGCACAGCGTCACCTTCCCTTGAGTACAAAATGAAACAGGAACAAAAACCGTTGGATGTGGAGAGGACCAGTCATCACTTTTTTTTTTTTTTCTGATTAGCTTGTTGATGTGGAGAGTGTTGTACTTATTCAGTGCTACCTTTTTTCATGATTAGTGTGTTGATGTGGAGAGTGTTGTACTTTTTCAGTGCTGCCGACTGGAGTTCAAATTCATTGAGCCGTGATAGAGCCTGAAAAAATTTAAGTAAGTTAAATGTTCTTAAATATTTCATTAAAACTTTACATTTAAAAATTTGTTTTTCATATTTGAAATGAGGTGATGGCAAGATCCAGGAGTTTGCACCCTCTTGTACCTAGATGAGCAGGATTGTCGGCACTGGCTACGTGTCGCCATGTGGCGGATCCCACTAGGTCAAGTATTTGCGAGGTTCTGTTAGAAATATATGTTTTCCATGAATGTGGGGGTTTTTCCAACCAGGCTAGGACGATTTCGGAATCAGACCAGAGATATAGCTTGTATTTCGCCATGTCTAAGTGGGTCTACACCATGGAAACTAGTTTTGCTAGTAGCAGGGCGCCGCAAAATTTTCTCAATTGTGAATTGAGGTACTCGTTTGAGATTTCCTCAACTTGAGTTATCATTGTTGTGACTGGTTCCGTGACTAGTCCACTTAGGATCCAACCGAAAATAGTCTTTTGTGCCAAAAGAGTGTTTGAAATTTTCTCAATACCTTCGAGTATTATTTGTGGTATGAGATCGCTGCCTAATAGAAGATCTATTTGAGCGGGGGTGTTGCAGTTGGGATCTGCTAACTTAAGGTGTGAAACCTTTGCCCAATGCTTGCTATTTATATGATAGCTTGGTAACATATTGGTTAAATGCGGTAAGACTATAGCTTCTGCTTGTATTCTTATATCCGCTTTGGGGGGAAAATAGGGTAATGGAACAGATTTTATTCGAGTTTTAAACTACTCTTCCGCCCATTCCCGTAATTTCAAAGTGGGCTTGTTTTGTTGGCAGACTTAGCCTATTTTGTGCCCTAGATGCTATGAAAGATCGTTGTGATCCTTGGTCTATAAGGGCTCTGAGCTTAAACAGTTCTCCTCGATGTTCGGTGGAGACGACTGCTATGGATAGTAGTACCCTACTTTGATTTTCGCTGTGAAGCGTTTGAGTTTTTAAAGCCTTTCAGCAGCATGGTACTTCTTGGCATATTTCGGAATTTTGAGATTAGGGAGTTGCGGTTGCAACTAAACCCGTGGCTCTTTTCGAGAAAGCGCTAGTTTGGGGTATGTTGGGGAAATTATTGAAGTGCAACATTGAATGATGCCTTTTCTGGCAATATACGCAATTGAATTTGCTTTCGCAATTTTTTAGATTGTGTGAATGGGACAAACAATTTGTACAGACTATTTTTGCTCTGACAAAGTTGTTCCTTTCATTAATATTAAATTTTTTAAACTTATCGCAAGATTTGAGTTTATGCCCTCCTGTGCATAGTTCGCATGACGTATGTTTAATTTGTTTGGAAGTAAACGATTCAACGTTTTGAAAAAAACTACGATTTAATTTGTTGCTGTTATTAGCTTGGGGCCTAATAAAGCTTTGATTTAGGTCGTGTTGAACGTTTTTAGTTCTGACCATTTTTTTATCTAACCTTTCCGCAATTTCATATTGGGTAGTTAGGAAATCTTTCATCTGTTGCTACGTTGGGCACTTTCTTCGAGAAGAGACCGATTGCTCCCACAAAAGCAAAGATTTTTCAGGTAATGCCGCGGAGCATATGTTTACTAGTATGGGGTCCCAATTGTCAGTGGGAATATTCTGTGTCGATAGAACCGACAAACAATTCGAAACAGTGGAATGAAGTTTTATGAATTCCTTACTTGTTTCTTTCTGAATTTTTGGTAAATTCATTAGTATGATCACTTGTTTGTCGACCAATATTCTTTCATTCTCTTATCGTTCTTTTAAAGCTTCCCAAGCCAAATTGAAATTGTTGTCATTAAGAGCGAACTGTTTTACTATGACGCCTGCTTGACCTTTTGTTTTGTATCGGAGGTGATACAAATTTTGCGCTTATGATAACTTAGGATGGTTTATGTACACGGCCGTAAACAAGTCCCGGCAGGACGGCCATTGTTCATAACCTCCATGAAATATGTCTGTGTCGCATGCTGGCACTTTGAGGTGAATACCTGAGCTTGCCTCTTGGGCCTGTGTTTGTGGTAATTCTACTCTCAGTTGTGGATTTGGTGCATTTGACTTTGTTTATTTTAATTTATCGGAGATCATGGCTTTTGTCTCTTCATATTGGTCAAAGCAATTTTCATATTTGGAGTAAGCAGAGGTTTAGAAATTTTCCGGAAGATCCGAATCGTCCGTTTCTACAATGGCGTCATAAGCCGCTCGGAGACGTGTCCAAAAATTATCAATGTTTTGATTCTTGATTTCTAGTACCGATTCAGAGTTTTCTTGAATCGGCGAAGATGAGAATCGAGTGCAGTATGTATTAAGCTGTCGCTCTCTGATAAAAATTTAGCGTACGAAATATCTTTATCCCGTTTTTGTTTTGTAGTACCTTGCTTCGAGAGTGGACTTTTTTCGTCTGAAATCATTTTTGGTATTTTTAGAAATTGATAAGATTTAGATTCCTTTGAATCTGTGTTCATTTAGATGAAAATGATAATATGTGTATATGTATAATTTTTTCCTTTGATTTAAGACAAACGGGTAAGTTTTGAGAACCGTAAAATTATTTCATGTCGATAAGAGCTTTAATTCCTGTTAAAACTAATAAAATACGCGTTGTTTTTCAGTTTTAGCGTTCGCACGGTTGTATGTAGTTTATATTCATCGTTAAAGAGGTCACTTTATAACTATGCATGCACGATATGTGCCCAATTATATGCATGTAATATGCGTAAAATGTTTGTATGTAATCCTGCTTGTTCTATGACGAAGAACAAGAGGTAGTTGCCGATATGGACTTTGAATATAAGTATGTACTAAGTGAGTTTGTACAGATTAGTACGTATGAAAATATTTATTTATTTATCTATATGTGTATATATATGTATATATATATATATATATATATGTACGTATAGATTTCTATAATTTTCAGTATAGCTAACCAGGGTTTTCACAAGTCTCCTAAAGTTATAAGTTACAATGATTCGAAAACATATCATTGAGAATTATAAATGTGTAAACTTTATTTTGGAATGAAACCCAACAACAATTTTTTTTAAACAGGTGTATAATTTTACGTTTTTACGATGCTTTACGACGGGTTGTGAGTACCCCAAATATATGTTATACTAGCTGACCCCGCAGCCGTTGCCCTGCGTGAATTTACGGGTTTTGAAATGAAAAGAAAGTTAAATTTACATTGCGTTGAAAATCGTTTATTTGCGATTTTTCTAACATTTTTTTTTAATGTAACGCAGCTTGATAAACAAATTTTTTTGTTTTCTGTTCTGATGCATAAATATACAGAGAAGATGGGTTTTCAACTCGTGAACACGCCACGTATATCTGGTCGTGTGAAAAACATGGCTGTTCTAGATTTATGCCAAACTTCTATCTATCTATCCTTTTGTCCTGTTGATTGCCATCACAAATGCAATTTTCTCTGGAAACGGAATATGTTTGAAATGAAATTACTGTCCCCTTATATTCGGTAACTGCGTCACAATTATTGGGGTTGTTTACACAGTTTCGGTGAATAAATGAAGATTGTGAAACATACTAATGACAGATCTAACTTTGAGATGCAAATTATGCTGCGGTATACCAAGCCTATCCAAAGAATTTAGAAATTCCACTGGATAATTCACGGCTTCGTCTTCATTGTCAAGACGATCGATCGATTGATTGCCCGCCGAGCTATGCAAACACGGCGGCGAAGAGCTGATATGGTGCATGCATCAGCTTCTTTGCAAAATATGGTCGGACGAAAGTATGCCCAACGTTTGGAATTTAAGTGTGCTATGCCCAATCCATAAAAAAGAAGACCCCACAATCTGCGCCAACTACCGTGAGATTAGCCTCCACAACATCGCATATAAGGTTCTGTCGAGCGTATTGTGTGAAAGATTAAAGCCCACCGTCAACAAACTGATTGGACCTTTTCAGTGTGGCTTTAGACCTGGTAAATCAACAACCGACCAGATATTCACGATGCGCCAAACTGTGTGTTAACTGACATTGAGCAACACTCAAAGCTGCGTCAGGATCAGGAAGGACCTCTCCGAGCCGTTCGATATCAAACGAGGTTTCAGACAAGGTGCTGCTGGAGAAAATTATTCGAGCTGCAGAACTGAATCGAGCAGGTACAATCTTTTATAAGAGTGTACAGCTGCTAACGTATGCCGATGATATTTATATCATCGGCCTCAACACTTGTGCCGTTAGTTCTGCTTTCTTCAGACTTATTAAGGAACAACGCAAATGGGTCTGTCATTGAACGAGGGCAAGACGAAATATCTCCTGTCATCAAACAAACAGTCGTCGCACTCGCGACTTGGCTCCCACGTCACTGTTGACAGTCATAACTTTGAATTTGTAGATAATTTCGTCTATTTACTAACCAGTATTAGCACCATAAACAATGTCAGCCTGGAAATCCAACGCAGGATTACTCTTACCAACAGGTGCTACTTCAGACTGAGTAGGCAATTGAAAAGTAAAGTCCTCTCTCGACAAACAAAAGTCAAACTCTATATGTCGATCATAATTCCCGTCCTGCTATATGTTGCAGAGGCGTGGACGATGACAACAACGGATGAGTCGACGTTACGAGTTTTCGAGAGAAAGGTTCTGCGAAAGATTTATGGTCCTTTGCGCGTTGTCCACGGCGAATATCGCATTCGATGGAACGACGAGCTGTACGAGATATACGACGACATTGACATAGTGCAGAGAATTAAAAGACAGCGGCTAAGCGGTGTCTACGCCAGTAAAGAAGAAGAATGGAAGTATCAATCGAAATTTGCCCATTTCCAATCATTAGCGAATACAATGTAAAATGTCATCGACAATATCATTTTTTTCGTGTCCCTTAATTAACGCGAATTTGAAGGATGAAATGTCGAAATGATCTTCGCGAAAAGTATGCGAACTTCAGTGGCGTGCGAAGTAGCTATCGCATTGTCCATCATTTGATTCCAGTTGTTATCATGTTCCAGTAATTGTACTTGCTGGCTTGCAAACACTCTACCATTCAAAGTTCGCATTGACTTAAATGAAGTTGAACCGCGAGGCGCACCATAGTCGGAAAACTTTCATGAAATGCAAAAGTAAATATCCTACAAAGCGCTTTATTGCAGTTCACGTATCGACCCATTTGATACTTACTGATCTCATATCAGTCAAGGCCAATAATCGCAATGTTGCTTTCTTTGGTGATGTATTTGCAAACGTATTTCAGTGATTTCACAAAACTGTAATACTCAAGTTTTGAATGTGAATTAGACAACAGTGGCGAATACAGTACGATCCATGTGATGCAGATACAGTGGATATCCATCATTTCCAGTTTGCGTTTCCTAAAGAAATGCAAGTGGAGAGTGTTTCGTGCATTTATTGTCAGACATACAAAGCGAAGAAGGATTGTGGTGTTCGAAATGTTCTTGAACTATATTGGTTTTTACCACTTCTTATAATTCTGGATCTATCTCTGGATCAGGAATTTCTGCAAAAATGATTGCATCAATTTAATCTAAAGTAACCACCATCCACCATCCAAAAAAGAAGAAGCAGCAAACATCTTTTTTGCCCTTCAACAGAGTACATCCAGCAACTAACAGCACGTTGATTCAAGATAAAGTCCATCAAACATCGTAACTGTTGATTGAAAAGTCGTGTTGTAACATCGTGACGATCGCTCAGTGGCCATCGCGGTCCAAAATTCAATACATACTATATGTCATCGCATCCTGGGAGTACTTCTTCATTGCCTTGCCTTAGGCTGCCATAAATTGATGCCAACAGAACGCCGACCAATATTAGCCCGACCTGTTCGTGGCTTCGTACAAATTTCAATCTGTAATTGATCTTTTTATGTGAAACACGCATAAAGTTTTCACTGAATAATTTTCAAAAATTTTTCTTTTGAATAGCTTGATTAAAAAAGCAAGCGACCGAAATTGAACGATTCAAATAATTTACAAATCAAAATATTGAAAAACAAAAGAAACAAAAATTGAAAAAAAAATTATATGAAAAGAAATTATTTTTTGGAATTGTGCAATTTTCCGACTTTTCCTAATTAAAAGTATAAGGTATTTTTATTTCTAAACCTTCCCCGATTCACAACGAACACATTAAAAAAACAATTATCAAATTTGGTTCAGTCGTATGCATGTTATGAGCGTACATACATTTTGGCGATTCATTTTTATTTATATAGATTAGAAATATTTATTTATTTATAAATGTAAGTATGTACTATATATAAATTTTAATTCCGCGTATGTATTTTAAAGAGCGCAAAAACCCGAAGTATACGCCAAAATGAGAATGATGAAATAGTGTTGTTCCAGATTATTTTTCGCACCGGTATACATATATATTTGTAATATAAGTTAATCCCTGCCAACCACGGCTACCCGCTTGAGACAAATATTCCAATACAAAATCACACGTTTTTTCTCTATAAACTAACTCCAACGCATATTTTCGGGTTATTTTTTGTTTACCTAAATGCGATGAAAAAAAGTTTCTTTCATTTCTTGATTTATTTGAATGAGTGCGAAGGAGAAAACGTAATTGTCAATAGTGACAATAGAAAATCCCAAAAAGGGTAATAAAAAAAACGATTGAAAGACGCATGTCGTTCGTGAGCGTACCATCGTAAAGGAGGCTCATACAACAAGAAGGTAAGTAAATGAATTTTATGTGATTTTTTAACAATATTTTGAAAATAATTACTTCATTTATTTTTATAGCATTGGAAATCAGAACTGAATTGGCAGTAACAGCAGCAGCTTTATCATCAGAAGCGACAAATATCAATTTATAAGTAAGTATGTAAAAAAAGTGTGTGTACTTTGAAATTGGACTGCGCAGTTCAAGATAATACGCAAAAATAAATACATACATACATATGTATTTTATGCGTTTAAGGCGGCTTGCGCAATCCAATATAATATGTGAAAACTAATGTTTGTTTTATATTTTAAATGATCAAATAATATTTATCTTTACTTTCAGATGTTATTAGTATTTTTATTTAATTATTCTTTCTTTTCAGATTTTACCACTATATTTAATTAACCTTTGCTTGCAGAGTAAATTCTATTTGTATTTAATATATGTATTTTATTTTTTCAGATAATATAGTCTTTTCTTTCAGATATTATTATCATTTTATTTAATTAATCTTTCTTTTTCTTTTAGATATTACAAATTCAATGTAATTATTTCAGGTTTTATTACCTTTACTTTATTTTCAGGTATTTGTCTTTTACAATCTTTTTCGACTCTTTTATTTTCAGGTTTTAATAACTTTATTTTATTTTCAGGTATTTGTCCTTAATCATCTTTTTTCACTCTTTTATTTTCAGCTATCAATATTTATTTTCTTTAATTAACCTTTTCTCAGATGAAATTCTTTTTTTAATTTAAATATATTTTTAATTACGAAATGTTAGCAATATATTAATTATAATTTTATGTAAATACTAGAGGACCCGTCCACGCTTCACTGTGGCTGATACATAGATAATACTACTACCACATCTATATGATTTCTATTAGTTGGATTATAACTACATATTAGTTAATGAGATATAGAATTTTGGTAAAGCAAGTTGTGTTAGTTTAAAAAAAATGGATCATAAAGCATTTCGTGTGTCAATAAAGCATTGCTTTTTTTGGGGAAAATACTGTTGAATTTGGGTTCAGGGAAATCCACCGTTGAGTTGCAAAGTAGGTGCTCGCAAGTTCATAATCCAACAAAAACAACTAATTCTGAGAAGTGTTTAAGTACTCTCTAATCGCAATAAAGCCGAATTTTTCCGTCGGTGATAGAAATATAGCTCCATCATTTCACACTGGAGTCCAATCGACAGTCATTCTAGTGGACTGCACATGAACCAGTTCTCAGGCGTGGAAAAACTAAAAAGGCGGCTGGAAATGTTGTGACATCAGTCTTTTGGGATGCACGTGGTATAATACATACTCAACGACTGATTACTGAACCATTTATAATCTATTTCACTGCGTATTTGGTTGCAGTTCTTTTCTTCTATTCCAAATGTTTAGCAATTGCGTTATTATTGAGGAAAATGTCAATGTTGTTGGAAGTGTTTTCGCTGGCTGTACTGTATTCTCTGGGTTGGAAAACACTCTTTAGCTATTCTCCAAATGAACTGCGAGACGCACAACAGTCGAAAAACGTTCATGAATTGCAAACGTAAATATCCTACAAAGCGCTTTATTGCAGTTCACGTATCGACCGTATTGTTCAAGACCAATAACCGCCATATTGGTTCCTTTGGTGAGGTACTTACAAACGTATTTTATAGATTACACCAAACTGCAGTACTAAACATTGATATGAATTTTGAATGTGAATTAGACAATAGTGGAGAATATAGTAGTAGAGTTTCGTGCATTTATTGTTAGATATATGTACAAACCGAAGTGGGATTTTGGTGTCCGCAAGGTCCATGAACCATATTGGTTTTTATCACTTCGTTTAATACTGGATCTTTCTCTGCATCAGAAATTTCCGCAGAAATGATTTCATCAATTTGATCTGGTGGAACCACTATCCACCATCCAAAGAAGAACATCGTAACTGTTCTTGAAAAGTCGTGCTGTGACAACGTTACGATCGCTTGCTGATTGACCCCGATCCATAATTCCACAAACATGAATCAAAATATTGAAAAACAAAAAAAATGAATTGTATGAAAAAAGTCAATTTTCGGAAATTTCCAATTTTTCGACTTTTTCTTATGCAAGTTTTTTTTTATTTCTGAACCTTTCCAGATGAACAGCGAAGAACTTCTGAAAGTTTCATGAAGATTGCTTTCGCCGTTCTCGTCCCTTTCCAAAATGAAATGTATATTTTTCAATCTTTCTGAGAGATTTTCTTAATATTTTTTTCCATAAGAACCTTGTACAGTGTATTAGAAAACTACAAAAAAAAAAATCAGCCAAATCGGTTCAGCCATTCACGCATGATGCCGTGACAACGAAAACGGTTTCATTTTTATATTAAAAATTTCTCTTTGAAATTTTAATAAACTTTTTAAGTCTCTTCTTCTTTACTGGCGTAGACACCGCTTACGCGACTATAGCCGAGGCAACAACAGCGCGCCAGTCGTTTCTTCTCTTCGCTACGTGGCGCCAATTGGATATTCAAAGCGAGGCCAGGTCCTTCTCCACTTGGTCCTTCAAGCCAGTGGAGGTCTTCCTCTTCCTCTGCTTCCCGCGGCGGGTACTGCGTTGAATATTTCCAGAGCTGGAGTGTTTTCATCCATCCGGACAACATGACCTAGCCAGCGTAGCCGCTGTCTTTTAATGCGCTGAACTATGTCAATGCCGTCGTATATCTCGTACAGCTCATCGTTCCATCGAATGCGATATTCGCCGTGGCCAACGCGCAAAGGACCATAAATCTTTCGCAGAACCTTTCTCTCGAGAACTCGCAACGTCGACTCATCCGTTGATGACATCGTCCAAGCCTCTGCACCATATAGCAGGACGGGAATTATGAGTGATTTATAGAGTTTGGTTTTTGTTTGTCGAGAGAGGACTTTGCTTCTCAATTGCCTACTTAGTCCGAAGTAGCACCTGTTGGCAAGAGTTATCCTGCGTTGGATTTCTAGGCTGACATTGTTGGTGGTGTTTACGCTGGTTGCAAGATAGACGAAATTATCTACAACTTCAAAGTTATGACTGTCAACAGTGACGAGAGTGCCAAGTCGCGAGTGCGACGACTGTTTGTTTGATGACAGGAGATATTTCGTCTTGCCCTCGTTCACTGCCAGACCTATTTCTTTTGTTTCCTTGTCCAGTCTGGAGAAAGCAGAACTAACGGCGCGGGTGTTGAGGCCGATGATAACAATATCATCGGCATACGCCAGCAGTTGTACACACTTATAGAAGATGGTACCTTCTCTGTTGAGTTCTGCAGCTCGAACTATTTTCTCCAGAAGCAGGTTGAAAAAGTCGCACGATAGGGAATCGCCTTGTCTGAAGCCTCGTTTGGTATCGAACGGCTCGGAGAGGTCAGCTTACACAGCCGTATTAGTTTTGCGGGGATACCAAATTCAGACATCGCGGCATAAAGGCAGCTCCTTTTCGTGCTGTCGAATGCAGCTTTGAAATCGACGAAGAGGTGGTGTGTGTCGATTCTCCTTTCACGGGTCTTTTCCAAGATTTGGCGCATCGTGAATATCTGGTCGGTTGTTGATTTACCAGGTCTAAAAGCACACTGATAAGGTCCAATCAGTTTGTTGACGGTGGGCTTTAATCTTTCACACAATACGCTCGACAGAACTTTATATGCTATGTTGTGGAGGCTAATCCCACGGTAGTTGGCGCAGATTGTGGGGTCTCCTATTTTATGGATTGGGCATAGCACACTTAAATTCCAATCGTGGGGCATGCTTTCGTCCGACCATATTTTGCAAAGAAGCTGATGCACCGTGTTTGAATAGCTCGGCCGGCAATCCATCGGCCCCTGCCGCTTTGTTGTTTTTCAGGCGGGCAATTGCTATTCGAACTTCTTCATGGTCGGGCAATGGAACGTCTGCTCCATCGTCATCGATTGGGGTATCGGGTTCGCTTTCTCCTGGTGTTTTGCGTTCACTGCCATTCAGCAGGCTGGAGAAGTGTTCCCTCCATAATTTAAGTATGCTCTGGGCATCGGTGGCTAGATCACCTTGGGGAGTTCTACAAGAGTATGCTCCGGTCTTGAAACCTTTTGCAAGCCGCCGCATCTTTTCGTAGAATTTTCGAGCATTACCCTTGTCGGCCAGCTTATCAAGCTCTTCGTACTCACGCATTTCGGCTTCTTTCTTTTTCTGTCTACAAATGCGTCTCGCTTCCCTCTTCAACTCTCGGCATCTATCCCATCCCGTACGTGTTGTGGTCGATCGTAACTTTGCGAGGTAGGCAGCCTGTTTTCTCTCCGCTGCGACACGGCACTCCTCGTCGTACCAGCTGTTCTTTTGCACTTTCCGAAAACCAATGGTTTCGGTTGCAGCTGTACGTAAGGAGTTTGAAATGCCGTCCCACAGTTCCCTTATACCGAGTTGTTGACGAGTGCTCTCAGAGAGCAGGAGTGCAAGCCAGTAGAAAAACGTTCGGCTGTCTGTTGTGATTGCAGCTTCTCGACGTCGAACCATCCTTGTGTTTGTTGGCGTGGTTTTTTGCTGCACAGAGGCGGGTGCGAATTTTGGCTGCAACAATATAGTGGTCCGAGTCGATGTTAGGACCTCGGAGCGCACGCACATCTAAAACACTGGAGACGTGTCTTCCGTCTATCACAACATGATCGATCTGGTTGGTGGTTTTTCGATCCGGAGACAGCCAGGTAGCTTGATGTATCTTCTTATGCTGGAATCTAGTACTACAGATAACCATATTTCGGGCCCCGGCGAAATCGATCAGCCTCAGCCCATTTGGGGATGTTTCCTCGTGGAGGCTGAAATTACGGACCGTAGTGCCAAAGATACCTTCTTTGCCCACCCTGACATTGAAGTCGCCACGCACGATTTTGACATCGTGGCGGGGGCATCTCTCATAAGTGCGCTCCAAGCACTCATAAAAGGCATCTATGGTCACATCGTCCTTCTCTTCCGTCGGGGCGTTGGCGCAAATTAGCGATATGTTGAAGAACCTCGCTTTAATTCGGATTGCGGCCAGACTGTCATTCTCCGGAGTGAATGATAGCACTCGGCGACGGAGTCTCTCTCCCACCACAAATCCAACACCAAACTTGCGCTGCTTTATATGGCCACTGTTGTAAATTCCACAAGGACCTACTTGTCTCTGTCCTTGTCCCGTCCATCGCATTTCTTGGACGGCGGTGATGTCAGTCTTTATCTTTACGAGGACATCTACCAGCTGGGCAGCGGCACCTTCCCAATTAAGGGACCGGACATTCCAGGTGCATGCCCTCAAATCATAGTCCTTATTTCGTTTGCCGTGGTCGTCATCAAAAGGGGGGTCTCTCATCCGAGGCTGTTTTTTCCTTTTCATTGGGGGTGTTTTTTACGTGGCGGGTCCCAAACCCAGCGGGGGATGTTTCGCCTTCTCACTTTAGCTCGCCTTCAAACGGATGTTCTTAGGCTACCCAGAGGATACTTGGTCAAAGACCGGAAGTCGTGAGCTGCTTGAGTCATATGTAAAAGAATCGTTTCTGGCCACTCCCAAGTGAATGGCGATCAGAGAACTTTCCTCACTTGCGTGAACTTCTACACATGAGTCCATCCTCCCTTTTAAGTAGGAATTAAAAAATGCAACCTTGCATCAGATGTTTAAAATACAACCCGGCATCAGCTGTTTAAAATGCAACCCTGTAGCAGTCGTCGATTGGGGATATTAGAGCAGGACAGGTATACTTTTTTATATGACACTGCTAAATGAGCGCAACAGAGATGTATGATCACATGTATACGTACGTGTGAGGGGAAAATACGGTAAAATATTCGCTCGGCCTAAGACACACTCTATATGTTTACCCCCACGTTTACCACCATGTTACCCGCTGATTATCTGGTTTTTTACCCGATCATGGTTGGCAGGGATGTATATTAAATATATCTCTATGTATGTATGTTTGAGTTTATGTTGGATCTTTAGCCGTTTTTATGCTTTAATCTGCCAGCACTTAATTACGTTACGCAATCCTGCTTATTGCTTCAGTAAGCAAGAGAGGCAACAAAAAGTTTAGGCAAGTATAAACTGAAATATTTATACACATATGTATGTACACATATCTTTCCTTTTTTTCCATTTCGAAGAAGAGCTTAGCTAGATTTATATATATTTTTACACAACCGTTTTGTAAGACTTCAAACCATTGCCAATATGGGCTTCAAACATACATACACATTCATATATACTGTGCTAATATACTATAGGAATCGATACAACTCACTTTGACTGAAGTTCTGTGGCGCGTAAGGGTCTCCATACAGGGTTTGCCTTTATCCTAAAAGCTTTGCTCCTCTTCTCTCCGCAGGTTGGGTAAGGTGTATATGTTGGTTTATTAATTTTTTTTTTTTATTATTAATGTTATTGTTTTTATTATTATTATTTTCCGCGCCCGTTTATATTGAGTTATTTCCCACAATATTTTAGTTTCGCGTCCGTTTGTTTTTGATCGTTTAATACATATGTATATGTGTATATGTGTGCACTATGTCACTTTACCTTCTTAGTAAGATTTTAATTTTTTTTTGTTGATTTATTGTGTCACTGCACTTTTTCGAACATCTTTATTTCTTGTGTAAAAATTGTAACTGTTTTTTGTTTTTTTTTATTTCAAGCGCATATATATATGTATACATGGATGATTCTATATTATTGTCAGTAACTGTGTATATATATATATGTATGTATATCAATGTATAAACTGTTTTGTTTTACCGCACTTTATAAATTTGTTTCCCGTTGCTTTAGAGGTATTTATTATATACATATATATATATATATTATATTTTTTTTTTTGGGTTTTTGAATACCGCACACCGCCAAGAATTACCACTCTTCACTTTTTAAGCGTTTTGATTTTTGTTTCCTGCTACAGTGCCTTTCTTTTAGGCTCGAAGGACCATATTGATTTTGTTCACCAATATTTCGAGAGTACTTACCGAGAATTCGCGAATTCTGCCGGACGAAGTGGACGTTGCCTTATATGGTTAGAACACTGAACAGAGTAATGCTTTAGAATATTTTCTTCTTCTTGAGACTCACGATTGGTATGATTTTATTTGATTCTTTTGTTTCAATATGATTTTAGAATGTAAGCTTTACAATTTCGATTTTCTTTTCTCTCTGAATTTACCCTTCTTTTCACACCTCTGTGTGATTTATGGATTTGCTTATTCAGTATACTTAAGTTTCACAATATCCGTTTTATAATCTAAGTTTTTTACAATTTCAATTTTCTTTTCGTTCTTTACACTTCCTTTGACAACTATGCCAATATCTTTCAGTTTTAAACACTCTCTTTTATTTTTAAACAATATCTTTTCACTTAAACAATTCAACTTTTTGTACCGAGGTATTCTCTAACGGACCGGTACGGGTGTATGGCGGTGTGAGTGCTTTTTCGGACTGTGTCGAACAAGTGCCGGCACAGCGTCACCTTCCCTTGAGTACAAAATGAAACAGGAACAAAAACCGTTGGATGTGGAGAGGACCAGTCATCACTTTTTTTTTTTTCTGATTAGCTTGTTGATGTGGAGAGTGTTTTACTTATTCAGTGCTACCTTTTTTCATGATTAGTGTGTTGATGTGGAGAGTGTTGTACTTTTTCAGTGCTGCCGACTGGAGATCAAATTCATTGAGCCGTGATAGAGCCTGAAAAAATTTAAGTAAGTTAAATGTTCTTAAATATTTCATTAAAACTTTACATTTAAAAATTTGTTTTTCATATTTGAAATAAACTGTTGATAGTAAAAAACTGTGTCCGCATTAACCCTACTAGTATACTCTTATGTATATTCTAATCCATGTGAAAAACAAGTGAAAATCATCATCTTAAAATACATAGCTGGGAAAGCTGGAACAGCAGCCAGCATATACATACCATCATAATGTAATTAGTAGGACTTTGTAGTGCTGAATGCTACTTGCATTGAAATTGGTTGAAATAGATAGTAAGCGAAGCAATTGGACTTTCTGAATTGAATATAAAGTTTAAATTACTTTATACAAAGTAACGACAAACTATTTTTAACAGAGGCGGCTACAGCGGTTGCATTGGCCGCATCAACAGTTGCAACATTGTATAAATATCGTTTTGTTCGTTCAAGTAAATCACTCGTCAGCACTCCGAAAATAAAGTTGACCAATCGTTGCCACAGATATCCATATATAATATACTCGTTGGTAGCTTTTGGTTTTAGATCAATTAAGATTTTGTTGTACGGTAGATGCATTTAACCAGGAATAAAGGGATGTTCAACTTATTCCAGTGTGAGAGCGCTTCAAACTAAGCGTTTTTTTATAACATTTTCCTTTATGGCCAGAAGAGAAAAAAATAATTTTTTGGGCATTTTAAATAAAACACCCAATTCGCATTTTCCACACCACCTATGAGGTATGCAAAAGGGCGCGTTACCGAAGTTATTTTTGGGTGCTCGGTTCCCCAGTAGGCCTATATCACCCATTAAAAATTTATTTACATACTGTACAAATGAGCATCTCCCCCGGGCATTTACACACCCACCACACGATCACACATTCCAACTCAACTTCACAACATTGACACGCACCTTCATCATATCCACGTCACAAGCCAACAAAGCTTACTTTCCACACTACACACCAGCTGATTCCACACACAAAAAAGGGGACCAAAAGGACAACCGCTACTTTAACCGCGACTACAACGCGTGGGCGAACCTTCTAGAACGAGCGTTTTCTCTCAAACCAACAGTTTTTCGGCGGTTTTAAATATCCAGTTTTCTCTAAAACCAACAGTTTTTCGGCGGTTTTAATTATCCAGTTTTCTACAACCAACAGTTTTCGGCGTTTTAAGTATCCAGTTCCTTTTCTACAACCAACAGTTTTCGGTTTTTAAATCGGCAGTTAATAGTGTCGGAGTTCGAGACACTTGTTCTTGCTCATCACCTATCATAAGGGCACAACAAAAGCGGTGAGTTAGTGAAATTATCATGGTCCTTCGAGGCAAAAGGAACGGCACATTGGTGAAACGTTAAAAAACAAAAAAAAAAAAACGGTTTCCATATGAAAACAGTGCAGTGACACCGAGAAAAATATATAAGAACGAAGTGGCACGAAATCTACATATATACATGCATACATTCTTATATATAACATACAAAAAAGTGTGGTGAAAAAAGAAAAAAAAAAAAAAGCAAAAAAAAAAAAAATAATTTATTTAAACCTAAAACCAGAAGCAGTGCATTGGAATAATATAATAATGTGCAAAATTGTGATAACTCTAAATTAACAAATAACGCATTAATCAAAAGTGGGTGCAAACTAACATATACAATACGGGCGCGAAAATAAAATAAATTAATAAAATACGGGCGCGAACTTTTAACAAACAAAATACAAATCCAAAAAAAAAAAAAAATAAAACATACTAAAAACAAATAAAAGAACAGAAAACGTTAACGCCGGCTGCACCGAAGCTAATCGTCACAGGGTCTCCGACGCTTCCTTCTAGATGTCACAAGCTGCTTGGTAGAAAACATACACAAGAAAGCGGAACGCCGGCGTAGGAAGGAAATCCCACCAGATAAGCAAGAAAGGATACACACCACCTTTCACCAAATTACTGAACCCAAAGTCCTTGAGGAAAAGCAGAGTGAGTGCGTCAATTCCTTTTTGATTTCATTTATTATATGTATATATGTATGTAGAGGGACACAAACGGTCAATATAAAAGAACCGAAAGAAATTAAACCCGTTTTATAAGAACGGTTTGTAAAAATTCTAAATCAGCGGCAAATTTAAGTACCGGTAGAATCCAATACGGTATGTTCACATGAGCTATGAGCGTTCTGCAGCATCCCACATCACATCATCACATCACCACATATCATCACACATCACATCATATCACGTCACAACACCTCATCACACAACAGCTCACAGCATACCCCAATACACGCACACGCATCAAACACCGATCATTACTACAACACTGCAACACAACAACCATACGATCATCAACGAGACGACTCGTAATGTCAGCTAATTTCACCACCCAAACCATCAAAAGGGATTGATTCGACCGGGATTAGCTTCTTACCGTTTTCATCCGTGAAACAAGGGGGGAAATTCAGTTTTTTACCAATTTTTCGTACCGCAACTATCACCGCAATTTCTTTTTTTTCATCCAAACCGTGAAGCACCGAGCTCGCCATCATTGTCCAACATTGGAATCTACATATTTATTAATATATATTAAATACACCGAAGTGTATACGAAAAACCCAAGTTTTTTATTGTGAAATAATAAAGTGATTATTAGAATTATAACGTGTGAAAACCAGTGCCTTTTGTTTACTTTCCAACTCATAGGTATACGACAAAAGGTAAGTATACCAGTGCCACACGTGAATAAATGGTCCTTCGAGCCTCTCAGAAAGGCACCTAAGAAAGAAAAAAAAAAACCCAAACAACAAACGTAAATTAGAAAATGAAAAAATTAAAATTAAATACATAAAGAAAAAGTGCAAAAAAAAAAAAAAAAAAAAAAAAAAAAAAAAAAAAAAAAAAAAAAGTGAAGAAAATTATGAAATATACATACATATGTACATATTAACAAATAACATAAAACGGGCGCGTATAACACCAAACAAAGGTCAATAACCTCAAAATACATAAACGGGCGCGGTTAATACAAATTACATAACTAACTAGAGAAACTATAACTAAAGTGAAGTGACAGTAGCAAACAATACTGGAAAGTGCGAAAAAAAAAAAAAATTACTACATATGTTCATATATGCTCAAAGTGCAGTGCAGTGCGGTACAAGTGCGGTACAAGAAAAATACGTATGTACATACATAACGTATAAAAACCTTAAAACCTACGGAAGAAGAAACAAGGACAAGCAACGTGGGAACAGACTACAAACCCAACAAAAAATATCCAAGAAGACATAAGGAGAATAAGCAAGAGAAAGAACGAAGAGATACACACATCAATAAGTATTGCTACCCATAAACCCTTGACGGAAGAAAAAGTGAGTCCATTCCAATTTGATTTTTTATAAAATTATGTATGCGCATATGTATGCTTGATATACAGTTGAAGCTGTAATACGGCATACAGCTATTTAGAAATAACCCAACTGTTCTATACGAAAAAACGGTTAGACAGTTCGGTATATACATATGTATGTATAGGTACCGAAATAAAAAAAAAAAAAAAAAATTGCGGTACCTGCCTAACGCTTATTTTGTGTTTGCAAACACACTATAATTTTCAAAAATCAAAAAAAAAAAAAAAGTTTTTTCAAAGTCAAGTATTATTACTTGCATGTTCTGGTGATACCCCTTGGGCTAAAAACGCAACAAGCAGGATCGCCTATAATAAATAAGCAAAGGCGAGCAAAAAAAAAGAACATGCAAATACATACATATGTACACAAATAAGTAAAGGTACTCGATCATGTAAGAGATACATACATACATATGGGCATATACATACATACAAAAATTTATGGGCAATCAAATTTTCCGCGCGAAATTTTATATGCCGTAATTAATATACATATATTCATGGACATAAGGTACATATGTACATAAATCAACTGTAAAAATTTTTTGAAAAACTGTTGTTACATAACTACCTGCCTTCAAGCTTACTTCGTGTCTCCAAACACACTTCAAAAAAAAAAAAATTTTTTCAAAGTCAAGTATTCTTACTTGCAAGTTCTGGTGATACCCCTTGTGCTAACAAAGCAACAAGCAGGATCGCTTTAAAAATAAGCAAAGGCAGAAGGAAAAAAAAAAAAACAATATAACAACAGCATAACAGTGGATATATGTGTACATATGTATATCGCGATCTAACTACATATTTCTCGGTTATCTCTCTTACGTTTTCTCTCGGCCTTAATATATACCAACATACCAATATAAAGGCTACAAATACATACGTACGTACATACAAGTAATAATATATAGAATATATTTATTACTAAGGTCAACGAACTTAAAAAAAAAAAAAAAAAAAGGGGGAAAAGGCGTCAAAACGGAACATAGAAAATCATCAAATTATATGTACATGGAAACATTGGAAAATAGAAAATAAAAAAAAAAAAAAAAAAAAAAAAAGGAAAAAACACACATATTTACTTATGCGCATTTTTACATATATACCTGCTTATAGTATATACATACATATGTGCATACATCGCGTAATTATCGAAATTTCCTTTTCGCGCTCCTTTGGACTAACGTATGCAGATAAACGAAACATTTGCATACATACTTGCTTACTTGAATATTAACATATTTACAAACATATAAAAATTTTACACTTATTCAGTATTATTATTCCATTTCTCTATATTGCACATTCGTATTATATACATACATATGCATGTACATATGTATGTGACAAGGGTACGAAACTATAAGGAAAACGAACGAACACACAAACATTACGCATAACTATATGCATATAAATATATACATACATACATACGTATATTTTCGCGTTATTGTTATTTTCCTTCCTTTTTACGTTCTTATCTCAAAAGATACACGTACTAAGGAATAACATACAAATTAATCACGAGTATTTCGCAGATACATCCGTTTAAATAATACACGGTAAAAAAAAAAAAAAAAAAAAAAAAAAATAAATAAATAATATATATATATATATTTAATAAAATAATTACATACTAATACATATATAAAGCAAAGGATTAATCGATTTATGCGGGAACAAGCGTTCCCAAAGTCCTATAATCAACTTCATTTATAATAAAATTTATTATATTTACAAAAATTTTTACAATACCAATTTTAAATTATATCTAAAACGAAATATTGACAAACATTTTTTACAAAAATTTTTAATAACGCCATTTATAAAATTCTATTTCTAACGAAATATTGCAAAAATTTTTTTCTTTTTTATATATATTACTTCATAATACCAATTTTACAATTGTAGTAT
This sequence comes from Bactrocera correcta, assembly GCA_027475135.1. Classification (NCBI taxonomy): domain Eukaryota; kingdom Metazoa; phylum Arthropoda; class Insecta; order Diptera; family Tephritidae; genus Bactrocera; species Bactrocera correcta. Next base: position 35,581,133 of record CM050322.1, on the reverse strand, counting down.
TTCAAACGAAACATTTTTAAGCTCAAAGCTTCCAATTCAATTTAATTAATGCAATCTGACAAATCAAGAGAGGTTAAGCCAAAAACACCTCTATCATTAGAAATTCCTAAAATGGCTGATGAAGATAAGCCACAAGGCACACCTGCAGAAGCTACACGCTCAAAGCAGAGTATAAAACAAAAAAGATCAAAAGATCAGACAATATCTAGATTCATCACTGAAAGTGACAGTTTTATAAGATATTGTACAAGATTCCAAGCTTCCCCTATTACTGACATCACAGAATCAGTTTTAAATATAAAACTAGAAAGTGTGAACAATCTCTGGGCTCGCCTTCTGGCAGCGTACGATACAGTACTAGATACTGACGACGCAGAACTCCCAGAAAACGCAAAAGCTTCGGCGACAGCCAAATGTGATAACTGCCGCGATCAGTATGAGTTAACAAAGGGAATGATAAATGAACAAATAAGTTTAGTAAGGCCAAGTAGAGCCACTACTCCCCCTCCCAGAGTAGTTACAACACCAAAAGAAGACCTAGATAAAGGCATGTATCTAAAGGTACCAGCTTGTGATACTGAAGTTTTCAATGGATGTTATGACCAGTGGCCGTCCTTCCGGGACATGTTCACTGCCGTTTATATAAACCATCCTAAACTCTCACAAGCACAAAAGTTATACCATCTAAGGTACAAAACAAAAGGGGAAGCAGGCAGTATCGTCAAGCGATTCGCTTTAAATGACGAAAATTTTAAGCTGGCTTGGGAAGCACTAGTCGAAAGATACGAAAATGGAAGGGTTATGATAGAAAACCCAATAAAAACATTATTACATCTACCAAAAATTCAAAAAGAAACCAGCCAGGAATTTCAAAATTTATACTCGACAGTGACTAATTGCATATCAGTGTTAAAAACACAAAATATCTCTACAGAATCGTGGGACCCCATCATAGTAACTATCTGTGCAGAAACTCTCCCTGATGCTGCGTTACTACGATGGGAACAATCACTTGTGGAAAGAAAAAAAATGCCCACATGGGAGCAAATGAAAGCATTCCTCACTGCTCAATACGAGATAGCTGAGCGAATTGACAACAAAAATATAAATCTAAAAAGTCATCAAAATGACTCAAGTAAAAACTTGTTTAAACCTCAAGCCAGCAATAATATGCCATACAATAGACACGTTAATAAAAGTCACACTTTCGTGTCAAACCAAACTAATAAATGGCAACCAGTATGTGAAATTTGTAAAGGAGGTCATAACATAAGATCTTGCGAGAGATTTAAAAAATTATCCGTTTCTGACAGAAACAATCTTGTCAGACAACATAAACTTTGCATCAACTGTCTGTCGAATGCTCATACGACAAAAGACTGTGAAAGCAAATTTAGTTGTGTGTACTGTCAACGAAGACATCACTCATTGCTTCATATTACAAATTTTCAAAATATGAAGCAAAATCAATTTCATAAAACCACCGGGTTAGTCACTACAACCAAAAGTGATAATCCCGAAATCTCAAATCCCGAAAAAAGGGAAGAACAACCATGTTGCTCTAAAGCAGCAAAAATTCAAGCTCTTCATTCAGAAAATGAAAGCAAAATTCTTTTACCCACTGCGGTCATCACCATAGCACATAAGGGTGATTTATTCAAACTAAGAGCACTAATAGATCAAGGATCTCAAAGATCCTTTATATCATCAAAAGCTCAAAACCGGCTCAAATTGCCAATAAAACATTCAAATTTCCAAATCTCGGGAATGGGCGGAAGAATTATCCAAAATTCGAACAAAATATGCCCAATTACCATAGTATCTCCAAATGCGGATATTAGAATAGATGCGCAAGCCATCGTTCTACCGCAACTCACAAATTTGCTTCCAAGCTATGAAGTAAATAAAGTACACTGGGAAAAATGCTCACATCTTAAATTAGCAGATCCCAATTGTCATACCCCATCACAAATCGACATGTTATTAGGCAGTGACTTAATACCTCAAATAATTCTTGAAGGTATTGAGAAAATCTCCAATAAATTGTTAGCCCAAAATACAATCTTTGGGTGGATTATTAGTGGCCAAGTCCCTGAAAAAATCAATTCTTTCACCACACAAGTGGAAAATATCTCAAACGAGTTCTTAAGTAATCAACTCAAAAAATTCTGGGAAATAGAAGAATTACCCCAAATCACACAGCTTTCAGAAGACGACCAGGCATGCGAAGCCTATTACAAATCCACAACAACAAGAAACGAACATGGTCGTTATGTTGTGCGATTACCTTTCAAACCAACTTTCCCTGAAACCATAGCTCTAGGCCACTCTAGAATATCAGCAGTCCAGCAATTTCTAAGCCTGGAAAAAAGCCTGATAAAGAAAAGGGAGCTTAAATCGGCATACGATAATGTGATGGACGAATATCTGGACCTCAATCATATGGAAGAAGCTGTACCATATGAAAAGTTATCTAAAGGTAGATATTTATCTTTTTATCTGCCACATCATGGGGTAATAAGACCTGATAAAATTACAACAAAAGTACGAGTGGTTTTCAATGCCTCAAAGTGTACGAGCTCAGGCAAATCCCTCAATGATGTACTATACACAGGGCCAACATTACAACCTGATCTCATGTTGCTAATTCTAAATTGGCGCATGTTTAAATACGTTTTCAATGGGGATGTAGAGAAAATGTACAGACAAATTCTAGTACATGAAGAGGACCAAGATTTCCAACGTATAGTCTTCCGGAAATCAAGTAATAGTCCAATCAGCGACTACAAACTTAAAACCGTCACCTTTGGCATCAATTGCGCACCCTATTTGGCGATCAGGACACTACATGAAGTGGCAAAAACAAATGCAACAAATTTGCCTTTAGCATCTTCTGTGTTGCAAACACAAACATACGTGGACGACATACTATCAGGTAGCCACAGTATCGCATTAGCACGCGAGTCACTATCGCAAGTGATCGAAGCATTAAAATCAGCAGGTTTCCCCCTAAAGAAAATTACTTCAAATCACCCTGATATAATAAAAGACATTAAAAAAGAAGACTTATTAGATACAGACTTCCTTAAATTTGAAAAGGCTAGTACTACTAAAACTCTAGGAATTCAATGGAATGCGATAACAGATCAATTCTCATATACAATTGAGTCAATATCTGCAATGTCCGCCATTACAAAACGCCAAATACTTTCCTCGGTGGCAAAACTTTTCGACCCCGCAGGATGGCTTTCGCCAATAATGATTCAAGCAAAAATCCTCATTCAAGAATTGTGGCAAGATGGCACTGAATGGGATGAACAGGTAAAACCTTTACGTTTAGCGAAATGGGTTCAATTTGCTAACAATTTACATACTATATCTGAAATTCGAATCCCTCGATGGGTAAATTTCACACCTCACATTAACACAGAATTACACGGTTTCTGTGATGCCTCCGAAAAGGCATATTGCGCAGCAGTCTACGTACGCACACAGTACGATAACAAAATATCTGCACACCTCTTGGTAGCCAAAGCCAAAGTTGCGCCTTTGAAGACACTCAGTCTGCCACGGCTTGAACTGAATGGTGCTCTTCTGTTAGCAAAATTAATTTCCATTGTCCAAACCCATCTCAAATTAAACGATCATAAAATGTATCTTTGGTCAGACTCAGAGATAGTTTTAGCATGGTTAGAAAAACCACCCTATTGCTGGAAGACCTATGTGTCTAACCGAATATCCCAAATTTTAGACCTGGTTGGCCCAGCAAAATGGCAACATGTTGCAAGTGCAGATAACCCAGCGGATCTTGGGACAAGAGGTTGCAAGCCATTGCACCTCACCAGCACTACACTCTGGTGGAATGGTCCTACATGGCTAACAGAATCACAAGAATTCTGGCCAAGGTCTCCCGCTCGTAATATAATACCGCCGGAAAGTCGGAAAATTGAAAATTTTCATATCATTCCAGAAGAGGATGATATTCTCCACAGATTTTCGTCATTTGCTAGAGCACTAAGAGTAGTCGCTTACATGCACAAATTCATTCAAAGACTTAAACTAAAAATGAAAGGAGCACCAAATGATCCATGCGTACAACTAACGCATTCCGACTTGCAACATGCCAAGGTCAGTCTAATATTATATACACAAACTCGCTATTTCAGCAAAGAGAAATCAAAGTTGCTCGAAAAGCGACCTCTCGAAAAGGGAAGCTCACTTCTCGTATTAAATCCATTCTTGGATTCTAAGGGATTAATAAGGGCAAATGGAAGATTGGCGAACTCCAGCCTTAGTTATAACGAACGACATCCCATCATTATTCCAGAGAAATCCCGTTTTACTTACCTATTTCTAGCATATCTGCACCATCTTACACTGCATGGTGAGCATCGATTAATGCAACAAATGGTCCGTCAAGAATTTTATATACCTCGACTAAAGCCACAAATAAAAAGGACGATTTTCATGTGTAAACCATGTACCATGTACAAACACAAAATGCGTACGCAGATCATGGCAGCTTTACCACCTGAGCGCTGCAACTATGCTCTACCCTTTACCATCACTGGGGTTGATTTTGCTGGACCTTTCCAGATAAAGGCCTCCATGTTAAGGTCTTCTTCATTTAGAAAAGGGTATGTGGCTGTCTTTGTATGTTTTACGACAAAGGCAGTACACCTCGAGCTTTGTTCAGATCTGACCACTGCGGCTTTTCTTGCAGCATTTGCACGCTTTGTCGGACGACGCGGATTTCCTTCAAAAATAATGAGCGATAATGGAAAAAACTTTGTCGGAGCCCAAAGAGCAACCGAGAAGGAGTTTATAAACTTCATGAAAGAAGTCTCCCCTGAAATAGTTAATAAATATGCACCCCAAGGGATCGATTGGCAATTTATACCTCCATGTTCTCCACACATGGGCGGACTTTGGGAATCAGCAGTAAAAAGCTTTAAGTCCCATTTAAAGAAAACGGCTGGTAATCATAAATTCAATTATGAGGAGTTTACTACACTCCTCACTCGTATTGAAGCCGTATTAAATTCAAGACCCATATCACCCCTCTCGCAAGATCCCTCCGATTTCACAGCTCTTACACCAGGTCATTTCCTCAGAGGAGCTCCTCTTCTCGCCATACCTGAGACAGAAGGAGACTCACTCAGTTTAATAAATCGATGGGAAAGAATCAAGATTCTCCATCACGAATTCAGCCACAGATGGAAGGAAGACTATCTCAAAGATCTCCATAAGAGATATCGCTGGAAAACGGCCCAGAAGGAAGCCAAGGCAGGAGAATGCGTAATAATACAGGACGAATGCCTTCCTCCAACAGAATGGCGACTAGGCCGCATTGAAAAGGTTCATCGAGGATCAGATGGTCACATAAGAGTAGTCGACGTGCGAACACAAACCGGCATATTAACTCGACCAGTCACCAAACTGTGTTTTCTTCCAAACAGCGAAGAACACCTTCAACCAAAACCGCAAAATAACACGCAAAAGTAATCGAAAAATAATAAAACAATTCCGCTAATTCGAAAATAACCCGCTTTATGATCCGTACAAAAAATAAATTCAACCAAGCGCGTTGAAAATCAATTTATTATACAAACATATACATGCATATGTATAGATATGTAGCTATAACAACTACATGCTGATATTATAAACAAAATCAATTTAATTACAATTTTATATTCCCATAGAAATGGACGTAGAGGAGATCCAAACCGCCTCCAACACCGTCAGGTCCGAAATCGCTATACCCAAAGCGTCGGCTGCACCAGTTGCCGCACCAAGGACCAGGGTTATGCGACCACCGCCATCCGCCGAAGCAGTCAGGGAGATGAGAGAGGAGCAGCTATTGGAGCCTCAGGGGCCTCCATGTTGCAGCCTGTGCCATCGCCCACACGCCCTGAAACGATGCTCCATTTTCAAGAGCATGAAGCCTGCTCAACGGCAACAGGTTGCAAGAGCCCATGGGCATTGCATGACCTGCCTGGCAGATGACCACGCCACCATAGAGTGCTGGGCCGACGGCGCCTGTCAATATTGCCAGAGGCCCCATCACACTCTATTTCATCGTTTTCCCCGCCGAGCCAATCCGTCGGAAAGTAGCACCAACACCCGTATCAGACCACGCAGCGATGCTACCCGGCGACGACGAAGCAGCCAAACAACCGCAACACGTAGACGGCCATCTCCGCCACACCACGCTCATCGTCAGCAACAACGACGCTCAACAGGGTTGAGCGCTGTACTAAACACATTGCAACAGCTGCAAAGGCTCCTAGCCGATTAATTCGCCTAGGGGGGCCGGGATGTTCACATGAGCTATGAGCGTTCTGCAGCATCCCACATCACATCATCACATCACCACATATCATCACACATCACATCATATCACGTCACAACACCTCATCACACAACAGCTCACAGCATACCCCAATACACGCACACGCATCAAACACCGATCATTACTACAACACTGCAACACAACAACCATACGATCATCAACGAGACGACTCGTAATGTCAGCTAATTTCACCACCCAAACCATCAAAAGGGATTGATTCGACCGGGATTAGCTTCTTACCGTTTTCATCCGTGAAACAAGGCAGTCGTCCGCGAAATTCAGTTTTTTACCAATTTTTCGTACCGCAACTATCACCGCAATTTCTTTTTTTTCATCCAAACCGTGAAGCACCGAGCTCGCCATCATTGTCCAACATTGGAATCTACATATTTATTAATATATATTAAATACACCGAAGTGTATACGAAAAACCCAAGTTTTTTATTGTGAAATAATAAAGTGATTATTAGAATTATAACGTGTGAAAACCAGTGCCTTTTGTTTACTTTCCAACTCATAGGTATACGACAAAAGGTAAGTATACCAGTGCCACACGTGAATACGGTACATAATATATATGTATATATGTATCCACAGTATATATATATATATATTTAAATATATTTAACTAAACAATAGTTATTCCTTGCTTTTTAAACTTACCTTCGTGTATACAATACACACAATTCCCACAGAGAAAAAATTCAATATTTTCAAATTATTCTGGCAATACCGCTCCAGCTCATTAACTGTGAGAGGGACACTTGCCAATTATACGAACAATACCTCTTCAGCTTATTAAGCTGTGAGAGGAATTGCTTCCAAAAAGTAAGCAAAAATCGCAAGAATAATACAGCATAAAAGGGAATAAGTGCAAACATACATATATACATATCCTCAAGCGGATTATATACATTATATAACTAAAATTGATACATATACATATGTACCATATATACATATACATATTCTACATTAGCGCTTTTGCGCATATTTCTGAACGCGAGTACACAATCGCGAAATATTTCGATATTGCCTTATATTCTCACATGCGTATACCTAAAAAAAAAAATAGGATACAATTAATCAAGAGATATTCGGAAAATATATTTGGGTGCGGAAAATCAAAGAATATTGGGTCAGAAATTAAATATTGCAAACTAATTACTTACCTTTGTACATACATACACACATACATTGAAAGTCCAATTTTGGCGATTTCTAGCATTTATCTTGTTCCTTGTCACACAAGAACAAGCATAATTGCACATATTTTATTTAACGCATACTATATGCACATAAAATCCACAAGTATGTACAAAGGATATTGACCTTGTTTTAGTGCGCGCTGCAACAAGGGTATACAAATAAACATTTTTCCGAAAAAGAAAACGAAGTGAATACGAACGAAAAAAAAAAAAGCGATAAACGCATTTTTTAAAAATCTTTTACTAAACTAACAGTTCTTATTTAATATTTAAAAAAAAAAAAAAAAAAAAAAAAAGGCTTTCGGTCACGTATATTTTACTGACAAATTTGTTCGGCAATATTAACTCTTATTTATTGAAAAGAGTTTTCGGTACCATATATCTATATTATAATAAAATATATATACATATATATTTATATACATATATATTTTATTAATTAAAATTTTCTGAATAAGCACTGACTCAAAAGAATCTAAGGCAGAATTCTTAAGAATTCCGAAAATGACTAATGACGATAAAAGCCCAAGTACGCCTGCTGAAGCTACACGCTCAAAGCAAGGTGCTACAAAGCAAAAAAGGGGGAAAGACATTTCGTATATTAAATTCATTTCCGAGAGTGACAGCTTAATTAAATACTGCACTCGATTTGCATCTTCTCCGATTCAGGACAACTCTGAATCTGTTAGAAATTAAAAATAAATCTATTGACAATTTTTGGACACGCCTCCAAGCGGCATACGACGCAGTAGTAGAAACTGATGATTCAGATCTACCTGAAAATTTCAAAACTTCGGCTTACGCTAAATACGAAAATTGCTTAGACCGCTATGAAGACACAAAAGCAATGAAATCAGATCAATTAAAGCTTATGAAGGCAATTGCACCTACTCCCCACAGTAGAGTAGAGTTACCACAATTACAAGCCCAAGAGGCAAGTTCAGGCATACATCTCAAAGTGCCAGCGTGTGATACGGAAATATTTCATGGAGGTTATGAACAATGGCCGTCCTTCCGGGACATGTTTACAGCCGTGTACATAAACCATCCAAAATTATCACAAGCGCAAAATTTGTATCACCTCCGATACAAAACTAAAGGTCAAGCAGGCGTAATAGTCAAGCAGTTCGCATTGAATGACGATAATTTTAATTTAGCTTGGGAAGCTTTAAGACAAAGATACGAAAGTGAGAGAATATTAGTTGACAGGCAAATAACGATACTTATGAACTTGCTAAAAATTCAAAGAGAAACCAGTGAAGAATTCATGAAACTAGAATCCACTGTTTCAAATTGTTTGTCGGTTCTATCGACACAAAATATTCCCACAGACAATTGGGATCCTATTCTGGTAAACATATGTACCGCCGCATTACCAGAAAAATCATTACTTTTGTGGGAGCAATCGCTCTCATCAAGAAGAAAATGCCCAACGTGGCAGCAAATGAAAGATTTCTTAACTACCCAATACGAAATTGCGGAAAGGGTAGACAAAAAAGTAGTCAGAACTAAAAACGTTCAACAAGACTTAAATCGAAGCTTCAATAGACTCCAAGCCGGAAGCAACAATAATTTAAACAGAAGCTTTTTCAAAACACAGTCGTTCACATCTGAACAAAATAAATTCACGTCATGCGAACTATGTTCTGGAGGGCATAAGTTAAAAGCTTGCGAGAAATTTAAAAAAATGAATGTCACTGAAAGGAACAACTTTGTCAGGTCAAAAAGACTCTGTACAAACTGCTTGTCCCACTCACACAATCTTAATACTTGCGAAAGCAAATTTAATTGCGTATATTGCCACAAAAGGCATCATTCTATGTTACATCTCAATAACTTTCCCAACACATCTCATAGCAGCGCTTTTTCAAAAAAAGCCACGGGTTTAGTTGCCACAGCAACTCCCGAAACAAAACCTCAAGAAAATTGCCAAGAGACACCATGTTGTTCAAAGGCAATAAAAACTCAAACGCTACACAGCGAAAATCATAGTAGAGTACTACTACCTACAGCAGTTGTCTCCATCGAACATCGAGGAGAACTGTTCAAACTAAGAGCCCTAATAGACCAAGGATCGCAACGATCATTCATAGCGTCTAGGGCACAAAATAGGCTAAAACTGCCAACAAAACATGCCAACTATGAAATTACGGGAATGGGCGGACGAGTAGTACAAAACTCACATAAAATCTGCCCCATTATCCTAATTTCCCCCCAAGCGGATAAGCGCATTCAAGCAAATGCTATTGTCTTACCGCAACTGACAAACATGCTTCCAAGTTATCAAATAAATAGCAAGCAGTGGGATAAGATTTCACATCTCACTCTAGCTGATCCCAACTGCAACACCCCCGCTCAAATAGACCTTCTATTAGGCAGCGATCTCATATCGCAAATTATACTAGAAGGTGTTGAAAAATTTCGAAAACACTACTGGCGCAAAATACCATTTTCGGATGGGTCCTAAGTGGACTAGTTGCGGAACCAGTCACAGCCATGACAACTCAAGTTGAGGAAATCTCAAACGAGTACCTCAATTCACAATTGAGAAGATTTTGGGAGGTTGAAGAACTCCCCCCCATTCCAATTACAACACCTGAAGATCAGTATTGTGAAGACTTTTAGAAAGCCACAACTACTCGATCAGATAATGGTCGGTATGTCGTACGACTACCAATAAAACAACAATTTCCAGACACACTCGCCTTAGGTCACTCTCGCACCTCTGCAATACAGCAGTTTCTAAGTATGGAGAAAAACCTACTTAAAAAAGGTGAGCTTAAACAAGTTTATGATGGTGTCGTGGAAGAATACCTTCATTTAGATCACATGGAGGAAATAAGCCCATGTGAAAAAATCATAAGAGGCAAATATTACTCCTTCTACTTGCCACATCACGCAGTAGTAAAGCCTGAGAAGAAAACAACAAAAGTTCGAGTGGTCTTCAATGCATCACGATCCACGAGCTCAGGTAATTCCCTAAATGATATTCTATTTACGGGACCCACACTCCAACCAGATTTAATGCTTCTCATATTGAACTGGCGTATATACAAATACGTATTCAATGGGGATGTCGAAAAGATGTATCGACAGATACTGGTTCATAAAGATGATCATTCCAAAACTTTTTGACCCCGCAGGATGGCTTTCGCCAATTATGATACAAGCGAAAATCTTGATCCAAGAATTATGGCTAGACGGAACCGACTGGGACGAACAAGTGAAACCTCTTCGCTTAGAAAAATGGTCCCAGTTCGCTAATAATTTGAACGACATCTCGAAGATACAAATTCCACGGTGGGTAAACTATTCCCCCGAATACAAAGTGGAACTACACGGCTTCTGCGACGCCTATGAAAAGGCATATTGTGCCACTGTATATGTGCGTACACAAACCGATGTCGCAACTACAAGCCACTTATTAGCAGCAAAAGCAAAAGTTGCGCTCTAAAAACGCTAAGTCTCCCACGACTTGAACTCTGTGGCGCTCTGCTACTAGCAAAGCTAGCTTCAATGGTGCAGACCCACTTAAAGATGGCGAAATATAGATTATATTTATGGTCCGATTCCGAGATAGTTCTAGCCTGGTTAGAAAAACCACCACATGCGTGGAAAACTTATATTTCTAACCGCACATCTGAAATACTTGACCTAGTAGGATCAGCCACTTGGCGTCACGTAGCCAGTGCTGACAATCCTGCTGATCTAGGTACAAGAGGATGCAAGCCTCTGCATCTTGCCACCTCCACCCTCTGGTGGAATGGCCCCCGATGGTTAACAGAATCTCCCGATTCTTGGCCACAATCGCCCATGCGCAACATACTTGCCCCAGAAAGTCGTAAAATCGACACTTATCATGCAACACTGGATGACACTGACATCCTTGAACGATTTTCATCGTTCCCCCGAGCCCTCCGGGTAGTTGCCTATATGCTCAAGTTTTTAGAGCGGCTTAAACTTAAAGTTAAAGGAGCAACTGATCTCCATTGCGATAAATTGACGCACCAAGACTTACAAAAAGCAAAGGCCGCTCTTATCGCATCAACCCAAACGCGCTACTTCAGCCGCGACATAGAATTACTAAGAGAGTCGAAGCCTATCGATAAAAAGAGCTCACTCTTAGTCCTAAACCCATTTCTAGATACGAAGGGTTTACTTCGTGCGAATGGTCGGCTTGCTAATTCAAGCCTAACGTACAATGAACGCCACCCTATAATCATACCAGAGAGGTGTCCGTTTGCCACTTTATTTATTAGATATATCCACATACTAATGCTCCACGCCGAACATCGCCTCATGCAACATATGGTCCGCCAAGAGCTGTACATACCCCGACTGAAGCCCCAAATAAAGAAATGCATTTTCATGTGCAAAATCTGCACTATGTATAAGCAGAAAATGCGATCGCAGATTATGGCAGCACTTCCACCTGAACGCTGCAATTTTGCTCTGCCTTTCCCACTACAGGTGTAGATTTTGCTGGGCCTTTTATGATAAAGGCATCCATGCTATGGTCTCCTACCCTCATGAAAGGCTATGTGGCTGTTTTTGTCTGTTTCACGACAAAAGCAGTACACCTTGAGCTATGTACGAATCTGACGACGAAGGCTTTTCTTGCGGCTTTTGCTCGTTTCGTCGGACGACGAGGCTTTCCATCAAAAATCATGAGCGATAATGGTAAAACATTTATCGGAGCTCAAAGAGCTACCGAAAAACAGTTTGTGGACTTCACAAAACAAGTCTCACCGGAAATTGTCCAAAAATACGCTCCTCAAGGTATCAATTGGCAGTTTATCCCCCCAAGCGCCCCTCACATGGGTGGCTTATGGGAGTCAGCCGTAAAAAGTTTCAAATCTCATTTCAAGAAGCTAGCTGGCAACTATAAATTCAATTATGAAGAGTTCACGACACTCTTAACTAGAATTGAAGCCGTTCTTAACTCACGGCCTCTCGCTGCACTCTCGCAAGATCCCTCAGATTTTACTGCCCTCACGCCAGGGCATTTTCTTAAAGGAGCGCCCATTCTGGCCACACCTGAGCCAGGCGTGGAGTCGCTTTCCTTATTAAACCGTTGGGAAAGAATTAAGATTCTCCATCACGACTTCAGTCGCCGATGGAAAGATGATTATTTAAAGGACCTCCACAGAAGGTACCGATGGAAAATCACAGAACATGCGCCTAAGCTTGGAGATTGTGTCTTAATCAATGACGATTGTCTCCCCCCTACCGAATGGCGGCTTGGCCGCATAGAGAAGCTCTACTACGGCTCCGACGGTCATATTCGCGTAGTCAATCTCCGTACACAATCGGAAACGCTAACTAGACCGCTCGTTAAATTATGCTTTTTGTCAACCGCAGATAAAATCGAAACGTAACCGCAATCAATAAACAAGGAGATAAATAAAAGAAAAATTTATGTATATGTATGTATAATAGTAAACGCACCCTTTATAAATAAATAGCCACCAAAAACCCAAACCAAAGGGAAAGTCGATCCACACGACGACTCACTTCTGCCACATTACGTGCCACCACCGGCCATATGATTATATACACATATATATATGATAATTAAAAAAAAAAAAACCTATTTCTTAACAGGTCAATATGGAAGAAGAGAGGCCCACTACTCCAACGCCCTCCGTACGTTCGGCCGTGACTGTTCCGCGCCCTAAAGCTACCCCTGTAGCAGTGCCGCGAACAACCATCAATACCGCAGCCCACCGAGAAGTTCCGACAGCTCCGCGTAGTGACCCGCAAGCACGGGCTCCGGAACCAGCACCACTTCAATGCGCGCTATGCCGCCGCCGACACCGATTGCCACATTGTGGCATATTCAAGGGGATGACGCCTCAGCAACGCCAGCAGGTCGCCCAGGCCCACGGGCATTGCTTAAATTGTCTGGTGCCTACACACCAAACTCGCGAATGTACCACAGGGTATCAGTGCCAGGTGTGTATGGGTCACCATCACACAATGTTCCACCGCAATGCCGGACCCGACGTTGAGCGTCGTCATCCCCTTCGCGGCCGTACTGCCAGCCGCCGACTCCCGCGACCGCAACCGCGAAGGCACGCCTTCACTGCGGAGGAGTACCGCGCCAGGCGCCAGCATCACCAGGCCACCCAGCATCGGAGGCGCCATCCTAGGCCGCAAGCGCGTCGTAGGACAGGCCTCAGCAACGTTGTTGCAACACTGCAACAACTTCAGAGGCTACTAGGCTGAATACTCGCCTAGGGGGGCCAGGATGTACAAATGAGCATCTCCCCCGGGCATTTACACACCCACCACACGATCACACATTCCAACTCAACTTCACAACATTGACACGCACCTTCATCATATCCACGTCACAAACCAACAAAGCTTACTTTCCACACTACACACCAGCTGATTCCACACACAAAAAAGGGGACCAAAAGGACAACCGCATCTCACTTCGTTTGCAACTTTAACCGCGACTACAACGCGTGGGCGAACCTTCTAGAACGAGCGTTTTCTCTCAAACCAACAGTTTTTCGGCGGTTTTAAATATCCAGTTTTCTACAACCAACAGTTTTCGGCGTTTTAAGTATCCAGTTCCTTTTCTACAACCAACAGTTTTCGGTTTTTAAATCGGCAGTTAATAGTGTCGGAGTTCGAGACACTTGTTCTTGCTCATCACCTATCATAAGGGCACAACAAAAGCGGTGAGTTAGTGAAATTATCACATACAAAAATGAAAAAACAAAACGATAACAATTCGGATTGCATAAAGAAATTAACAAAAACAATATTCACTCCATATCACAGAATAATTAATAATAAAGTATAATACTTAAAACTATAAAAATAAACGTATGTACATATGCCAAAAAGGGGTTAAAAAAAACTTTTTAATCTTTATCGATCTAACCTTAGAGCCTCTTAATGCTAATCTGCTTAAAAAACCTTATTTTAGTATTAAATATTTAGCTCATTGCAACCACTAAAAAAGGAAGATAAAAACTACAAATGTGAAACACACAAAACTTTATTCTTAAAATTGGGTACAGATAAATCCTTATTTAAAAATTTTGTCACAAAATAAATTCTAATTCTAATAAATAGAGCAATAACTACCTTTAGGTGACAGTCTTCACAACACAAGAAGGGCCTAATATCTTTTAATTTAGTAAAAAGAATTTCTCCTACACCTTTTTATGACAATTTCTGTCAAATTTCTAAATTATTAATAAATGCAACAAATTCTTCAGGCGGCTTCACTAAGTTGCCTTTATCGATCTGGTTTTGGTGTATGAAGATGAATTCATCTGAAAGAATTTTATCTCCTAAATAAGGTAATGGCTGAAAGCATGTGTGCATTTTAAAAATTTTCAAATAAAGGTAGCCGCAAAAATAATTAAAAGCATTTTCCTTTAAAAATTTAATTTCCAAACTACTATCTAAAGTAATGCCGTAGTAAGCCCTGGAAATCCTGCCAAGAAAGGTCCCTTAAAACGGAATCATTGCACATATTAAGAAGAACATTATAGCTATGTTCTAAAATAACTGTGGCTTCGGGTTCTAAATGCAGCTCACAGTTACTTTTTGTTACGATATTTACGTAAGTAAACCCCACGACTTCCTAAACAAACTAGAGAACATATAGGGCGTTACTCTAGTACCTCCCCTACTTCTAATCTGACCAAAAAAATGCTCTAAGCTGTCTTGACATAGTCGTCTCGTCTTCAGGTACGGAAATCCTAAGTGTGACAGCAATCGCAACAATCGTCTTAAACTATTAATATTAATTAACCACCCCTTGACAAAATTGAAATTATTTGTTGTGTTGTTTCCTAACTCATCTACGACCCGAATTGTTTTTAAAACTTTTTCTGCCTCATCTAAAAACTGGTTTTGCTCTGGGGAACTTATAAAAACTTTTTAGTGGGTACAATGACCTCAGTGACTTTACTATTAAGGATATCGAATAATTTATTGAAAAAAACGAAATCCGCGGTATTAATAAAGCTCATACTATTTGAGCTTAAGGCTCCCGAGGTGAAGAGACAAAGCATACCTGAAGCGACCGTATTAATTAACACTTGAGACGCGAATTTAACTTTCATTTTTTTAAAGGTATTGGGGTAAATATGAGCATCGGTTAATTTATGCGCACACCGATAACTCGCCTTAGAGCCCTGTTTATAAAAACTACGCGACTATTTTTAAAATCAACTTTATTTTTCATATGTTGTAAGCAGTTTCGACTACATTTTAATAAATGGGGGCTATCGTAAAAAAAATATATTTCCTTACCATTAACGTTGAAAAAAGGCCGTGACATGGAAACAGCTAACAAATTAGCTAAATTTTGAAAATTGGTACCCTGACCACAAACAAAATGGCAAGGGACTTAGCCCTATATTTTGAAGTTGGGTAATGGCTTCAAGAATATATTTCTTGAGGACATCCCCTTTACATGAGCCTCTAATCAAATCTAATAAGCTAACTGGTGGGACCAAGGTTCCCCACCTGTACCTTGCACCATTATGGTCAGTGCAGTTGTGGCTATTCTAGATGTGCGATTTTCATCGCCATAATCTTCAAGACCTATTACCCTATCAAATTTCCTCTCATACTGCAAATGACATTTCAGTGACATTTCATCACAAGAATTGATATGCTGCTTTGGGTGCAACCTGGGAAACGAGGCCATTCTGCGACAAAATTTTGTAACATAATTTCCGAGGGAAAACTAAGTTGGTGCTTTAGGTAGCGGTAAGCGATACACCCAAAGCTAAAGTTTTAAGAAAACTATCATGTCGCCGACCGTGACTTTGGCGATTATATTTAAAAAAACTACTCTTAATACAAGCACCTAACTGAGGAGGAACTTTGCTGCAAACTATCTTAAGAGGATCTGACTTTTCCCTAAATGAACTACTTCTTAACATTTCCCTACATCTTTCTAATTCAGTTGCCATTTGGAGCAACTGAGCTTTTAAACTCCTATTCTCCTGTTCTTTTTCATCTAATTTTATTTTTAAAATCCTATTCTCTTCCCTCAATTTTTTTTTTCTATCTGTCCCTGCTGTCAGACCCCTACCTGTTTGCGCGGCTTTTTCACTACTATTTAACAGTTCCCCCTCAAGAAGTGGCAGAGGCTCTAAAATATTATCGCGGTCTTCCCTTTCTAAAAGCGGAAGCAGCTGCCTCGATGCACCGTTTGCATTTGAGGCAGATCCTTCCATTTGGGGAAAAAAATCTTCAACGCCCATTTCAATAGTTTTTTCAAAAAAAGAATTTGGGGCGTTAAATATTGGCTCAATAATTAAATTGATATCCGGAACGGCTCTCGGACGCAATTTTTTTGCGTCACGCATTTCATTAGAAAAATACCGCTCACACGCAAAAATATATTTAGATGTTTTTTCAATTAGATTTTCAAAAACACCTAAACGTTTGAGCCAACATTTACGCCCATTAAAAGAAACAAAATAAAATACGAAATGTTATATATAATCATAAAATATGTATTATAATAATAATAATAATAATAATAGTGCAAAAGTGCATATTTAATGAATATTTAAAAGTACAACCCTTTTTTAAGACTATCATAAATATTCAATGATAAATCGTTACTTTAAAACAATTTATTTAGTTAATTAATGTCAATGGCAATAAATTGACAGTTACGCTCTGAACAAGTAGAGCGCAACAGACTGCAAGCGGCATTTGTCAAATATTAAAATGCACGTGTTCTTAAGGACACAGTTATTGAGGCAGCTGCACGACTACATAACTGTGTCCATAAGAACGAAATTTTTCACAAATTCACAAACATTTTTAGCACTATTTAATGTTTTTCACTCACCGTTCGAGATCCGTTCCACTGTTTGGAAAACAATACATTTATCATCTGTAGTACATTATCTGTAAAATAAAATAAAAAAGTACTAAATAAATGCAAGTTTATTTAATAAAAGTTAAAATATACTCACATCTTTCAACTTACGTGCTGTTTCGCTTTCGCTATTCTTCGAACTAACGGCCGTTACAAATGGAGACAAAAAATGAAAAATGTCTCCATTCAAATAATAACTTGGCGGGTTTTTAATCTGGTCGTCCCTCTTTTCCTATTGCCAAACGTCAAAACCTCCTTAACTCGATTAGCTGTCAAAGTTTAGGTGGTTTTGACGTTTAGCAATTGCTGTCAGCTTTATCTAAAATCTTTGAAAATGTACTAATAAATAGGCTCAAATCAATAATCTGACCACATGATACCAACACATCAATTTGCTTCCGTGACCTTCATTCAACAATTGACCAGGTACACCGAATCGTTAATTTCGTTGAAAATACAATTAATAAAAAAAAAATTGTACGACAGCCTTCGTGGAAGTGTCTCAAGCTCTTGACAAAGTTTGGCATACGGATCTGCTGCTCAAATTGAAATACATGCTTACATGCCACAACAAAATAGTGGTTTTAGTGGATGTTAAGTCTTCGGATCGTACACCCGTCAAGGATACTGCATACATGTCGTACTTCTATCACAACATGATCGATTTGGTTTCGAGCTTTTCGATCCGGAGACAGCCACAACACAACTGCTCAGATCAATAATAAATATAATTACAAAATCATAACTCGTTCTTTCATTTTATTGAATCCCACTCATATCTAAATAATAACGTCCAACAAGTTTTAGTTACCCTACCCATTCTTGCTGGAAGTTTTATGCATTAGTGACACAACCGTGAATCTACCCCGTCTCATATTACAACTGACGGGGATGCGCTTTAGTTGCGGAAGTAAATTTATTCACCAAAGCAACAGGAGCTCTTCAGTTCAAGTGATTTCAAATACAAGAAGTAAAAATTTAAACTTAATATATGTAAATTTATGCTTACGCATTATTTTTTGCAACTTATTATTAAAACTGCAGTGTAACTGTCAACCACTTGATCGAAACTGAATGACAAAGTTAAGTACAAATTTATAAATCCAAATCACTACAAAACTTAATTGTGTTCTTGCTGATTATGTTCCGGAAGAAAAAAAGAAAAAGGAAGGGTAAATTTGTGCATACTTTGTATTGCTTTGTTTGTGTTAAGCGCGGTGAGGTAATGCGATCGGCTGACTCTACCGACATTGCTTACGCATGTGACTGTTCGTTTATCTGCTTATTGCCTCAAGCCCATGAGCACGATACCTTTCAAAATAACACCACGTCAACAATAAAGTGATTTAGGGTTTAATTCCAAAACAGGATTTGAGGTCAGGTCGGGCCTCTCGAGTAACTATAGGTGTCTTGCGCAGCAACGATAAATAGTGAAGATTCACTTACCCACACTATTAAAACAACGGACAAACCGTTAAATTATCATCAAAACCAGATATTGTTGGAACAGGCTCGTTTTACGTTAAAGCATTTTGTTTGGGAACAGGAGACATCATTCAATTAGCTACTTGGGCGAGCTGGATAATACTATCACATCCGGAGATATAAACGACTTCTACTGTGGCTTATCTATAATACCAACGATACAGGCTGAAGTAGTTCGAAGGTTACCGGTCAGAAAGTTTTGGCTATGTAAAAGTCGTGTTTTCGATATATTCGTGAATGCAATAAGAAAGGAAATATTCACCATTGAACAAAATAGAAGCGATAGATCAGCTCTGGAAAATGTGAAGCAGGTCTGATTACAACTTCCAAAAGGAGGCAAAACTTGGCAACGAGATTGCGTAAACTGTAAAACATGAGCTTGAGCTAAATTCATTAGACATCTATAGAAACAGGAACTTGGTTAGACCCCAGACTATTCTCATGTAGTGGACATGCTGCACATATAGTACATCTTCTTTACCGGGAAGACACTTTTCCTCACTTTTAAACGGCAAGTTTTCCAGGTTGGAAAACTATTGAGCATCTGAAGCCAGCTTTGCTCCACCTTAGTATTTCCAATACGCCACCTTTGCATAATGCAGGGATTGGACAAGTGGAGCGTTTTCATAGAATTTTGTAGGAACTCGCCAGGTGTTTAAAGATCGATTAGATATAAGTGACACCGTAAAAGTCTTATGTTGACAGAAACAGAAAACAAAAAAGTCAATCGACTCTATCAAAATCGCAATTAAAGCCATATAAAATGCAACTTGGCAAAAGAGGGTCGGTAAAAAATGTTTCGTTAAGCCCAACTTAAGATTTGGGAACACTATGCAGGCGGGCCTAGAGACCAAGGTTCCCATAATTCTAAGTAGGCGTAAGTTTTTTTTGGTGGGGGGATGCTTGTTGGCAAACAAAAATTGTCTAAAACTTTCTCCACAGATTAGGAATTATTTGTCTCTACTCTTTATCTGTGGTTTCCGCGCGCAACACTGGCATTTCGAAAGCCTAATCCACAAAAAAAATACATTGCATATAATGCTATTTCGAGCGTACTGTGTAACAGATTAAAGTCCACCGTCAATAAACTGATTGGACCTTATCAGTGTGGCCTCTTCTACGACCTCGGAGCGTACAAAAATAATTCGAGTTGCAGATCTAAAAGAAGAGGTACAATCTTCTACAAGAGTGTATAACTGCTGGCGTACGCCGATGACTTCCTTTACATTGGCCTCTTCTAGGACCTCGGAGCGTACAAAAATAATTCAAAGTGCAGATCTAAGAGAAGGTACAATCTTCTACAATGGTGTACAACTGCTGGCGTACGCCGATGACATCATTATCATTGGTTGTAACAACTTGAACCATCAGTTCCAGTTTCTTTAGACTTGATAAGGAAGCGAAGCAAATGCTTCTGGTAGTGAACTGGGCCAAAACGGAATATCTGCTGTCAGCAAACAAACAGTTGTCGCATTCGCGACTTGGCTACAACATTACTGTTGGCAGTCATAACTACGAAGTCGTAGATAATTTCGTTTATCTTGGAACAAGTATTAACCTCAACAAGAACGTCAGCGTCGAAATCCAACGCAGTATAGCCCTTACCAACAAGTCACTCATCATCTCCGTCCTCTTATATAGTGCAAAGGCATAGATGATTACGACGATGAGTCGGCGTTACGAGTTTTCGGGTGGAAGGTTCTACAGAAGATGTGGACCTTTGCGCATTGACATTCGTCATTGTCAGAGTCGATGGATCTATGAGCTGTACGAGATATACTTTTACAACGAAATATACATAGACAGCGCCTTCGCTGGCTAGGTCAAATTTGGCCGTATGTATTAAATCACCGGGGGAAGCAGGGGAAGCAGAGGAAGAGGATGGAGGAGGAGGACATGATATCTCGAATTGGGGCCAAAGAGCGAAAAGAAGAAACGACTGGCGAGCTGTTGTTAACTCGGCTATAAATGCGTAAGCGGTATCCACGCCAATAAGGAAGAAGAAGATATTTAAAATTATGGTGGGCACACCCGATGCCGGTGGTTTGGAGAGCATAAACTTCATGAAAAGGTGGTTGATAAATTCAAACCAGTAATACAGTTCAAAATCAGATTAATCAACAAATATTTCGTTAATCGAATTATTAGGGTCCTAAGGATTTGCAAGTCGATACCATTTATTTAGGACATTGCTAGCAAAATGTACTTTTAATGAAGGAATGCAAAATTTACTGCCTTACAGAGGCTAAAATTGTTAGCCTTAAAGTTTATTATTAGGAATGGAGTCTCTATGAATTTCAATATCATAACATAGGATTTGACCTAAAGGAGCGTGGTGCCAGGGCCATGGTCCATTTTTGATACCACCTACTATGCGGCTCTTTTGTGGCATCTCGGTTGAAAGATTTCATATTTATGATTGCACGTTTAGTAGTTTTCAATCTATAATAGCAACCTTCTCATGGTGCTCGGAAATATGGATACCAAATATGTATTTCACGCATTAGAGCGATATATACCGTGTATAGCCAACCGAAGTTTTGAAATCTCTAATCAAACCTATGGTATTTTTTTTTCACGAAAACCAAAAATTTATATCACGAATTTCATGTGCATTGAAGCATATGTATGTATGAATTTCTGTTTGAATTTGATGGTATTTAAAAAATAAACTTAACCTGTTAAGACTTAGCTTCATAAATTATGCAGATAGCATTTTTCATTACTGACAAACTGTGTAGTGGTATATTCAAAAAGCAACGGATTTAAAAAAATTCAATAGGCGCATATTGGGTAGCAATTAGATAACCGATTTCAATGGTGATGTTTGCTTTTGGAAGAATAATGCAACTTCATCCAAAATAAGTGCACTTTCTCGTTGTTTTCTTTTCTAAAGTCCCTTTTATTTTTTCGATTTTCGGCCATAGCTTGAACCAGAAACGTTATCGGTATCTTGTTAATAGGCCTTTGTTCATTTAAATAGAATAAATTATAAATAAAGTATGTTTATATTTTATTGGAAGTTGTTCCCCATTAATAATTTTAAGGAAATGTGAATTTTTCCACTGGAAACGTCGTTTACATGAAGATTACAAAAAGACGATATAATAGGCATATAGGTGCTGAGCTAAGTATCGATACAGTATTATAAATTTTTGGCATCACGATACACTATTACCAAAAAGTTACGCTATATTTAAATATGATACATACATATTAATTTTTGAGGCCCTATGTTCCACCTAGGAACCACGGGAAAATATATATAAAATATATATACATACATATTGTTCAATATACATGTACATATATATGTATGTATATATATGGTTTAAAATAAACCTGAAGTTCAAAAATTTGCACATGAAGAGGCTCAATATTTTCCCTTGACGCGATTTTACTTACTTTTGACACAACGGTGCACTGTTATTAAGAAATGAATCTCCCTGAATTTCAATAATATACACGTCTCGGAGATATTTCTGTAAACAATCACAATGAACACAAGGTCCACATATTTGGGGTACTGCAAGAGCTACGGTTCTCTATCTATTAAGGAACTATTTTTAGTTTTGTTTACAACAGGTTAAAGCCATTAATTTGCGACCGTTATTGTAGAGGCTATTTCTTGCTAATTTAGGGTCAAGGGCAAATTTTCACTCGCCTTTATCCATTTTAGGTATAAAGATTCACCCTTTATGCGGTATACAGTCAGCGTCATATTTCACCGTACGGCACTCTAAAATAAATTTTTTCGTTTTCAATCCACTCAAAAGCAAAAAGTTCTGCCATAAATAAAAGAATTCTTTTCAGTTATATAATTCATAAGCAAATTAATTGATTTTATTTCAGAATGAAAATGATAAATAAAAAAAGTAAAAACCGAACAAAACTTTTGCGTCATATTTCATCGTACGCTACATATTTATGTAATCAATTTCTATTATTAATATTTAATATGCCATGCATTTGTTTCAAAACTTAAAATTTAGTATTTTGTTGGTCCACCGTTTAGATTTACTACGTCTTTCATTCTATTTGGCATCGAAGAGATCAGTTTAACTGTAAATGAGGATGGTATCCTGTTCTACTCTTCTATTAAGGCCTTTTTTTAGAGTAGCCACTGATGAAATTGTATGGTTTTTAAGATTATTTTTGAAATAATCCCATACGTGTTCAATCGGATTCAAGTCCGGGCTTTGTGGAGGAGCGTGGAGCTGTTTTCGCGTATTGTATAGCAGCCATTCGCGAACCAAATGCGCAGTATGTTTTAGGTCGTTGTCCTGTTGGAAAACATAATCATCCGGAAAACCCAATTTTTCAACCGACTGTTTTAAATTTTGCTTCAACATGGTAATTTGTCCATTTTTCCGCTGATAAACACCATGTTTCCAACTCCAGAAGCTGCCATACAACCCCAAACCATCACGGTGCCTCCACCATGTTTTACAGTACATCGCAAATTCTTAGCTTCAAGAGCTGTACCCGGTTTTCGCCAAACTTTCGAAGGTCTATCATATCCGAAAATATTGAATTTGCTTTCGTCTGTGAAAAGAACTGACTGCCAAAAATCAAGACCCTTCTTGAAGTGCTGATTTGCGAAAGCTAGGCGTTTTTTTTTTTTTTATTTATTGCAGATATTAGCGGTTTTTTACGAGCTGTTCGTGAAAAATATCCGTTACGTCGTAATGTTCTCTGAATTGTAGACTTGCTCACACACTTTTCCGAAGCTCTTTCAATTTCGCTGCATATTTCCAAACTACTCACACGTGGATTTTTTTCGTACCATATCCACAACAGCCCGTTCATCCCTATCATTAAGTTCTCGCGGGCGTCCCGATCTTTTTTTGTACTCGCAAGTATTATTTTTTTCAAACGAATTTACTATATGCTGTATAGTAGACTTAGATTTAGATGTAGTTTTAGCAATTTCACTCAATAATTTTCCATTTTTTCGTAATTTTATAACTATTTTTCGAAAATCTGAGGAAGTTTTTTTTCTTTTATCCATTATTGAAAAAATAGGATAATATAGTATTTACACTTGTCCACTTCACTGCACGTAATAAACTGATTCCACTTCTATGTTGAAGTTATTTTGTTTTGCATTAAAATACTTAAAATTAACGGTAAAAAGTGCCGTACGATGAATTATGACGCAGCAGCTTTGAACATTTAGTATACTTTCCAGTTTTACATTCATTTTGAGAAAAAATGTGCGCAACTGAATTATGAAATATATTTTGCTTTTTATTTTAATCAATTTGTAGAAGAACTTTTTTTATTTGAGTCTACTGAAAACGGAAAATATGATTTTAGTGTGCCGTACGATGAAATATGACGCTGACTGTAATTCTGAAAGTTCGAAAATCTTCTGACATACACTTTTCACATACAGGCATACCATCAGAAAAAAATTTCACCAAATTTATAAAATAAAACTAGCTGACCCTGCAGCCGTTGTCCTGCGTTAAATTATGTATTTTGAAATGAAAAGAAAGTTAAATTCATCATTTAATTTTTGGTGTTTTTTTTTTGTTTTCAATGTAACGCAGCTTTATAAACAACATTTTTGGGTTTCTGTTCCGGTGTACAGAAAAGATGGTTTTCCAACTCGTGAGCACGCCACGGCCGTGTGAAAACCATAGCATTTCCAAATTTATGCCTCACACCATGCGACTATCTTTAGGTCCTGTTGATTGTCATCTCAAATGCAATTTTAACTGGAAATGGATTACGTTTGAACTGAAATGGGAAATCGTTAGAACTCATAGGAATTCGTAGAATCAAGCATTCTCCCCCTTGTGTGTCAGTCGGGTTCCACTACACAGTTTCGACGCATGAAGATTGCGAATCATAATAACGACGGATCCAACTTTGAGACGCAAATGATGCGGTGGCATACCAAGCCTGTCCAAGGAGTTTAGAAATACCACTGGATAATTCACGGCGTCGTCTTCATTGTCAAGACGATCGATCGATTTGTATGAGCGCAAGTCTCCCGGAATTTGACTTTGAAACTTCCAGTTTAAGTCAACCACATCGGCATTTTTGGCAGGTAACATTTCGCGTGCACTTAAGGAATCTTAGTTACGATAATTTGGTCAATGTCCGAACATTTGTGATGAGTTCATTTCTCGTGAGTTGATAAAGGGAAAGTGGAATTGATATCGAACTACCGGAAGTATCAACCGAAATTGTACCATTTCCAATTTTTAGCGACGACGATGTAAACTGTCTTCGGCAATTTCATTTTTGTTGGTATCGCATAATAGACGCGGATTTGAAGGCTGATATGTCGAAATGATTATCGCGAAAAGTGTGCGAACTTCATTTTCATTCCAGTGATTAACGTGTTCCAGGAATTTTAATTGCTGGCTTACTTCTCCAAAACTTGCACTCATCGAACCATTCACAGTACGCAATGACACAAATAAAGTTGAACCGCGTACATTAATCAATGGCAACTAAAGGTAGAAACAATCGTCGTTTTTCGGGTGGATTGTAAAAATTCGTACTAATTCATTAGTTGATAAGACACGTGGATGTCAATCTGCTGGTTGGCCTTGCTTTTTGCGTAACTGCGAAAGTTAAGAAAAACTTGTCAATGTTAATTTTGTTGCTGGCAATGTTTCCACTGGCTATACTGTATTCTCTGGGTTGAAATACACTCTTTGGCCATTCTCCAAGCTAACCGCGAGACGCACAACAGTCGGAAAACGTTCATGAATTGCAAAAGTAAATATCCGCCGAAGCGCTTTATTGCAGTTCACATATCGACCGTATCGTTTAAGAC
Source organism: Bactrocera correcta (assembly GCA_027475135.1). Taxonomy (NCBI): domain Eukaryota; kingdom Metazoa; phylum Arthropoda; class Insecta; order Diptera; family Tephritidae; genus Bactrocera; species Bactrocera correcta. Next base: position 35,555,415 of record CM050322.1, on the reverse strand, counting down.
CAATAACCGCCATGTTGCTTCCTTTGGTGACATACTTTCAAACGTATTTTATCGATTTCACCAAACTGCAATACTAACTCATCCAAAGAAGAATGTGTGCGTGCGGAAAACCTCAAGTTTGCCACTCAACAGAGTACATCTAGCATTCAACACATATACGTTGCTTCAAGATAAAGTCAATCAAACATCGTAACTGTTGACATCGTGACGATCGCTTGCTGATTAACCGCGATCTATAATTCCGCACGTATGTCGCCGCGTCTTGGGAGAACTTCTTGCCTTGCCTTGCCTTGGGCTGCCATACTTTGATGGCAAAAAGAACGCCGACCGATATTAGGGTGACCTCTTGGTGGCTTTGTAACAAATTTCAATCTGCAATTGACCTCTTTGTGTGAAACACACGTAAAGTTTTCACTGAATAATTTTCAATAATTTTTCAATAAAAAAGCAAGTGACCGAAATTGTACTATTCAAATAAATTACAAATCAAAATATTGAAAAACAAAACAAACAAAAATTAAAAAAAAAAATGTTTATAGAAAAAAGTTACTTTTTGGAATTATTCAATTTGCTGACTTTTCATGAAAAGTATAAGGTATTTTTATATCTAAACCTTCTTTGATCCACAACGAATAACCTCTTTAAATTTCATCAATATTGGTTCAGCCGTTCTTTTAGCGTTACTAATGAACAAACATTCATTCGTTTGTATGAGAAAAAGAAAAGGGCCGTTTTTAGGGGTTTTCCGGCAATTATTCGAATTTTTTCCTCCGCAGAAACCATCTCTGAACCTCAACGAACATATTAAAAAAAGAATTATCAAATTTGGTTCAGTCGTATGAAAGTTATGAGCGTAAATACATTTTGACGATTCATTTTTATTTATATATGTAGATATGTTATTTATATTTTCTGTTGCATTGATAGTAAGAAGAAACACATCTAACGGCTCTTTCGTTTCCCACTTCAGTTTGTTGACTGCGTTTACGGCTTTGAATCCCTTCTTATGAAGGTCTGATATGATTGCCTGTGGTTCGTTTGAATGATGTAAATTTTTAACCATTACCTTAATTGGACGAGATTGCTTATTTTCATAAGAAAACCACGGTAAATTCTGTGTAGACAGAGTTTTTGTTAACTTCCTATAATCAACAGAGTCTGATGTATTGATTTTGTATGTATTATTATTTAGAAGCTTAATAGTAAATGCTTTTTTTGCCTCATCATTCGTAATTTTATATATTTTATGGTATTCACAGTCACCCGATATCATTATTGGAGGAGGTCGTGAGATTTTCGTTTCTGTTTGGTTTCTTCCGACTTCTCTTATGGTATTTGATGTCGCTGGAACCACGAGCCGAGGAGATAGTTCAGCTTTCCTTTTTTTATTGGGCCTTTTTTTCAAAATCCAATCTGTTTCGCGGGCAAGCTCTTCCTCATCTGTTGCATACAATTCAGCATTTATTTCGTTATGTGTTGGACTTAAATTCTTTGTTTTTAGGTTTTGATTTTCGGCTTTGAGAAACGCTATCTCTTTCTTTAATTCGGCGCATAATTGCTCTATTGTTTCCAACTGCCTGGATTGTTGGTTTATAATTGTTTCATAATGATTTAATTTATTTGCCGTAGTTTCTGGGTTTTCAGATGTTTTGCCACCTCCAGGTGGAGGCGTTCGGACGTTTTTCATGAGCCAATATTTAGTAAAAATAACTATGTGGCAACTATTAGATAAAACATTTACCAATTTCGATGTATACTTCTAGGCTGATCTAATACAAGTAAAAGCTTAACTATAAATAATGAAAATATAATTGGTTGTTGTATTGGATAAAAAAAAGCTTATACTAGGTAGTGATTTTTCAGATTCCCTTTTACTGGTCAAAGTCCAATAAGAAAGGGAAAAAAAAGATAATAGGCTGCCTTACATCCACTGAAATACTTTAGCAGGTGCAACAGCCTATCCACTCGATCATCTCACCGCACTTCAACTTTCGGGCAATCTACGTAAAATGCACTTCCGTGTAGAAATAAATTTTTTAATTTAATTGTTGTAAATCTTTAAAATTTTGAATTTATTTAATATTATTTTATTACACTTCAATTCACTTGACTTCGTTCGTATGAGAAAAAGAAAAGGGCCATCTCTGAACCTCAACGAACATATTAAAAAAAGAATTATCAAATTCGGTTCAGTCGTATGAAAGTTATGAGCGTACATACATTTTGACGATTCGTTTTTATTTATATAGATGTATTTCTAGGAAAAATAAAAATTCGTATTTTTGGACTACTATATAATAATTGTGCTTAAGCATTCCTATATAAACAAAGTAATATTTATTTTATATTCATTTGTGGTTTTGCCCGCAATAGATGAGCATTACTTACGCCTCCTTTACACTACTCGCGAAGTTAAACGTATTTCTCAAAGCAAAGCAATGTCGGAAGTAAAAAAAAGAGACGGCAATGCGGAATACATTAAATTCGGATTCATTGAAAATCCCACAAACCCATCCTCGCCTTTGTGTCTTCTATGTCTAAAAACATTTTCGAATAAAGCAATGAAGACTCCAAGACTGCAAGATCATTTGAATAAAAGGCATCCAGATAAGAGAGACAAGAATGTAGCATATTTTGAAGACCTAGAGAAGAAGCATAATACTCAGCCAAGTGTAGCACAACTATTTTCGGCGGCTGCTAAGCAGGATGAGGACGAACTTCGAGCTTCGTGCAATATCTCTTTGTTAATTGCTCAAAAAGGCAAACCACATAACATCGGAGAAGAGTTAATATTGCCAGCAATAAATGAAGTAATAACTACCGTGCTTCATAAACCGGAAGCAGATATTATCCGAAAAACTCCTTTGAATAATAATTCTATGCAAAGACGAATTGATGAAATGGCTGAAAACATTGAAGAATCATTGTGCGATCACCTGAGGAGAAGCCAATTATTAATTCATCTCGACCAGTCCACTTTACCAACTAATGAAGCATTGTTGTTGTCTTACGTGAGGATTATTAAAGATGAGAAAATATCCGAAGAACTATTGTTTGCTAGAAATTTAGAGACCGATACAAAAGGCGAAACCATATTCAATATATTGGAAAAGATTTGCGATGAGAAAGAGATTCCTTTGAAAAATATTATTTCAGTTGCTACGGATGGCGGTCCGGCTCTGGCTCTGGGGTTGGATAAGGCCATGTGAGTTAAGGTCATGATGGCACTAACTCACATCTTAATGGGAGATTAAGCCATATTATTTTGAAGAAACGATATGGCTTTAACTCGCTTTTGAATTTGAGATAAAGCCATAATGGCCTTATCTCACAATAGCACATAATTCAATATGGCCTTATATCTCAAATGCATTTTAAAGAAAAATCATATTTGATTTTTTTTAACGTTTTTTATATTTTGCAATTTATGAAAGATTAGTAAAGTGTTACCCTTTTACAAGATAACAAGAATGGGAAATCCTCACCTTGTTTTGACAAAAAGTGCAATTGGCATTGCATTGTTTTATTAGAAGTCACCCTGTGTTGATAAAAAGTGCATTTGAAATGCAGTTGGAAAATGTGAACACAGTTTTTGAGTACACCATTATACCAGGGTTTAGACAAAATAGTAAACTTTTGTATATGGAAAGGAAGAACAAATCTATAAATATAAATACACAAGTAGAAATATTAAATACTATTATTGTTACAATAATTAATAATTTATTCGATATATTGAAAACAAAAAATGTAAGTATATATATCAGGATGGTTTGGCGATTCTGTGGTTACTCTCCTTCGCGTCCCGCCGTGCCGTGCCGTACGCGCTCCGGCCCGCCCCCTCCCCCATGCGAAAAGTTTTCTTAGTTTTTCTAGAAAACCATTTTCAAAAGTACAATAAAGCCTTATTTCCATTTACTTTAAAAGAAAAAATATGGCATTATCTCTCATTTGCAAATAAAAAATATGGCTTTATGTCCCATCTGATCAAAAAAATATATGGTTTCATCTCACATTATTAAATGGAAACTAGACCATAAGGCTTTATCTCTCATTTGGATGAGAGAGATAAGGCCATTATGGTCTTATCTCACATGGCCTTATCGCACCCCCGCTCATAACATCAAAGAATGATATAGATGCATGACAGACCTGTATAAGTTGTTCAACGACATGAATCTCCAACAGCAAGGCGATAAACTAAATTTAATTAAAACGCAAAACGTCGTTGCTGAACAAAAAGGATCTGGACAGACGTGAGTTTTACAATTTTCCGAATTTATTCGTTTCATGCAGTAACGACGAATTGTTTGCCTACTGCCAACATTTGGAAAACCTCCACATTGACTTCACCGAACGATACCAGGACATTTTGAACTTGGAAATACCAGGCTGGGTGTTGGATCCGTTTTCAAATGTCATCACAGCAATGTCACCTCAGCTGGAAGAAGAACTTATAGAATTGACAGCAAACGAGGAAATAAAAATCAAGTTCAAAAATGGTTACCAAGAATTTTGGCTACAAAAACCGATCTCGCAATTGTACCCTGGATTATGGTCAATCGTTCAACGATTTAGTGCTGTTACACTGCTTACTAAAAATAGAAATCGTTTGCTTGTTACCGAACGTGGAGGCTTGCGACTGTTCTTGAGTAAATTGGAACCTGATATTAATAAACTTATTAAACAGCATCAGATTCATCCTTCACATTAGATTTTATATATGGATCGTTTATTTTAGTTTTATTTTTAATAAAAGATTTTCTGTTTTAATACTATAAAGTTGTGTTTCAATAATCATTCTTATTGACAGGTGGAGCCCTTAAGAGTTAACTTGAGACCTACGCGCCATTGTATGTTACCTACCGCGCTCAGGTTTCAAGTTGCTGGTTATAGTAAAAGTTTCGTTTAGAATTCTCCGTTAATATACTTACATATATCGGTCACAATAATTAATTTGAAGTTATAGTGGCTTTTAAAAAGGTGAAAAAATGGGGGCGCTAAAAAAGCTACAACAATATCACTAAAAAGTCGGGGTTGTGACTTAAACCTTACCTTATATACTGTCCACCTCGTTTTAAAATTACAGAAATCGAATTTAAAAATTTTTTTGGAACACTAGGTCAAAGATTTCTAGCAGGTGGAGATTACTACACAAAACACATGTACTGGGGCTCACGTCTTATTAATCCGAAGGGACTACAGCTGTATCAAACTGTTATAAATAGACACAATAACCTTAAAATAATATCTCCTATTAAGCCGACATATTTGCCTAGTAATCTTAAGAAAATACCAGATTTAATTGATTTTGCTGTAATAAAAAATATAGATACATCGCACATAACAGCTGATACATGTACTGATCTATCTTCTGGAGTGATCAGAATAATAAAGTCATGTAAACAATCCGTATTCGTAAATCCAAAAGTGGGTCCAACTTCTTATAAAACGAATTGGCTGAAATATAAAAATACGTCAGTAGCCGCATTAATATTGAGTACAAAATTAATACAGGAAGAGAAGGTGGAAATTGAGCACGAAGAGACGAGGAAAAGGCTAATTGCTTTGCAAATTTGCCAAAGAACAACATTAAGCTGTCAATCTTACTCAACACAGCTAAAGAGTCGCTGGAGTCTCTTAAAACTTTACCTTCTGAAATTATTGGTATCATCAAAGGACTTAATCCAAAAAAGTCGCCGGGACATGATAAAATTTCCCCAAAAATGCTAATGAGCTCCCAATTATTGCTGTAGAGGTGCTCTCTTTGCTCTTCAATGCAATTCTTAGTTTCGGATACTATCCAATTTCATGCAAAAATCGCAGATTATCTTGATACATAAACGTGGGGAAGACTTTACACAGCCGTCTTTATACAGACAAATCAGTCTTTTACCCTGTCTTTCAAAAGTAACAACCCAGCGGGATAATGGTTCACCGCTTACATTTTTCTTTGAAGAATACTTCGAAGAAAATTCTTTGTAGAATTCTTCGACACCAAGTAATGCATAAAAGTAAGCTATGTGGAATAATGGTTCCCCGCTTACATTTTTCTATGAAGAATACTTCGAAGAAAATTCTTTTCCGGCAATTATTCGAATTTTTTCCTCCGCAGAAACCATCTCTGAACCTCAACGAACATATTAAAAAAAGAATTATCAAATTTGGTTCAGTCGTATGAAAGTTATGAGCGTACATACATTTTGACGATTATTTTTATTTATATATATTTAAAGTTGACCCATCTGGCAACGCTGTAACTTTTAACAGCGCTGACAAATCGGCTAATGTCATACCGCGTTAGAAGCGTCATTCGAAGACAATTTATACCATGGAACAGTACACTCCAAAAGAACGCGCTGAAATTGTTCAGCTTTATATTCAAAATAACTTTTCAATTGTGTTAACTCGACGTGCGTTTCGCAAAAAAAATAAAGTGAAAAGTGCTCCAGTTAAGAACACAATTAAGTCTTTATACGCAAAATTTGTGAACACCGGTAATCTCAGTAATGCCAGTCATGCATCCAGACAACGCACAAGACGTTCTGATGAAAATATCGAAGCTGTACGAGCCAGTATTGAGGAGACTCCATCGACATCGAGTTATCGCCGCTCTCAGGAATTAGACATCTCTCGCACCACTCTCCGACGCATAATTCATAAAGATTTGAAGATGTTTCCATATAAAATTCAAATGGCACAAAAACTAAACCCAGCTGATTATCCGCGACGCCTTAATTTTGGCAAACAAACAAATGGGTCAACTTTAAATGGCCTACCCTGTAGATATGTTATTTATATTTTCTGTTGCATTGATAGTAAAAAGAAACACATCTAACGGCTCTTTCGTTTCCCACTTCAGTTTGTTGACTGCGTTTACGGCTTTGAATCCCTTCTTATGAAGGTCTGATATGATTGCCTGTGGTTCGTTTGAATGATGTAAATTTTTAACCATTACCTTAATTGGACGAGATTGCTTATTTTCATAAGAAAACCACGGTAAATTCTGTGTAGACAGAGTTTTTGTTAACTTCCTATAATCAACAGAGTCTGATGTATTGATTTTGTATGTATTATTATTTAGAAGCTTAATAGTAAATGCTTTTTTTGCCTCATCATTCGTAATTTTATATATTTTATGGTATTCACAGTCACCCGATATCATTATTGGAGGAGGTCGTGAGATTTTCGTTTCTGTTTGGTTTCTTCCGACTTCTCTTATGGTATTTGATGTCGCTGGAACCACGAGCCGAGGAGATAGTTCAGCTTTCCTTTTTTTATTGGGCCTTTTTTTCAAAATCCAATCTGTTTCGCGGGCAAGCTCTTCCTCATCTGTTGCATACAATTCAGCATTTATTTCGTTATGTGTTGGACTTAAATTCTTTGTTTTTAGGTTTTGATTTTCGGCTTTGAGAAACGCTATCTCTTTCTTTAATTCGGCGCATAATTGCTCTATTGTTTCCAACTGCCTGGATTGTTGGTTTATAATTGTTTCATAATGATTTAATTTATTTGCCGTAGTTTCTGGGTTTTCAGATGTTTTGCCACCTCCAGGTGGAGGCGTTCGGACGTTTTTCATGAGCCAATATTTAGTAAAAATAACTATGTGGCAACTATTAGATAAAACATTTACCAATTTCGATGTATACTTCTAGGCTGATCTAATACAAGTAAAAGCTTAACTATAAATAATGCAAATATAATTGGTTGTTGTATTGGATAAATAAAACTTATACTAGGTAGTGATTTTTCAGATTCCCTTTTACTGGTCAAAGTCCAATAAGAAAGGGAAAAAAACGATAATAGGCTGCCTTACATCCACTGAAATACTTTAGCAGGTGCAACAGCCTATCCACTCGATCATCTCACCGCACTTCAACTTTCGGGCAATCTACGTAAAATGCACTTCCGTGTAGAAATAAATTTTTTAATTTAATTGTTGTAAATCTTTAAAATTTTGAATTTATTTAATATTATTTTATTACACTTCAATTCACTTGACTTCGTTCGTATGAGAAAAAGAAAAGGGCCATCTCTGAACCTCAACGAACATATTAAAAAAAGAATTATCAAATTCGGTTCAGTCGTATGAAAGTTATGAGCGTACATACATTTTGACGATTCGTTTTTATTTATATAGATGTATTTCTAGGAAAAATAAAAATTCGTATTTTTGGACTACTATATAATAATTGTGCTTAAGCATTCCTATATAAACAAAGTAATATTTATTTTATATTCATTTGTGGTTTTGCCCGCAATAGATGAGCATTACTTACGCCTCCTTTACACTACTCGCGAAGTTAAACGTATTTCTCAAAGCAAAGCAATGTCGGAAGTAAAAAAAAGAGACGGCAATGCGGAATACATTAAATTCGGATTCATTGAAAATCCCACAAACCCATCCTCGCCTTTGTGTCTTCTATGTCTAAAAACATTTTCGAATAAAGCAATGAAGACTCCAAGACTGCAAGATCATTTGAATAAAAGGCATCCAGATAAGAGAGACAAGAATGTAGCATATTTTGAAGACCTAGAGAAGAAGCATAATACTCAGCCAAGTGTAGCACAACTATTTTCGGCGGCTGCTAAGCAGGATGAGGACGAACTTCGAGCTTCGTGCAATATCTCTTTGTTAATTGCTCAAAAAGGCAAACCACATAACATCGGAGAAGAGTTAATATTGCCAGCAATAAATGAAGTAATAACTACCGTGCTTCATAAACCGGAAGCAGATATTATCCGAAAAACTCCTTTGAATAATAATTCTATGCAAAGACGAATTGATGAAATGGCTGAAAACATTGAAGAATCATTGTGCGATCACCTGAGGAGAAGCCAATTATTAATTCATCTCGACCAGTCCACTTTACCAACTAATGAAGCATTGTTGTTGTCTTACGTGAGGATTATTAAAGATGAGAAAATATCCGAAGAACTATTGTTTGCTAGAAATTTAGAGACCGATACAAAAGGCGAAACCATATTCAATATATTGGAAAAGATTTGCGATGAGAAAGAGATTCCTTTGAAAAATATTATTTCAGTTGCTACGGATGGCGGTCCGGCTCTGGCTCTGGGGTTGGATAAGGCCATGTGAGTTAAGGTCATGATGGCACTAACTCACATCTTAATGGGAGATTAAGCCATATTATTTTGAAGAAACGATATGGCTTTATCTCGCTTTTGAATTTGAGATAAAGCCATAATGGCCTTATCTCACAATAGCACATAATTCAATATGGCCTTATATCTCAAATGCATTTTAAAGAAAAATCATATTTGATTTTTTTTAACGTTTTTTATATTTTGCAATTTATGAAAGATTAGTAAAGTGTTACCCTTTTACAAGATAACAAGAATGGGAAATCCTCACCCTGTTTTGACAAAAAGTGCAATTGGCATTGCATTGTTTTATTAGAAGTCACCCTGTGTTGATAAAAAGTGCATTTGAAATGCAGTTGGAAAATGTGAACACAGTTTTTGAGTACACCATTATACCAGGGTTTAGACAAAATAGTAAACTTTTGTATATGGAAAGGAAGAACAAATCTATAAATATAAATATACAAGTAGAAATATTAAATACTATTATTGTTACAATAATTAATAATTTATTCGATATATTGAAAAGAAAAAATGTAAGTATATATATCAGGATGGTTTGGCGATTCTGTGATTACTCTCCTTCGCGTCCCGCCGCGCCGTGCCGTACGCGCTCCGGCCCGCCCCCTCCCCCATGCGAAAAGTTTTCTTAGTTTTTCTAGAAAACCATTTTCAAAAGTACAATAAAGCCTTATTTCCATTTACTTTAAAAGAAAAAATATGGCATTATCTCTCATTTGCAAATAAAAAATATGGCTTTATGTCCCATCTGATCAAAAAAATATATGGTTTCATCTCACATTATTAAATGGAAACTAGACCATAAGGCTTTATCTCTCATTTGGATGAGAGAGATAAGGCCATTATGGTCTTATCTCACATGGCCTTATCGCACCCCCCCGCTCATAACATCAAAGAATGATATAGATGCATGACAGACCTGTATAAGTTGTTCAACGACATGAATCTCCAACAGCAAGGCGATAAACTAAATTTAATTAAAACGCAAAACGTCGTTGCTGAACAAAAAGGATCTGGACAGACGTGAGTTTTACAATTTTCCGAATTTATTCGTTTCATGCAGTAACGACGAATTGTTTGCCTACTGCCAACATTTGGAAAACCTCCACATTGACTTCACCGAACGATACCAGGACATTTTGAACTTGGAAATACCAGGCTGGGTGTTGGATCCGTTTTCAAATGTCATCACAGCAATGTCACCTCAGCTGGAAGAAGAACTTATAGAATTGACAGCAAACGAGGAAATAAAAATCAAGTTCAAAAATGGTTACCAAGAATTTTGGCTACAAAAACCGATCTCGCAATTGTACCCTGGATTATGGTCAATCGTTCAACGATTTAGTGCTGTTACACTGCTTACTAAAAATAGAAATCGTTTGCTTGTTACCGAACGTGGAGGCTTGCGACTGTTCTTGAGTAAATTGGAACCTGATATTAATAAACTTATTAAACAGCATCAGATTCATCCTTCACATTAGATTTTATATATGGATCGTTTATTTTAGTTTTATTTTTAATAAAAGATTTTCTGTTTTAATACTATAAAGTTGCGTTTCAATAATCATTCTTATTGACAGGTGGAGCCCTTAAGAGTTAACTTGAGACCTACGCGCCATTGTATGTTACCTACCGCGCTCAGGTTTCAAGTTGCTGGTTATAGTAAAAGTTTCGTTTAGAATTCTCCGTTAATATACTTACATATATCGGTCACAATAATTAATTTGAAGTTATAGTGGCTTTTAAATAGGTGAAAAAATGGGGGCGCTAAAAAAGCTACAACAATATCACTAAAAAGTCGGGGTTGTGACTTAAACCTTACCTTATATACTGTCCACCTCGTTTTAAAATTACAGAAATCGAATTTAAAAATTTTTTTGGAACACTAGGTCAAAGATTTCTAGCAGGTGGAGATTACTACACAAAACACATGTACTGGGGCTCACGTCTTATTAATCCGAAGGGACTACAGCTGTATCAAACTGTTATAAATAGACACAATAACCTTAAAATAATATCTCCTATTAAGCCGACATATTTGCCTAGTAATCTTAAGAAAATACCAGATTTAATTGATTTTGCTGTAATAAAAAATATAGATACATCGCACATAACAGCTGATACATGTACTGATCTATCTTCTGGAGTGATCAGAATAATAAAGTCATGTAAACAATCCGTATTCGTAAATCCAAAAGTGGGTCCAACTTCTTATAAAACGAATTGGCTGAAATATAAAAATACGTCAGTAGCCGCATTAATATTGAGTACAAAATTAATACAGGAAGAGAAGGTGGAAATTGAGCACGAAGAGACGAGGAAAAGGCTAATTGCTTTGCAAATTTGCCAAAGAACAACATTAAGCTGTCAATCTTACTCAACACAGCTAAAGAGTCGCTGGAGTCTCTTAAAACTTTACCTTCTGAAATTATTGGTATCATCAAAGGACTTAATCCAAAAAAGTCGCCGGGACATGATAAAATTTCCCCAAAAATGCTAATGAGCTCCCAATTATTGCTGTAGAGGTGCTCTCTTTGCTCTTCAATGCAATTCTTAGTTTCGGATACTATCCAATTTCATGCAAAAATCGCAGATTATCTTGATACATAAACGTGGGGAAGACTTTACACAGCCGTCTTTATACAGACAAATCAGTCTTTTACCCTGTCTTTCAAAAGTAACAACCCAGCGGGATAATGGTTCACCGCTTACATTTTTCTTTGAAGAATACTTCGAAGAAAATTCTTTGTAGAATTCTTCGACACCAAGTAATGCATAAAAGTAAGCTATGTGGAATAATGGTTCCCCGCTTACATTTTTCTATGAAGAATACTTCGAAGAAAATTCTTTGTAGAATTCTTGGACACCAGGTAATGCATAAAAGTAAGCTATGCGGCTCAATTTTACTGTGTTCATATTTACAAGTCAAGTAGGTACATGAAAAACGACAAATACAAATTGATGGAATAAAATTTATAAGTAAATTTTTTCATTATTTCGTCAAATCATCAAGCAAAAAGTTGGTAAGTTTTTCCTGTTTTTAACATTGAAGGACATAGCTTTAAATTAATAAACACACTCTTTCAACTTTTTTTGTAGAATGTGTGAAAGTTGAAGGCTTCACCGAATCGGAGTATATTCACCAAATTCAAAAAAGTATCAAGCTAGCCAAAGGCCGTTTCTTCAAGTCTCGTTGCTTGGAAAAAAAACGGAAAGAGACTCAGCCACAAAATTAAAAGAAAACCATAATGGCTAAATGAGTAGCGACCGTATAATTACATTCACATCAGTTCACCACACCGAATCACAAGCAAGTATTCACCTCATCACGCGAGAGAGAACGAGAAAGGATCTCGCGCACCTTTTTTCGTTACGACGCCGTTCGACCAACAAGTCCTCTTTTGCAGCATCCCGGTTCTTTTCGCTAGTTACCCGCCTGTATATATGTATATTTAACGTTTTTTAAAACCTGTTGTTCTCAACCTTTGATCATTTAATATATAAATATGTATATAATATGTATTTAACGTTTTTAAACTATTTCAATTTGTAATAATTCAGTTCAGTTAAACACATTTTGTTATAACAATTTTTAAGTGCATTTCGCATAAAATAAAACCTTTATAACGATTGTATTGAATCTAGTGCATTTTTTTTTTAACAAAAAGTGTGAGTGGCCTATAAGGTGAGTTTTTGTGCACATAATACTTATTTTCATATGAATATGCAATTTTTTCTATATCAAAGAATTCTTCGTTAACTATGGCATCGAAGAATTCTTCGTTAACTATGGCATCAAAGAATTCTTCGTTTACTATTGCATCGAAGAACTCTTCGTTTACTTCGGCATCGAAGAATTCTTCGTCCCTACGGTAAGCGGAAGAGGTGATCTGTTACTTTTCGTAGGACATCGCCGTGTTAATTTTCATCGATCGGGGTAAGCGATACAATCATGCTGCATCGTTTACCTTGCTCGCTTACCAATGTCTACCATATCCCGCTGGGAAGGCACAATAGAGCAAGTAAATAAAATAACTAATGAGATAAGGAAAGCATTTGAGCACAGGGAGTACAGTTCGGCAATATTTCTAGATATAGATCAGGCGTTTGATAAGGTGTGGCACGAAGGTCTTTTATATAAGATTATAAAAATTCTACCTATAATATTTTATAAAACCTTGGAGTCTTATTTAAAAAATAGAAAATTTATGGTAAAAGTTGAAGATTTCATATCTGATGAACGACCGCTAAGGGCTGGTGTACCCCAGGGCAGTGTTTTAGGCCCAACACTATACATCATATATACAGCATATAAGCTTTCTCCACATACTCAATCTAATCCATAATTTTTACGCTGTTAGGGGTTTCATGGTGCAATTCGAAAAGTTCGATAATATTATATTTAAGCTCAAATTCGATTATTATTATTTGCTTTTATACACCGAACAATCGATATCGCAATTCCGTGAAACCATTATCTTCATATATTAAAGCTAATTTACCCTTTTCCCGTTGTTATTTTAATAAAGCCATAATCTTATAATTAATTAATTATAATTCTGTTTATAACGAAAGTTGAGTTTCTTTTTACTTGAAAATACACATTGATGAATCGATATTGCAATTGCCTGAAAGCGTTAAGCAAGCTAGTTTGCCTTTTTCACGTTATTAAAATTTTCATAAAGCCATGACTGCAGTGCACATGGAAAAGTTCTACAATACATATTATATTATATTTAAGCTCAAATTCGATTTTTTCGTTACTTGTAAATACAAATGTAGGAACCAATTCGGAATTGTGGAAAACATTTCGCACATTTAAGCTAATCTACTGTTTTCATGTAGGAGTTTTCATAACGCCATAATAGCAGTGCATTTGGAAAAGTTCTTAAATCTTATGCCTAGGTTAAAAGAAGATTTTGTGTGTTTTTTTTTTTTGAAAGATAGTAGTGAACCTCGAAAATTATCATATCTATATAAATAAAAATGAATTGTAAAAATGTTAGTACGCTCATAACTTTCATACGACTAAACCAAATTTGAAAATTCTTATTTTTAATATGTTCGTTGAGGTTCAAAGATGGTTTCGAATAATTGCCGGAAAACCCCTAAAAACGGCCCTATTCTTTTTCCCATACAAAGGAATAATGTTTGTTCATTAGTAATGCTAAGAGAACGGCTGAACCAATATTGATGAAATTTAAAGAGGTTGTTCGTTGTGGATCAAGAAAGGTTTAGAAATAAAAATATCTTATACTTTTCATGAAAAGTCAGCAAATTGGATAATTCCAAAAAGTAACTTTTTTCTAAAAACATTTTTATTTTCAATTTTTGTTTGTTTTGTTTTTCAATATTTTGATTTGTAAATTATTTGAATAGTTCAATTTCGGTCGCTTTCTTTTTTATTCCGGCTATTCAAAAGAAAAATTATTGAAAATTATTCACTGAAAACTTTACGTGTGTTTCACACAAAGAGGTCAATTGCAGATTGAAATTTGTTACACAGCCACCAAGAGGTCACCCTAATATCGGTCGGTGTTCTTTTTGCCATCAAAGTATGGCAGCCCAAGGCAAGACAAGGCAAGAAGTTCTCCCAAGATGCGGGGACATACGTGCGGAATTATAGATCGCGGTTAATCAGCAAGCGATCGTCACGATGTCAACAGTTAGGATGTTTGATTGACTTTATCTTGTAGCAACGTATATGTGTTGCTGTTGGATGCTAGATGTACTCAGTTGAGTGGCAAAATTGAGGTTTTCCGCACGCACACATTCTTCTTTGGATGAGTTAGTATTGCAGTTTGGTGAAATCGATAAAATACGTTTGAAAGTACGTCACCAAAGAAAGTACCATGGCGGTTATTGGTCTTAAACGATACGGTCGATAAGTGAACTGCAATAAATCGCTTCGACGGATATTTACTTTTGCAATTCATGAACGTTTTCCGACTGTTGTCCGTCTCGCAGTTAATTTGGAGAATGGCCAAAGAGTTTATTTCAACCCAGAGAATACAGTATAGCCAGTGGAAACATCGCCAGCAACAAAATTAACATTGACGAGTTTTTTCTTAACATTCGTCAGTCATCTGTTTGTGAGAACATTGCAATATTCGGAAATACCTTGATATTATGCATGGAATGCATCATCGAAGAAATAGTTACGCAAAAAGCAAGGCCAACCAGCAGATTGACATCCACGTGTCTTATCAACTAATGAATTAGTACGAATTTTTACAATCCACCCGAAAAACGACGATTGTTTCTACCTTTAGTTGCCATTGATTAATGTACGCGGTTCAACTTTATTTGTGTCATTGCGTACTGTGAATGGTTCGATGAGTGCAAGTTTTGGAGAAGTAAGCCAGCAATTAAAATTCCTGGCACACGTTAATCACTGGAATGAAAATGAAGTTCGCACACTTTTCGCGATAATCATTTCGACATATCAGCCTTCAAATCCGCGTCTATTATGCGATACCAACAAAAATGAAATTGCCGAAGACAGTTTACATCGTCATCGCTAAAAATTGGAAATGGTACAATTTCGGTTGATGCTTCCGGTAGTTCGATATCAATTCCACTTTCCCTTTATCAACTCACGAGAAATGAACTCATCACAAATGTTCAGACATTGACCAAATTATCGTAACTAAGATTCCTTAAGTGCACGCGAAATGTTACCTGCCAAAAATGCCGATGTGGTTGACTTAAACTGGAAGTTTCAAAGTCAAATTCCGGGAGACTTGCGCTCATACAAATCGATCGATCGTCTTGACAATGAAGACGACGCCGTGAATTATCCAGTGGTATTTCTAAACTCCTTGGACAGGCTTGGTATGCCACCGCATCATTTGCGTCTCAAAGTTGGATCCGTCGTTATTATGATTCGCAATCTTCATGCGTCGAAACTGTGTAGTGGAACCCGACTGACACACAAGGGGGAGAATGCTTGATTCTACGAATTTCTATGAGTTCTAACGATTTCCCATTTCAGTTCAAACGTATTCCATTTCCAGTTAAAATTGCATTTGAGATGACAATCAACAGGACCTAAAGATAGTCGCATGGTGTGAGGCATAAATTTGGAAATGCTATGTTTTTCACACGGCCGTGGCGTGCTCACGAGTTGGAAAACCATCTTTTCTGTACACCGGAACAGAAACCCAAAAACGTTGTTTATAAAGCTGCGTTACACTGAAAACAAAAAAAAACACCAAAACTTAAGTGATGAATTTAACTTTCTTTTCATTTCAAAATACATAATTTAACGCAGGACAATGGCTGTGGGCTCAGCTAGTTTGTAAAAAAAAGATCTTTCTCCTCTTCGTATTATCCTATTTTCCCAGAAATACATTTGTAAAAAAATATATATTTCTACTTTTCGTATTATCTTAATTTTTCCAGAAATACATTTTTAAAAAAGGATCTCTCTTTTTGTCCTATTATCTTATTTTTCCCAGAAATACATTAGTAAAAAAAGGGATCTTTATCCTTTTTTTTATTTTCCCAAGAAATACATTTATAAGAAAGGATAAAGACTCTTTTTTTATTTTCCACATAAAAGATTTAAGGAGTTCAAAAGTCCAAAACGAGCGCTTCATCAGCTACCTACCCGACGGCATTTCGCAAATGATAAAATAGATTTTTCAAGAGCTCAAAGCATGCGCTACATTAGCTGGAACCTACCTACCCTACACCTTTGCGCAAGTGATTATATTATGATAGCAAATGCCCACATACAGATTTGGCAATGACAAGAGCAATACGTTTGACAGTTGGTATTCTATAAATTTTGTACTGTCGGGATGCCCCGTTATGAAACGGAGCGACCGATTGACATGATTTTAATCTTTTCTATATTCAATAAAATAGGACAGATATATACTACGCGGAGAGAAATATAGAACCGAGTTTGAGCACTGCACCGCCCACAAGGCGGCGTTATCGCCCACTTTGGGAAACACTGTTCTAGAGCATAGTGGCTTAAACGATTTCTAATCAACACTGCCGTACCACCATGCGCTTTTCCATCCGGATGATTTGTAACTTATAGTCTAAGTATATATATTTGATATATATAAATTATTTGGAGGATTTTGCGGCAGTTGCATTTTTACAGTGTTGCCTTTCACCACATTTGCATAGACTCCTTGCATATTATTATTGCTAGAAGTAATAGGATTTGAACTTTTTTCTGAGGTTGCTATAATTTCATTACAGGGTGTTTGTAACATTTGGTTACGACGTGCTTGAATGCCCTATGACAACTTCGATTTCAAATCTTTATATACAGGGCAACCTCTGTAGTTAGCAGTGTGATTTCCTCCGCAATTGCTGCATTTTTTTATCTGATTCTTCTTTCTGAAGGGTGCATTTAGAAGTGTGATGTAAATAACCACACAAACATTGCGTAGAGTGCAATATGATTTGGTATGCCCATATTCTTGGCAGTACATTGTACCGGACCGTTTCTTTTATGTGGTTCTTCAACAGTTACTCTAAGATGCAACAAATATTTCAAATTATATATTGGATGGGTCTCATTTTTTTAAGTTGATTTGAGTTCGGCAACAATTCAATTTTAAACATTGGCTGTGGTACTTTGTTTCTATTAAATATATTTACAACTGTTTGAATTCCAAAACCGCATTCTTCCAATGCTTCTTTGACTTCACTAGAGTCTACGGCGGACTCTATACCCTTGATTACAACAACTAGGCTTTTAGAGCTCTTCAGTTGATATGAATAATATTTCTTGTTTTTATTTGATAAAAATTTAACTATATCCATAAAACTTTTTCAGTGTAAGACTGAATTTTTGTTTCATCTACATTGCCTTTTTTCAAACGCACTATATGAAAATTATTAGTGCCTACAATTTGACTTAATTCAGCAACGAGAGCATTACTGCTACTCTCGAGCAAATATATTGGAGTTGGTTTGGCATTAAAGACTGTGGTGGTACCCTTTGCATGGTCGTCTGATCCATTGCTTAGTAAGGCAAATCTGTTGCCATTTAAAATTTCCGGTTTATTTTTAATTGGTGTACCGCCTTGAAATTTTTAGGGATTTACCGCTGACTTTAAAGGAATTAATTTCCTTTTTATGTTAATGTAGCGGCCAATGCCACATTGCACAGACTGGCCTTTTTTTATTGGTGCATTCTCACCTTGCTTTATGTTGTTCTTCGCTGCCTGCGTACTTGCTGGTACCTGCTTAGTTGGTGTGATCATGTTTGCTGCTGGCCGTTGACTGCCGTTCACTTCTGCTTTTTTTTTTGTAAGCTATGCTTATGGTGCTGCTCAGTCGGTCGCTGCGATGACTCATCCTTCTCACCGTTGCCTTGTTTATTGGTAGGAGCTGAACTCGCAGACTAGACAAAGCTGAAGTAGGCATTCAGAGAATGCCTACGGCCTTGTTGGTGGGGCTGCGCTGCGTTCATGCTTTTGTATTTGTTTGTTTTATTTCTCACTTATTATTTGTTATTTTATTATATTTATTATTTGTAAACAGTTTGTGATTTTTTTTATGTTTTGATTTGAACTTTCGGCGTTATTGCCTAACGCTTGCATTAATGCACTTTTATGAATATTTGCTTATTTTTTTATTTTTATTTTTGTTTTCTTTTAGCAAATTTCTACGGAGCGCATGAAGACACGTTCATTCACATTGAAAGCTCACTAAAAGTCATTTTCATCATTGAGCCATCATTTGTTACTCACATTATAGTACACCACGCTCTAACACCTACACAACGAAATCACAAACTCATCACTCAAAAGAACAGCACACACCACTACCTGTATTTTTTGTCGAACTAAAGTAACAAAAGGACAGACAACATGATCAAAAATCACTCTGGCGCTACAACATTTGTCTGATCCACACACGGTTCCTTTTGGCTACTTTTTTTTACATATTTCGCGAACATCTTGTTAAAATTAAAACCTTCATATACCTACATATGTTTATAAATAAATTCTTACGTTTACCTTTCCTTGCGAACCGCTTGTTAAATTCAAATCCTTATATTTTATACACTATCGGAAAATAACATTACAAAAAACACATAGGAAAGTGACTGAAAACTTAAACAAAAAAAAATAATAATAATTAAATGTAATACTGCGTGGCAAAACATAAAATCAAATTATCTTTATAAATAAAAATGAATCGCCAAAATGTATGTACGCTCATAACTTTCATACGACTGAACCAAATTTAATAATTGTTTTTTTAATGTGTTCGTTGTGGATCGGGGAAGGTTTAGAAATAAAAATACTTTATACTTTTAATTAGGAAAAGTGGGAAAATTAGACAATTTCAAAAAATAACTTATTTTCATATATTTTTTTTTTAAATTTTTGTTTGTTTTGTTTTTCAATATTTTGATTTGTAAATTATTTGAATCGTTCAATTTCGGTCGCTTGCTTTTTTAATCCAGCTATTCAAAAAAAAAAATTTTGAAAATCATTCAGTGAAAACTTTATGCGTCTTTCACATAAAAAGATTAATTACAGATTGAAATTTGTTTCGAAGCCATGAAGAGGTCACGCTAATATCGGTCGGCGTTCGATTTGGCATCAATTTATGGCAGCCTAAGGCAAGGCAATGCAGGAAGTACTCCCAGGATGCGATGACATATAGTACGTGCTGAATTATGGACCGCGATAGCTACTCAGCGATCGTCCCGATGTCACAACACTACTTTTCAATCAACAGTTACGATGTTTGATGGACTTTATGTTGAATCAACGTGCTGTTAGATGTTGGATGTACTCTGTTGAGGGGAAAAAAAGAGGTTTGCCGCTTCTTCGTTTTTGGATGGTGGTTACATTAGATTAAATTGATGCAGTCGTTTTTGCGGAAATTTTTGATCCAGAGGTAGATCTAGAATTATACGAAGTGGTAAAAACCAATATGGTTCATGAACATTGCGAGCACCACAACCCTTCTTCGATTTGTATGTCTGACAATAAATGCACGAACCACTATCCACGTGCATTTCTTTAGGAAACGCAAACTGGAAATGATGGATATCCACTGTATCTGCGTCGCTCACCAGACGACAATGGCAGAACATTTAGCATTCAATTTAGAGGAGTGAATATCGAAGTTGACAACACATTGATCGTACTATATTCGCCACTGTTGTTTAATTCACATTCAAAACTTGAGTATTACAGTTTTGTGAAATCACTGAAATACGTTTGCAAATACATCACCAAAGAAAGCAACGTTGCGATTATTGGCCTTGAATGAGATGAGATCAGTATCAAATGAGTGATACGTGAACCAGTGATCTGCAGTGAATGAGTTAAACACATCTTTGAGCCACTTGCGAAAAATTGAGTATGAAGCAAGCAAATTATTCACGGAATGAGTATAAGTGTGAATACTACTCACTTACAATTATGAGAGAGAGAGTTTTGGCTTGTGAGCTGCTTAGCTTGTATGAAGCATATATTCACAAGTGTTTGCTTATGAGCTCACAATACTTATGAATCTTTGCTTAGGACTCTCTGACATTCATGAATACAAAACACTTGTGAATATAGAACTAATTAAAGCTTTTAAATCATGTGTAGTCTCAAATGCAGCGTTTACTACGTTAGATAACAAATGATTGGAACAATTGATTCTCGTGTAATTTTGTAATGCTCTTTTGATATTACTTCCTCTATCAGTCACAAATATAACTGATTCGAGGTTACAAATATCAAACTGTGAAAATATACTCAGTAACTTGTTTTGAATATTTATACCTGTTGATTTTTCGAAATCCATAGACTTGATACCCAAAACTATGTTTTTCAAATTGGAACCGTCGAAAAAATGAAGTGTTGCGCATAAAAAATTTCTGTTCACATAATTGTCAGTCCATAGATCCGTGGTTACAGAAGCATTTCCTTCATCAACAACTTTTTTTAATTTCGTTTTTCTTCTCCTCAGCCATTCTATAGGTCCTCCGCGAGATATTAGTTGCATTTGGAATAAGATCATGTATATTCACATTTTCCCCATATTTCGATCCAATTTTAATAAAAAATTCTGCTAATTTTTTAAATCCAGATCCTTCAACGGCAATAAAAGGGCGGCAATCTTCTATTATCCATTGTGAGCAGACATTGATAGCGCATTCCTTATCTTCTTGGCTTACATTTCTTATAACCACTTCCTGTCCAGAAGTGTTAGCGAAGCATTTGTGACGCATCAAATTACTTGTTTGCTTGCCATTAAACTTCAACAAATGCTTGCATTTTCGGCAGTAAACAAACCCTTCCAATATACTTCCATCGCTTTGTTTTATTTCAGCAAACACGCTCCAAACTGCACTTTTACCTCTTTTCTGTGTTAATTGATAAGTACCATTATCAATGTTCTCAATTATTCTATTTTGATCAGTCATGATTTAAAAAAATATATAACAACAACAAAATATTAACAAATCCTCGTAAAACTTATTTTAATTTTAAAACTAAATAATGTAATTTATTGTTTTTACTAATTCCCAAGATGATATTTACCAAAAAATTTATTTACTAAGACTTACTTTTCCGATTTTCTTACTCTTAAATCTGTGTACTGTTCAAAACTTCAAACCAAATTGTACTCGCCTTTGAAAATCTTTTCCTCTTTATCGCTTTTCAAATAGGTAGGAGAGTACTCGGACCGTCGTAAGCACACATCTTGCCTAACACATAACCCGCCGACATTTCTTGAATATATGTATTTTACTATGTTTTAATGCGATTTATTGTGCTATTTTAAAAGAAAACTAAATAAAAGGATAAGAAACAAAGAAGTTTTGTAGTTTTTACGAAGTCACTAGAATCACGGGTTTCGTTCCTTTTAAAACCCCTCCGCGTAGGTATAAACTTCAGGGACTCATCTACCTAAGCTCTCCACTTTCTAAAATGTAAGATAAAGCTTTTCATTTATGCTTAAGAAGTAATTGAATAAAATGATAAGAAACAAAGAAGTTTCAGTTTTGTAGTTTTTACGAAGTCACTAGACTCACTCGTTATTTTTAAAACCCCTCCGCGTAGGTATAAACTTCAAGGACTCATCTACCTAAGCTCTCTAATTTCTAGAATGTAAGATAAAGCTTAAGAAAATAATTGACTAAAAGGATAATAAACAAAGAATTTTCAGTTTTGTAGTCACTACAATCGCGCGTTTCGTTCCTTTTAAAACCCCTCCGCGTAGGTATAAAATATATTTTGAATAGGCAAGGAATTTGTGAATGTATTCATGAATAAACAATGAGCCACTTATTAATGAATGTATTCATGAGCCTTTCAACTCATCTAATGGTAAGCAACGAATAGCTCAAACAATTGTATACAGAGAAGCAAGCCAAGCCAAGTGTGAGCTATAAGTGATTGTGAGACATATTCACACTCATTATTACACAAGCAAGCCAAGTGATTGTGAGAAGATAATATTTTTAGTGAGAGCAAGTGTGAGTGAATATTGGGGGTGATTCATGAATATGAGAGTGTATTCATAAGCCAAGAATTCACTGCAGATCACTGATAAGCACTTGAGTTGAAGTATGAACGATTTTTTTAATAGCAACTTGGGTAAAGTTATATGGTAAGACATAAGTCAATACAATCAGAAAGGTACATATGTATATTAATTTGAATATGGGAATTAAACGCTTTCACGAAATAGCGGTATCGATTGCTAAATGATTTTTTTTTTTGTTTTTAATTTGAAATTAGATGGAAGAAAATGTACTGTCGTTATGGCTTTAGAAACCCCTAATAACGTGAAAAAGATAGACTAGTTTGAGATGTGGATTAAATGTTTTTAGGCAATAGCGGTATCGATTGCTAATCTGTATACACAAATAATAAGCAAATAAAACTTAAACTTGGACGTAAGTGGCTTTATAAAAACTCTAATAACGTCGGGAAGATACATAGATTAGTTTAAGTATGTGAATATAACGTTTTTACTCTAGTGCGATATCGATTGCTCAATGTGTGAATACAAATAACAAACATATAAAATTTGAACTTAAATATAAGTTTAATGAACTATTCTAAATACACTATCGTTATGGTTTTATGAAACCCCTAATAACGTGAAAAAGTAAGAGTAGCTTGAGTATCTGGGGAAAACGTTTTAAATCAAGTGCGATATCGATTGCTCAATATGTGAATACAAATAATAAATTCGATATCTTTATATTTGAACATAAATAGATGTAAAAAATGTACAGCCGTTATGGCTTTATGAAAGCTCTAATAACGTGGAAAAGATAGATTTGCGTGGGTAACCAGAGTAAAATTTTTTGTGCAATAGTGATATCGATTGCTAGATGTGTATAGTATATACAAATTATAATCAATCAAGTTTTAACTTAGGTTAAGAAAATGCACTGTCGTTATGGCTTTATGAAAACCCTAATAACTTGGAACCAGATAGATTAGCTTGAGACTTTGAACTTAAATTTAAGTTAATGGATCTTTTCAAATTCATCGCCATTATGGCTTTATGAAAACTCTAATAACGTCAGAATAATAGATAGCACTACCAATATGGGTTTATGAAAACCCTGATAACGTGAAAGTATAGATTTTCTTGATCGGAGCAAACGTTTTCACGCAAGTGAGATATCGACTGCTAAATGTGTGAATACAAATAATATACAATTGAATGTGAGCT
Organism: Bactrocera correcta; assembly: GCA_027475135.1. Lineage (NCBI taxonomy): Eukaryota > Metazoa > Arthropoda > Insecta > Diptera > Tephritidae > Bactrocera > Bactrocera correcta. The sequence continues at coordinate 35,531,610 of CM050322.1, read as the reverse complement.
TAAATATAAGATTGTGGAACTTTTCCAAATGCATTGTCGTTATGGCTTTACGAAAACCCTAATAACGCGAAAAAGATAAATTATCTTGAGTGGGCAAAACGTTTTCACGCAAAGCGTTATCGATACCTTAATGTGTATACTCGTATACAAATAATAAGCAAATCGCGTTTGAACTTAGATGTAAGAAAATGCACTGCCCTTATGGCTTCATGAAAATCCTAATAACTTGAACAAGATAGATTGGCTTGAGGCTTTGAACTTAAATTTAAGTCAATGGACCTTTTCAAATTCACTGCCGTTATGGCTTTATGAAAATTTTATAAGATCAGAAAGGCAGATTAGTTTAAACATTTGAAGTTAACGTGTTTACGCAAGTGTTTTCAAATAATAAACAAATCGAATGTGTACTTAAATATAATATTATGGTACTTTTCCGAATGCATTGTCGTTATGGCTTTATGAAAACCCTAATAACTTGAACAAGATAGAATAGCCTGTTTATGGGGAGCAAACGTTTTTACGAATTAGCGGTTAGCGGTACTATGTTAGAGTTGCGAAGCAATTTGACTACGTACTACCCTCAGGGTTATTCATGTAGTATTATGCTTCTTCGCTGTCTTTCTTTCATTCTGAGTTCTCGGAGCACTATTGCGGCCCACTCATTCATTTTCGCCCATTACTTTTGCCAATCATCGAGGCGTGTCTTCCTCTCCTTTTTGCGCTCGTTGGTCGTTAGGCACCTATTCATGGCTTTTGTTTTACAGTAGACTCTACTTAACTCAGTGTCCATTATATCCTGGACACATCCTTTACCTTATTGACACAGGTTTTCAATGGGTGCCTTGAAATTGAGCCTCAATGAATTTTGCGTTACAACGTTATAGCCATCAATGGTCAGGGTGACCGTTTCTAGCCCTTTTCTGCTCGTGATGAGTACTGCCTCTGTTTTTTCACCTGCAGGCTGCAGGTCGTGTGCCAGTCTTTAATTTTCGTCACGGTCTCATTGCATATATTTTGTATCTGTAAAGTACTTTAGCTACGACTGCCAATTATCTGTGCCTTTTTTGGCAGCGGTAATCATAGCATCCTATCGTATAGCACATTCCATAGCAATGGGCTTAGTACGGAGCCTTGTGATACTCCACCTCTCACCATGTATGTTTTTGGACTTATATCTGTATCGTACAGTAGTAGTCTGTCAGACAAATTGCTGCTAATTGTCCTCAGAAGGTACCCCGGGGCGTTTCTTACTTCTAATGACCTCAGTATATGCCGAGTAGAAAGCGTTTTTCACGTCAAGCGTCTAAACTGGACCAATGTCTTCTCAATCCAAATTGGTTTTCAGATAACCCAGGGGACTCTTCTTCTAGGTGATGTTCCAGGCATGTGCAAATCAGTCTTTCCAAAATTTTGGCCATTGTCTCAAACGGCTCTACCGTCGGTTTCCTTGGCATTCAAAAAAGAACCAGCCACTGTTTCTTTCGAAATTTCGGGAAAACTCATTCATCGCATCGCGTGTAGAGTTCGGTGAAACCCCTCTTGCTTTGGTTAATGGCGAATTTCAATGCCTTGTTCGGGATTTTATCCAGTCCTAATGCCTTTGCGTTTCCAAATCTCTCCGCCACTTTTATTACCTCCTGCACGTCGAATATTGAAGCATTCCGTGATTTTTTTGATTCCTGATTTTCGCTATCATTATTTTATACGCGTCACCCCACGATTTCTTGTCCACCTTTTTACATAGTTCTTTAAAACTTGAGGACTTACTTCCTTTAATAACCTTCTTGAGTTCCCTACGTTTTTTATGCTTTCTCTCAGTCTTTAATGGTGTGGCATACCTTGGCTTCTTTGGCAGAGGCGTCGCACCTCGTTTCAGTAGTATGCGAGCCTTTGGGTTATGTTGTGCCTTTTCCTACACATATCAGCATTACAAACTTTACTTATGTGCTCCACCAGTTTTCCAGCATGTCGTTCAACGTTGATCACAGCATGGATGGATGGGAACCTATCCAACCTAAGTTTGAAAATTTCTTCATCCATCGTTTCCACCTTCCATCCTTTTTTCTGCAATTTTTTAAACTGGATCGAGTTTGTATTTACTTGCGGATTTCCAGGAAGATGGCCAGGTGATTGCTATGTGTGTAAAAGTCGCACACTTTTCAATGTGCCGATTGAACCAGCGTGCTGCTGACGAATGTAATATCAATTATTGATTCGCGTTCTTTCTTCTCAAAAGTATTTCTACCGCCAGTATTGAACAGCACGGCGTCTAACACAGAAAACGTTTGAGTAGAGCATTACCCCGCATGTTTAGCTACTATCCCATTAAATTGCCCATGCTTTGAAATCGTCTGCTATCGCGTTTGACGTGGTAGTGAGGGTCCATCGGGCTAGTTCATCGAGAATCCTTTCGTAATCTCCTTGCAATACACTCGGAGGAATATAGCACCTGTAAAAATAAGTACCAAATATTTTCGCTCGCGTATAGTAAGATTTGTCTAGGAACGGCTTAACTTAGTTCTGTAATTTGTGATGGTATTGCTACCGCTATGTTAATATTTCGTCCAGGTCTCGAATCTCCACTAATACCTCGTGGATTAGGGTTCTTATTTGCACCTGATCGTTTAGAACCTTGCATATCTTCTTTTCATATGCTTCCGTGTTCTTTATGTGGGCCTTCTTCATTTCTAGTATTATTTCGCCTCTAACCGTTTTCCGGATCCTCTCCAAGCTTTTTTAGAGCATCTTCCTTCTTCATATATACAAGTATATATCGCTGTATGTTTCCAGTGCCCGCAATGATAATTGCATCGGGCCTCTGACCTGGAGCAAAAACAGCCTTCTTAATCAGGTTTGGTGTTTTACCTTTCACCTACGTCCATTCATTTTCCTCTTTCTTCCGCTCTTTTGAGGAAATGTTTCTTTCATTTCTCTTCCAAAAGATGACGGTTATACTTAAAAACAAAACGATTATTTTATATAATTGATCGTTTTAAATTTTTTTCGTGTATTTTTTCGAAAAGTTCATTTAAAAACCAAAATTTAAAAAAAAGGTCCCCAGAAGTCAATTTCTAACAGCTGGAGAAAAATTTTCCCATTTACGCAACACGTGAATTTCCGCTCGGCTCGGCTTTAAGCGTCCACTCTGCGTGCACCCTCAGGTATGGGTGCGCCTTTGAAAACATACCGTGGGGTTAGGGCTGTGATAGGGGAGGGATCTTGGTAGCGTACAGTGAATGGCCGTGAATTGAAATCGGCTTTGATGCTTGTTGATACTGTACGCAATTGTTCATAGTTAATTTCAAGCTTTATACAGCTGATTGCAATAACCCACCCATATGAGGAGCTCTTGGACAAATGCGATAAGAGCAACCTTAGCTTTTGTAAGCGTAAGTGCGTCAATGTATCGCATTGGGAGTATGGTGATCCCAAAATCACTTTTGATTTTATTTATTTTTGAAAATTTAAGTAAAGCGTCGATTTTTCGACATTTTGATACAACTGTGTTATATTTCATGTTTTAGTGGGTATCCACTAATTTGGCGTTTAGTAGCCCGCCACCGCTCTAGGATTTGTTCAGAAATTGTTTTTTTGTCTTTTCCATTTGATTATTACGCCTGCTTGACCTTTAGCTTTGTATCTGAGGTGATACAATTTTTGTGCTCTTGATAGTTGTGGATGGTTGATGAAAACGGCTGTAAACTTGTCCCGGAAAGACGGCCATTCTTCATGACCTCCATAAAATGTTTCTGTGTCACATGCGGGCACCTCGAGGTGGATGCCTGAACTTTCCTCTTGATTATTTATTTGTGGCGGCTCTACTCTGATGTGGAGTAGGTGCTATCGATTTTATTATCTTTAATTGATCGGAGATCATATCTTTTGTTTCTTCATATTGGTCTAAGCAGTTTTCGTAAATATTGTAAGCTGATGATTTAAAATTTTGAAGCAGATCTCAATTGTCAGATTCTACTATGGCATCATGAGCCGCTTGGAGGGGATAATTATTTTTTTTTTCTCTCGGTGTAAATGATTTAAATAAGGCAATATGGTATTGCTGGAAACCGAATACTCTTTTAGGTAAATAGAGTTTTGAATTTTTAATTATGTATAAGTTTCGACTATCTTGCTAAAAATTTAATTAATGTATATTTCTTATGTGCTAAAGTTGTGTAATTAGGCACACCCTAATACGTATGTAGGTACTTATGTTTTGTGCGGTTTAGAGCTCGTCGAAGAGATCACTGCGCTATTTTATGTGTGTTTATGATTATTCTAATATGTATTCTTATATTTATTATATGCGGATATATAAAACTGCCTTGCATATGTACGTATAAAAGCCCACAACTTGTGAAAAGTTTTCCTAATTGTGTGAACAAAACAGGAACAACAATAAGGTGTTGTGAAGTTTTAAAATGTGCTGTTTTTTTATTATTAAATAAAATTGTTTATAGATACAAATATAACTTATATAATTTTTTTTTAACAGTGATTAGAATTTCCCACCATGAAAAGGTAAATAAAAACAAATATTAATGCGATATTCTAAAACCTGCAAAATATATTTACTTCTTTTTATTCACACAACTGTACAATTCCGATGTGAAGTAAACTTCCGCTCTTTAATTTGTTTGCAATATCAGTCGCAACCATTCTGCCATGAACATTAAGTTACGGAGGAACGTACTTGATTTTTTTCGCAACTTCTTATGTTCTTCCCTCCTTTAACTGATATCAGGGATAATGGGATGCCCAACGTATTCCAGTGTGAGAGCGCCTCAAAATAAGCGTTTTTTATAACATTTTCCATTATGGCCAGATCGAACAAAATAAGAATTTTTGGGCATTTTAAATTAACACACCCAACATTTATTACGATTGCAAATTATTATATATTAAACTTGTAATATATGGTGAAACTACTTAAATCCTTTTTTATGATTTTATGGTATATTAACACAACTGACTTTCAATCTTTCAGTACCTAATAAGGCGAATTAAGCCTGTTTTTAATCATTTGTAATTGAAAACTAATTCTAATATGCATCAAATTATAAAACGCTTCATGAAATATATTTAAATTTCGCATTTTCTTTGATTTTCATTGTTTTAAATTTTTATTAGCGATCTTGAATGGCGGCAACAAATTCCTCCGTTCGCATACATTTTTGGTATAATTTATATCTGGCCGTTCCAGTCATTCCAATTACAAAACGTCAAAACCTCCCCAAATCCAGTCAACTGTCAAAGCTTAGGTGGTTTTGACGTTTAGCAATTGTTCTCTCACTTCCAGTGAGAGAAGAGTTGGACATCTCTTTATCTCTGCTGATATTCCCCTCATCTAGTCCTCGTGCGCACTTTGCTAACTTTGCGGTCTGTGCCCATCCCTGCTTTACACAATAGGAGGGTATGACAGTAGTAGTTAGTAGCTTCAATTTTGCGGGTGATTTTACCTTCTAAAATCGAAAATATTGTTAATCTGCGAAATATCTGAATGAAAATCAGAGAATACTATAATCTGATAATAGTCTGCTTTAATGCAAAAAATAACACAGATATGGTACGAGTACTTCCACTATCGTCCATATTTGTGTTAATATTATAACTTAATATAACGCATTTTATGTTATTATTCTATATATTATACAGAGGTCAATTTAAATTATTTTTTTTTGAAACATTTAGCAAACATTGCTTTGTATTCACTTCAGCAGAAATACATACATATTATTATGTATGAAGTCGTAATTTAATGGCGATATACTCATCTTAAGTTTTAAGTCAAACACCTTTACGCTTATCACTTGTTATTAGAGTTTACAACTTATTGCTTATACCCCTTAACTAAATAGCAATATAAGCTGAACGTGTCTGGTGAACAATTCGGTAGCTCTTAACATACATCTACATATTGTGACAAAAAAGTACCCGAAAATTGTAAATAAAACGCAAAATATTTAATTAATTAATATTTTGTTTTTATTGTCGTCTTCAAAGTAAACCTCACCAGATATAAACTTATGCCTTATGCCGTCCTTATTTAACGTTATGGTCCTTTGCGCATTGGCAACGGCGAATATCGCATATCGTATGAAACAATCGAAGACATTGACATAGTTCAGCGAATTAAAAGTCCGGATGGACGAAAATACTCCAGCTATGAAAGTATTCGCAGCAGTACCCGCCACGGGAAGCAGAGGAAGAGGAAGCCCTCCACTCCGTTGGAAGGACCAAGTGGAGAAGGTCCTGGCTTCGCTTGGAATATCCAATTGGCGCCACGTAGCAAAAAGAAGAAACGGCTGGCGCGATTTTGTTGACTCGGCTATAATCGCGTAAGCTGTGACTGCGAAAGTAGAAGAGAAGATGTTTACATGTTTCAATTTAATATTAAACTTATTGTTTAATTCCGTGTATTTAACAATAACAAAAGTTAGTCAAATAATCAATGTTGCGATACTAAGAATTTTGCAAAATAACAATAATAAAATAGAAGAAATATTATAACCCAACTCACGTCTGCCCAGATTCTTTTTGTGTAGAAGCAGTTTGGCTGCGAAAGCAGGAACGACGTTTTTTGTTTAAATTAAATTTAGTTTATCGACTTGCAGTTAGAGATTCATGTCGTTGAACAATTTATACAGGTCTGTCATGTAAGCTATATCATTTTTTGATGTTATGAGCTTGTCTTGCAATTCTGTATCTTTAGTTTCCAAGAACTCTATAACAGAGTCAAACAGGTTGTAAAATCGAGTGAGACAATTGCCTCTTAATAGCCAACGAACTTCTGTATGAAACCACAAACGGTTGAAATCCTCGTCATTAGTAACACAAAGCTGATGAAATAATCTATCATTCAAAGAGCTGTTGCGGATTTTATTGACTGCTTTGATGACATATTGCTGTGATTGAAATAGTTTTTCACTCAAGTTTCTAGCAACTAAATGTTGTCTATGTATAACGCAATGTACACCAAGGACATCTGGAATTTTATTTTTAAGTGTGCTATGAAGTCTTTATGGCATCCTATCAGAGACGGACCGCCATCCGTAGCAACTGAAATAATATTTTTCAAAGGAATCTCTTTCTCATCGCAAATTTTTTCCAATATATTGAATACGGTTTCGCCTTTTGTATCGGTCTCTAAATTTCTAGCAAACAATAGTTCTTCAGATATTTTCTCATCTTTAATAAACCTCTCGTAAGACAACAACAATGACGAAGCTCGAAGTCCGTCGTCATCTTGCTTAGCAGCCGCCGAAAATAGTTTTGCTGCACTTGGCTGAGTATTATGCCTCTTCTCTAGGTCTTGAGAATATGTGCATTTTTGCCTTTCTTATCTAGATGCATTTGATTCAAATAATCTTGCAGTCTTGAAGGCTTTATGCTTCATTCGAAAATGTTTTTAGACATAGAAGACTCCCACAACCCCATCATCGCTGTGGGATTTTTAATGAATCCGAATTTAATATATTCCGCACAGTATTGCCGCCTCTTCTTTTTTACTTCCGACATTGTTTTGCTTTGAGAAATACGTTCAACTTCGCGAGTAGTGTAAAGGAGGCGTAAGTTTTGCTCATCTATTGCACCCAAAACCACAAATGAAAATAAAATATATAGCACGCACCGACAGGAATAAAAAAAACATGCATAAACTCGTTTATCTCATTCGACGCTCAATCGTACACAACAAGTCCGAACAAGTATTCAATGAACCAGCCGATTGATACAGGAATGCACAATTTGGGTTATTTAACAAAAACTTTTTAAAACATGATAGATGTCTACGAGTACCAATAACTATTAAAATTCGAAAGTGTGTCTGTTGCCTTTTTATTTGTTTGTGTCTACTTTCATTATGAAACGGAGAGACCGATTGAGAGGATTTTCATTTTTTCTATATTCAATAAAATAGGACAGATATATGAACTACGCGGAGAGAAATACAGAACCGAGTTTGAGCAATCTTTTAATTCATATTAGTCGATGTTGACAAGTTGTTGTTGAGAGTCGAGAGCTCATGCAGTTGTTGTCTAAGAGGCCTAGCTAAATAAAATTACAAATCACCCCCCAGGCCTCTACACAACGCCCGCATTTTCTTTATGGGCCTCTTACCGCTCCCTTTGACACCTGCAGCGCCCACAAGGGGGCGTTATCGTTCACTTTGGAAAGACTGTATTAAATTGGAATAATTTTTTCTTTCAGTTCATTTGCAGAAGATGTCGATAAGGTAACACCGATTATTTGACAGTTTGCAACCCTACTAAAATCTATGTTTGCACTCTATAATATTAAAAAAAGTGTACAAACCAGTTAGTAAAGTGTTTGTGGATATAAAAATGCAAAATATAAATGTAACTTAATTTTAAATCCAAAAAATACGTACTTAAATTAGTGGTAATTTTAAACTTTAAACGCAAGTTTCTCGAAAACCGTAAGTTTCCCGTGGCTACACCTATATTCTTGATCTGGAGAACTTCTTATATCCGAATATATCCATATATTCCGGAAAACCTAGGACGGTATACTAAAGTTTTCTCACATGTTTTATTTATTTTTATTTTTTTAATTAATTACTGAAATCCAGCTAAATTATTCTAAACAGGTGGTATACAGATGATATAAGGGGGGCGGTGTGAAAATTGGACAATGGGCGTGGCATATCTTGGAAATCGACAGATCGATTTCGCCTAAATTTAGTATGTGATATTCGTTTAAAATTTCTATGTGAAAATGAGCAAAATCGAACTGCAATCTTTACTTTGCAGAACACAAATAAAGAATAAATTGATATAACGGAGTAAGATTTTGCGGTAATAATTCCCTTAAAGTATGCCATCTTTTGACCAAAAATTGTCCAAATCCAACTAAAACTGTCCAAGCCCATAAGTACCGAATATGTGGACCGCGGTACTTATGGTGAACCCCCATATACCTAATATAAAAATATTCAAACTTCTAGGTCACTTTATGCTGAATACATCCGCTAATATAATATTTGATCTTAATGAAAATTGTAGAACACGTTTACAATCACCAATAATTAATGAAACCGACGGAACATATTTTTGAGTATGTGGCATATTAGTAGTATGTGGGATGAGCAAAAATAGATAAAATCTGGTCAATACTACCCCTTACTTAAATATATTCAAAATAAAATGTACGGTTGCACCCGAACTTAGCCCTCCTTACTTGTTTCAAAAAAAAATCACTTTAAATATTTTTGTCCGGTTATTGAGACCAAATGCTCCTATGTGCGACGTTACGAATTTCGTCGAAGGTCGTCCAAAATCAGTTCTCTAAGGCAATGTGACAGATGCGGAATCATGGATTTATACAAGTGAGACCGAAAGTAGATAGCAGTCGACTGTATGTGTGCATGAGTCTCATCAAACAAGAGCCGTTCAACTAGGAAGCACTTTCAAGTAAATGGTTTCCTGTTTTTTTTTTTTTTTTTTGGGAAAACTGAACATGTCGCAGCCACACCAGTAAAACAAAATAGAACAGTAAATTTTGAGTGTTACATATCATTTTGTATACAGTTGTCTTGAAAAGTATAAAGATGTTAATGAAGAATATTTTACAAAACGATAGAGTAATTTTTAATGATTAATATTTTTTTTTAAGTTATAAGTTTATATTTGATCACTATTTCGGTCATAAGTTAGTAATAAAAGCAGAGGTCAACGTATTCGTTACGTGGGGGACTGAGCAGTTGTTTCGCGAATCGTAACTGACAGTTTTCTTCTGCAATCGAAGACGAGGTCCATCATGAGTTCTTGCCACAGGGAAGAACGGTCAAAAAGGAATATTACCTGCAAGTTATGCGCAATTTGCACGAAGCAATCCGCCAGAAACGCCCGGATTTGTGGAAGAACAAAAATTGGCTTTTGCACCACGATAACGCCCCTGCTTACACACATCGGTGCTTGTGCGCGACTTTTTGGCCAAAAACAACACACTTATAATGCCGCAGCCATATTCCCCAGATCTGGCCCCCTGTGACTTTTCCTTGTTTCCCAAACTGAAGAGGAGGACGACGTTACGCTTCTCTTGACGAGATAAAGACGACATCGAAGGAGGAGCTGAAGAAGATAAAAAAAAAATGATTTTTTGAAGTGAAAAACCGTTGGCACAAGTGTATAATATCTCATGGGGATTACTTGGAAGGGGACAAAATAAATATTCATGAATAAAAAAATAATTTTTGAAAAAATACAAAATTCGCGATACTTTTTGAACACACCTCGTAGGTTAGATTAGGTTAAATGGTTGATCAAAGATAGCACGTAAACTCCTATATGTAGCCTTTGTGAAGCCATAGAAAAGAAAAAATTCTGTGTTCGAAGTTATAAATTAGCAATACGCTTTGTAGAAAATACAAATTTGCACTGGCGTTTGATCTCCACTCGCGCTAATTCGGTGGGATGTTTGAAGGTATGCGCAAGTGTTTAAGTCTTGATCTCACAAACCCAGAACAGTCAAGAAGATGTTGAGTGGTTTCCACCTCATATTCTTCCATGAAGCTTCCGCAGATTGCGTCTGGTAAGATTCCCAACCTTACAACATGGACGCCAATAGGGTAGTGGCATGTTAAAAGCTCCACATCTGGAAGAGGCTAGCCTAACTGAAGACATAGACATCACTATGCCTCATGTGATCGATATTGAGACAACAGGCTTTTGCGACAGCGTATGTTCGGATAGTGGTCCAGCGCTGGCCAAGCTTCCCTGAAACCCAGCTATTTAGTAGTATAACAGAAGAAAATACGGGAGCATCGAACACTTCCCATTATTCTACACAATTTCCTGCGATTCCCCTCTGGTCTGGCAGCCATACCAGTCTAATCACAAAGCCATCCAATGGTATTGATAGCAAGGTTAGGCACTTCTCCCCCACCTCTGAACGCACTGTTAATGAGTTCAAGGTTAGTATCGCCGCTAAGCTATCTGAGTGAATGGTCACTTCTCCGAAGGAAGCTGCACTCCGTAAATAAACTCACTCACACACACACAACTCCTTGTCAGTATATAGGCAGAGAAGGAGCCGCCAGACGCCATGATCCAAGTGATCCGGTATGAAATCAAAGTGTGTGTTCTTTAAAGAACCCTGATCCTCTGAGTCTGCGTCTGACAGCAAACTTCGCTGTCATACACTTTCCTACGATGTCTACAAGCACATCGCGTTAAATGTCGTTCTTGGAATGGACCTTACTGCACTACACATGCTGACGAGCGCCGTCACTTGAACGCTCTTTTCTTTGCAAGTGTGCCTTTTCCTAGAGCCCTCTACCACATAAAGACTCCATAGAACATAATTGGCTTGATTATGGTGTCGTAGAGCCAGAGAACCACTTTCAGTGAGAGACCCCACCTTTTGCCAATGGCCCCTCTACTCGATATTCGGTTTCCATGAAAGTCTCCTGCCCAGGATGTGCAGTAGATATTTAATTGTATCCACCGATTGCAGATGGAAGTCTCCCCTTTTCGGCATTGGTGCCACCGGGATCTTATAACATTTCGGTTTTGCTTGAGTACACGGTACTCAGAAACCTTTTCTTTAGACCAAAAGTGTTTGAATTGGCAATCACCCGGCAGCCACGATTCTCCAAATATTAAGCAGCCTAAATCCAAAGAGAAGCACAGAGAACTACACCTTGTTAGGTTCCCCTACCCACATTTCGTCGAGCGTGTGCGTTGCCTCTTTCCGTTTTAATTACTCTGCCGCAAAGAAAACTGAGAATGAGGTGTTTGAAGTTTCATTCAATCCCAATATCGTCCAGAACAGAAAATTCCAAACAGTAAATTTCTTAACCCTTATTGCTTCCTGAAGCCATGACAAGATAGTATGCAGTGTAGTTTCCACTGATTTGCCTTTACAATAGTATAGTATGTTACGCTGCTGATCGATAGATTTTAGTAAAAAACCAGAAGAGGCGGAAGAGCCTAAAGTTTTTAGCAGTAACGGGGGACCCCCCTTCAACATCATGAACGTAACTCTGACTCGTTGCCAGGCTACCTGAACACACAGATACGTGCCAACCAGTTGCGTGACACCTTAATAGCGTGCTGCAGCTCCGCTGGTATGATGCCATCCGGTCCCTGGGACTTGGAAGGTTTAAACCAATAGATCGCCTAGGTCAAATGCGATTCAATCAGCAAATGCCGCGCAATCATCTTGCAGGCCGAGAGATATCCCCCAGAGGACGTATTGCTCGATAAGTGAGCATCAAGAAGATCCTTGAGCGAATGCGTTTGAACCTAGAGACCATGACAGCCCTCTTCCTTTTACTCTTTGCATTAGTTAACTCGGCATGGGAGAGTTTATGGGAGTCTTTTCCGCTACCCTTCTCCGTTTGTATTCCTAGGATTTCTAAAATATTTTCTAGGCGGACATTCTCCAACTAGACTAAACCCGAAGGAGTCAGGATGAAGAATCTCCTCACTGCCTGCCGTCACCAATGTAGTAAACTATCCAGTATTACAAATAAACATGTTTTCGCTAACAATGAACTAAAAGAGTGACTCACCTCTTAGTAACGTGTGGCACTGGTATACTTACTTTTTAGCGTACACCTATGAGTGGGAAAAAGCACTGGTTTTCGCACGTTATAATATTTAATTCACTTTATTTATTTTCACAATAAAATCGTATGTAATACGGTGTATTTAATATATATTAATATATATGTATATTCCAATGTTGGACTGGTGGCGAGCTCGGTGCTTCACGATTTGGATGAAAAAAAAGAAATTGCGGTGTTGGTTGCGGTTAATCCGAAAATTGGTAAAAGCGGAATTTACCGGACGACTGTTTTTCTTCACGGATGAAACGGTAAGAAGGTAATCCCGGTCGAATCCATCCCTTTTGATGGTTTGGGTGGTGAAATTAGCTGACATTACGAGTCGTCTCGTTGATGATCGTATGGTTGTTGTGTTGCAGTGTTGTAGTAATGATCGGTGTTTGATGCGTGTGTGTGTATTGGGGTATGCTGTGAGCTGTTGTGTGATGAGGTGTTGTGACGTGATATGATGTGATGTGTGATGATATGTGGTGATGTGATGATGTGATGTGGGATGCTGCGGAACGCTCATAGCTCATGTGAACATCCCGGCCCCCCTAGGCGAATTAATCGGCTAGGAGCCGTTGCAGCTGTTGCAATGTGTTTAGTACAGCGCTCAACCCTGTTGAGCGTCGTTGTTGCTGACGCTGAGCGTGGCGTGGCGGAGATGGCCGTCTACGTGTTGCGGTTGTTTGGCTGCTTCGTCGTCGCCGGGTAGCATCGCTGCGTGGTCTGATACGGGTGTTGGTGCTACTTTCCGACGGATTGGCTCGGCGGGGAAAACGATGAAATAGAGTGTGATGGGGCCTCTGGCAATATTGACAGGCGCCGTCGGCCCAGCACTCTATGGTGGCGTGGTCATCTGCCAGGCAGGTCATGCAATGCCCATGGGCTCTTGCAACCTGTTGCCGTTGAGCAGGCTTCATGCTCTTGAAAATGGAGCATCGTTTCAGGGCGTGTGGGCGATGGCACAGGCTGCAACATGGAGGCCCCTGAGGCTCCAATAGCTGCTCCTCTCTCATCTCCCTGACTGCTTCGGCGGATGGCGGTGGTCGCATAACCCTGGTCCTTGGTGCGGCAACTGGTGCAGCCGACGCTTTGGGTATAGCGATTTCGGACCTGACGGTGTTGGAGGCGGTTTGGATCTCCTCTACGTCCATTTCTATGGGAATATAAAATTGTAATTAAATTGATTTTGTTTATAATATCAGCATGTAGTTGTTATAGCTACATATCTATACATATGCATGTATATGTTTGTATAATAAATTGATTTTCAACGCGCTTGGTTGAATTTATTTTTTGTACGGATCATAAAGCGGGTTATTTTCGAATTAGCGGAATTGTTTTATTATTTTTCGATTACTTTTGCGTGTTATTTTGCGGTTTTGGTTGAAGGTGTTCTTCGCTGTTTGGAAGAAAACACAGTTTGGTGACTGGTCGAGTTAATATGCCGGTTTGTGTTCGCACGTCGACTACTCTTATGTGACCATCTGATCCTCGATGAACCTTTTCAATGCGGCCTAGTCGCCATTCTGTTGGAGGAAGGCATTCGTCCTGTATTATTACGCATTCTCCTGCCTTGGCTTCCTTCTGGGCCGTTTTCCAGCGATATCTCTTATGGAGATCTTTGAGATAGTCTTCCTTCCATCTGTGGCTGAATTCGTGATGGAGAATCTTGATTCTTTCCCATCGATTTATTAAACTGAGTGAGTCTCCTTCTGTCTCAGGTATGGCGAGAAGAGGAGCTCCTCTGAGGAAATGACCTGGTGTAAGAGCTGTGAAATCGAAGGGATCTTGCGAGAGGGGTGATATGGGTCTTGAATTTAATACGGCTTCAATACGAGTGAGGAGTGTAGTAAACTCCTCATAATTGAATTTATGATTACCAGCCGTTTTCTTTAAATGGGACTTAAAGCTTTTTACTGCTGATTCCCAAAGTCCGCCCATGTGTGGAGAACATGGAGGTATAAATTGCCAATCGATCCCTTGGGGTGCATATTTATTAACTATTTCAGGGGAGACTTCTTTCATGAAGTTGATAAACTCCTTCTCGGTTGCTCTTTGGGCTCCGACAAAGTTTTTTCCATTATCGCTCATTATTTTTGAAGGAAATCCGCGTCGTCCGACAAAGCGTGCAAATGCTGCAAGAAAAGCCGCAGTGGTCAGATCTGAACAAAGCTCGAGGTGTACTGCCTTTGTCGTAAAACATACAAAGACAGCCACATACCCTTTTCTAAATGAAGAAGACCTTAACATGGAGGCCTTTATCTGGAAAGGTCCAGCAAAATCAACCCCAGTGATGGTAAAGGGTAGAGCATAGTTGCAGCGCTCAGGTGGTAAAGCTGCCATGATCTGCGTACGCATTTTGTGTTTGTACATGGTACATGGTTTACACATGAAAATCGTCCTTTTTATTTGTGGCTTTAGTCGAGGTATATAAAATTCTTGACGGACCATTTGTTGCATTAATCGATGCTCACCATGCAGTGTAAGATGGTGCAGATATGCTAGAAATAGGTAAGTAAAACGGGATTTCTCTGGAATAATGATGGGATGTCGTTCGTTATAACTAAGGCTGGAGTTCGCCAATCTTCCATTTGCCCTTATTAATCCCTTAGAATCCAAGAATGGATTTAATACGAGAAGTGAGCTTCCCTTTTCGAGAGGTCGCTTTTCGAGCAACTTTGATTTCTCTTTGCTGAAATAGCGAGTTTGTGTATATAATATTAGACTGACCTTGGCATGTTGCAAGTCGGAATGCGTTAGTTGTACGCATGGATCATTTGGTGCTCCTTTCATTTTTAGTTTAAGTCTTTGAATGAATTTGTGCATGTAAGCGACTACTCTTAGTGCTCTAGCAAATGACGAAAATCTGTGGAGAATATCATCCTCTTCTGGAATGATATGAAAATTTTCAATTTTCCGACTTTCCGGCGGTATTATATTACGAGCGGGAGACCTTGGCCAGAATTCTTGTGATTCTGTTAGCCATGTAGGACCATTCCACCAGAGTGTAGTGCTGGTGAGGTGCAATGGCTTGCAACCTCTTGTCCCAAGATCCGCTGGGTTATCTGCACTTGCAACATGTTGCCATTTTGCTGGGCCAACCAGGTCTAAAATTTGGGATATTCGGTTAGACACATAGGTCTTCCAGCAATAGGGTGGTTTTTCTAACCATGCTAAAACTATCTCTGAGTCTGACCAAAGATACATTTTATGATCGTTTAATTTGAGATGGGTTTGGACAATGGAAATTAATTTTGCTAACAGAAGAGCACCATTCAGTTCAAGCCGTGGCAGACTGAGTGTCTTCAAAGGTGCAACTTTGGCTTTGGCTACCAAGAGGTGTGCAGATATTTTGTTATCGTACTGTGTGCGTACGTAAACTGCTGCGCAATATGCCTTTTCGGAGGCATCACAGAAACCGTGTAATTCTGTGTTAATGTGAGGTGTGAAATTTACCCATCGAGGGATTCGAATTTCAGATATAGTATGTAAATTGTTAGCAAATTGAACCCATTTCGCTAAACGTAAAGGTTTTACCTGTTCATCCCATTCAGTGCCATCTTGCCACAATTCTTGAATGAGGATTTTTGCTTGAATCATTATTGGCGAAAGCCATCCTGCGGGGTCGAAAAGTTTTGCCACCGAGGAAAGTATTTGGCGTTTTGTAATGGCGGACATTGCAGATATTGACTCAATTGTATATGAGAATTGATCTGTTATCGCATTCCATTGAATTCCTAGAGTTTTAGTAGTACTAGCCTTTTCAAATTTAAGGAAGTCTGTATCTAATAAGTCTTCTTTTTTAATGTCTTTTATTATATCAGGGTGATTTGAAGTAATTTTCTTTAGGGGGAAACCTGCTGATTTTAATGCTTCGATCACTTGCGATAGTGACTCGCGTGCTAATGCGATACTGTGGCTACCTGATAGTATGTCGTCCACGTATGTTTGTGTTTGCAACACAGAAGATGCTAAAGGCAAATTTGTTGCATTTGTTTTTGCTACTTCATGTAGTGTCCTGATCGCCAAATAGGGTGCGCAATTGATGCCAAAGGTGACGGTTTTAAGTTTGTAGTCGCTGATTGGACTATTACTTGATTTCCGGAAGACTATACGTTGGAAATCTTGATCATCTTCATGTACTAGAATTTGTCTGTACATTTTTTCTACATCCCCATTGAAAACGTATTTAAACATGCGCCAATTTAGAATTAGCAACATGAGATCAGGTTGTAATGTTGGCCCTGTGTATAGTACATCATTGAGGGATTTGCCTGAGCTCGTACACTTTGAGGCATTGAAAACCACTCGTACTTTTGTTGTAATTTTATCAGGTCTTATTACCCCATGATGTGGCAGATAAAAAGATAAATATCTACCTTTAGATAACTTTTCATATGGTACAGCTTCTTCCATATGATTGAGGTCCAGATATTCGTCCATCACATTATCGTATGCCGATTTAAGCTCCCTTTTCTTTATCAGGCTTTTTTCCAGGCTTAGAAATTGCTGGACTGCTGATATTCTAGAGTGGCCTAGAGCTATGGTTTCAGGGAAAGTTGGTTTGAAAGGTAATCGCACAACATAACGACCATGTTCGTTTCTTGTTGTTGTGGATTTGTAATAGGCTTCGCATGCCTGGTCGTCTTCTGAAAGCTGTGTGATTTGGGGTAATTCTTCTATTTCCCAGAATTTTTTGAGTTGATTACTTAAGAACTCGTTTGAGATATTTTCCACTTGTGTGGTGAAAGAATTGATTTTTTCAGGGACTTGGCCACTAATAATCCACCCAAAGATTGTATTTTGGGCTAACAATTTATTGGAGATTTTCTCAATACCTTCAAGAATTATTTGAGGTATTAAGTCACTGCCTAATAACATGTCGATTTGTGATGGGGTATGACAATTGGGATCTGCTAATTTAAGATGTGAGCATTTTTCCCAGTGTACTTTATTTACTTCATAGCTTGGAAGCAAATTTGTGAGTTGCGGTAGAACGATGGCTTGCGCATCTATTCTAATATCCGCATTTGGAGATACTATGGTAATTGGGCATATTTTGTTCGAATTTTGGATAATTCTTCCGCCCATTCCCGAGATTTGGAAATTTGAATGTTTTATTGGCAATTTGAGCCGGTTTTGAGCTTTTGATGATATAAAGGATCTTTGAGATCCTTGATCTATTAGTGCTCTTAGTTTGAATAAATCACCCTTATGTGCTATGGTGATGACCGCAGTGGGTAAAAGAATTTTGCTTTCATTTTCTGAATGAAGAGCTTGAATTTTTGCTGCTTTAGAGCAACATGGTTGTTCTTCCCTTTTTTCGGGATTTGAGATTTCGGGATTATCACTTTTGGTTGTAGTGACTAACCCGGTGGTTTTATGAAATTGATTTTGCTTCATATTTTGAAAATTTGTAATATGAAGCAATGAGTGATGTCTTCGTTGACAGTACACACAACTAAATTTGCTTTCACAGTCTTTTGTCGTATGAGCATTCGACAGACAGTTGATGCAAAGTTTATGTTGTCTGACAAGATTGTTTCTGTCAGAAACGGATAATTTTTTAAATCTCTCGCAAGATCTTATGTTATGACCTCCTTTACAAATTTGACACGAAAGTGTGACTTTTATTAACGTGTCTATTGTATGGCATATTATTGCTGGCTTGAGGTTTAAACAAGTTTTTACTTGAGTCATTTTGATGACTTTTTAGATTTATATTTTTGTTGTCAATTCGCTCAGCTATCTCGTATTGAGCAGTGAGGAATGCTTTCATTTGCTCCCATGTGGGCATTTTTTTTCTTTCCACAAGTGATTGTTCCCATCGTAGTAACGCAGCATCAGGGAGAGTTTCTGCACAAATAGTTACTATGATGGGGTCCCACGATTCTGTAGAGATATTTTGTTATCGTACTGTGTGCGTACGTAAACTGCTGCGCAATATGCCTTTTCGGAGTAAATATGGAACGGACTCACTTTTATTTCCGCCAAGGGTTTTGGGTCATTGAACCTTTACTTTGTTTCTTACTGTTCTCTATTTAGTTTTTCTTTTCTTCTCCTCTTATGTACGTCCAGCGCTGTCCCTGATGATTTGCTCTCTTTAACTTTGTTGTTTGTTGGTGTAGTCTCCCGTGAATTTATGGTAATTGTGATTTGTGTATTAACATATGTTTGCTATTTTAGGGTAATGTTTGTATGTTTGTTGCACTTTGTAATTTTACCGCGCCCGGTTTTAATGTTAGTATGGGTTAGTTTTGTTGTTTTGTTGTTTTGGTTTTTGGTTTATTTCGCGCCCGTTTCCGATTTTAGGTTTTATGTTTGACAAACTTTGTTGTATTATTGCCGCGCCCGTTTTAATGTTAGTAGGTTTTTTTTTTTTTTTTCACTTTATGTTTCAATTTCTTTTATGTATATTTGCACGTCACTTTCTATATTTAAATTTCTTTTATGTACTTATATTTTCACGTTACTTTCTGTTTTCCGTGATTCTGAGATGTTTCCTTTTCTTTTTTTTTTTTTTTTCTTCACTGTAACATATGTGTTTGTTCACTTTAACTTTGTGATATTATGTTCACTTAAATGTTTTGTTATATTTTATTTTCTGAATTTTGAGCTTCACTGCACTTGCGCACTTTCACCAGGAAGTTTTTTTAAATTTTTTGTTTTATATTTTGCTTAGGTGCCTTTCTGAAAGGCTCGAAGGACCATTTAGTAACGTGTGGCACTGGTATACTTACTTTTTAGCGTACACCTATGAGTGGGAAAAAGCACTGGTTTTCGCACGTTATAATATTTAATTCACTTTATTTATTTTCACAATAAAATCGTATGTAATACGGTGTATTTAATATATATTAATATATATGTATATTCCAATGTTGGACTGGTGGCGAGCTCGGTGCTTCACGATTTGGATGAAAAAAAAGAAATTGCGGTGTTGGTTGCGGTTAATCCGAAAATTGGTAAAAGCGGAATTTACCGGACGACTGTTTTTCTTCACGGATGAAACGGTAAGAAGGTAATCCCGGTCGAATCCATCCCTTTTGATGGTTTGGGTGGTGAAATTAGCTGACATTACGAGTCGTCTCGTTGATGATCGTATGGTTGTTGTGTTGCAGTGTTGTAGTAATGATCGATGTTTGATGCGTGTGTGTGTATTGGGGTATGCTGTGAGCTGTTGTGTGATGAGGTGTTGTGACGTGATATGATGTGATGTGTGATGATATGTGGTGATGTGATGTGGGGGATGCTGCGGAACGCTCATAGCTCATGTGAACACCTCTGTTATTAGTGTCCGAGCTGCCCCAGGTTAAATGACAGGAGTTGCCGTTAGAAGCAATGATGACGCGATGCTTCAGCCAAGGTCTTCCAGCAATAAGGGAGGTGGTTACACCTCATCGCCTTGCGCCATGTAAAAGGTACGCAGGAAATGTGTATCTTATACCTTTCTCGATTAGTTTTAAATTTTACAAGTAACAGTTAGATGAACAATACAAAATTAAATTCGCACACTAATCATTGCCTTTTCTTTCACACAAACATAGATACATACATTTTCATAACGCCCACTAATTACAAAAGTGTCACAATTCCAAAAATCGCAACTGTATTGGAGATGCAAAAAACAATTCATTTAAAATTTATTAAAATTTTACAGTCAAAATGGCGTCCATAATGTAGTATACGTATCTTCTTTAAAGATTATTAATTTTTAGTTTAACAGAGAAATTAAGATATATTTTTGATTTACTTCATCGAATAAAATTGATATAATCACGATGAAATTAATTAATTTATTTCAGATAAAGTGACATTACTTCGAAGAACATAGCAGAAAATTTACGATTTAATAATGCACAAGCGTATAAATCACACAGTTTACCACAAAAGTAGACCTATCAGTGATTTTCTGTTTAAGTCAGATAGTGATGATATGAATTCTTTGACAGGTAGATAAATGCGTTACGAATTTATGTACGGAAATATTAAATTTTATATTTAGTCTACAGTGTACACGAGTGTTCTTTCCGGGAACGTCAGGCATACAGGTGCAAATCTGTTCATCTCATAGCTTAACCTGAAAATAAATAGTCTATCAACAACAAAACGTGATGTTAATGTGGTGATGAGTTCAGTTTTTATACTCTTGCAACCAGTTGCTACTTTTTTTTTACTTTTGTTCACTGTTGTACGTATCACTAGTAAGCGGGATATACGAGTATATACGGTTATATGTATACAAATGAACAGAATGACGAGAAAAGTTGAAATCTGGATGACTGTCTGTCTATCCGTTCGTCCGTCCATCCTTGCAAGCTGAAACCTAAGTAAAAATTGATTAAACTTGGTGTCCGAGTTCCTTAGTACAAAAGAAATTTCGTACACGAGCGGACCACCGCCACGCCCACAAATCGCCTATAACCGAAAACATGCTAAGTACCATTACTAAGCCTTAATTAAGATATAAAGCTGTAATTCGATACAGAAAATAGCAGTACCAAGGGGCATCTGTGGGGAAAAAGTTTAATGTTCATATCTCCTAATCAACTAAAGCTGAAATAACCAAATTTTCTGAGTAGAAATCTTATACGAACTCCTGCCGATGGTGTGAAAATGGATGAAATCGGAAAATAACCCTGCTAACTCCCACATAAAAGTACGGGTAAAAACAACTAAAAGCGCGATAAGTAATTAACTAAATACACCAGAGACATTAAGTGTTACCACCGAGATGGTATTAGACAGTTTTCTGGGAGACGGGATGAAAATCGGACGACGGGCATCGCACCGCCCACTTCTTGGTGAAATCTCATATCTCGGGACCCGACCATTCGATTTCGAAAAAATTCAGTACGTGGCATTTTTCTTACAATCTTATATCGCAGTGTGAAAATGGACGAAATCGGACAACAACCACGCCTATTTCCCATACTGCACAATATTAAATTCAACTTGATTCGTCCAGTTTCCAGTACACAAATCGAAAACTACATAAGCGTATAACCAAATATTGTTTAAAACCTACAAAACTTTGGTTTCTCTGTATGTCGGACAAATACTTCCCTCGGCTTATAAAGATTTTCGAACTTCCAAGTATCTTTGTACTACATATTGTTTTTTTTTTTTGTCATCGTCCAAGCCTCTACACCATAAAGCAGGACGGGAATTATGAGTGACTTATAGAGTTTGGTTTTTTTTCGTCGAGAGGGAACTTCCCAATTCTTCTCAATTGCCTACTCAGTCCGAAGTAGCAAGAGATATCCTGCGTTGGATTTTCAGGCTGACATTGTTGGTGGTGTTTATACCGGTCCCATGATAGGCGAAATTATTAACAACTTCAAAGTTATGACTGTCGAGAGTGCGATAAGTGTTTGTTTGATGACAGGAGATATTTCGTCTTGCCCTCGTCCACTGCCAGACCCATTTGCTTTGCTTCCTTGTCCAGTCTGAAAAAAGCTGAACTAACGGCGCGGGTGTTAAGGCCGATGATATCAAAAACATTTTTTTTATATGCCCAAAATATATTAATTTGAGCAAGGACTTGGTCTAGCCCCTATATAACTAATATAAGGATTTTCGAACATCCGGCCGACTTTGCTGTATATGATTGGTTTATCACCTTAAAGTGTTTTCCTGGCTTTGATTCTATGCCAAGGTATTTCGTCTGGAATTTCAGTTATAGTGCGCTGAATGGTGCATTTAAGCTTCTTGAGTGTTGTTGGTTTATTGGAATGATCTTGGCGGCCATTTGAATGAACCAGTTTCGAAAATAACGAGTCGCCAAATTTTGCACACAATGTGATCATGTTCAAACCTGAAACGGCACACCATCTTGTTGGAAATCGAGATCGTCCGCGTCGATTTCTTCAAATTTCGGGAAAACAATTCGATCAATATCGTGTTGTAAACCTCCTTATGGAAGGTAACAGGATATCCTGTCTGAATTTGAAAGAAATAAGACCTGATGATGACGTCATACTATAATCCTCATCAAAACTCTTTCACTTTTTCGGGATGCAGTTCCGTTTTCTGAACCACACGAGGATTTAATCACCCCTATAGCGACACTTTTGTTTGTTGACGAAAACATTAAGCCAGAAAGGGAATTTGGTTTGACGTAATCATCTTGGACAATTTCCTAGCGTCGTACCAAAGTAAAATGTGACATACTGAAATGGAAAAGGTCACTGAATACAGAATTTGAAACAAATCCATAAACAGACATGGCCAAAAAGAGCCGTCAAAAATATGTCATCCCTATTGGTAGACACTGTCATTATTTGTTATGCCTACCGTTGTTATTGGATACATTAATCCACACCAACATTGTACAAAGAAACTGGTATACATGTAGTATTGACTAGACAGTCATAGAAATATAGTGAATTTATGAAAACTTATAAAATATTTATTTATGAAAACTTATAAAATAAAATGTCAAGCATAAAACCGCTTTGTGTAACGGAAGGACTCCGGGTTCTTATGAAAAATCTTACAAAGGAAATTTTAAAGAAAAAACCTCTAAATATTTATGAGTTTTCGGCGAATTATTTTGAGTCTGTGATTGAAGAACAAGATGTATTTAATAAGCATCAAAACTTTGAAGCAATTCTAAATTATGAAACTACAATAATAAAAAGCAGTGCTGTTTCACTACAAACACAAGTTCCTCTTTCTCTTCTTCGTGGTATAATTCCTAAAGAGTTATTTGAGCTTATAAAAGAGTTTATCAAAGCTATTTTACGTACAAATCCAGACAACATTTGTGAATTCGCTGTCCAATATTTCAATAAATTAAAAGAACAATATTATGGGACAAATTATTTAGTAGAATATGGTTCGTACGAAAATTACCTTAAAGCTCAAGAGTTTTTAGCCTATGCAGATGAAAAATGTACTTGTGGTCGATTTCTTACTCAAAGGCAGAGGAAGGAAAACCTTCACTCTGATCTTAATGATCCTAAAAATTCTAGTGAGATAAGACATTTAGATTTATCAACATTCAATAAAATCAATAATCAAGAATTTAAAACTGTAAATGTAATAAGTAAAAATAATACTAAAATTATTTGCGAGTTAGATATGTATGAGCAGCAAAAGTACATATCAGCTATTGTTATTATTCAACGTTTCTTCCGTCATATTTTAAGACTACGAAAACCTGAAACACGTATTATAAAAGAAAATGTTACTAAAGAGATAGGCGATCCATCCAACACTAAAGTTTCTCCAGGGCTACCCTATACAGATACATCCAGCTGCAACAATGAAAGCTTCAGAGATACAAACTTACCAAGGGCAAATAAAGGTATGTGTATACTCATTTAATCGCATTAAACTAGGATGTAAATAAACAACTTCACCCAATTGATTTTTCCTTTTTTCACCAATTATACTTTATTCAAGTACAAGTAGAACGGACATGGGTTGCTGTGACTATGGTACTATATATTAACTACTATCATAAGCAAATGTTCAATATAATGAAAATACTTTCACGAATAAAGAATACATTATTTTCGATATCAAAATCAAGGGAAGTGCATTTCAGATTTAATTTTGGAAATCTAAACTGAAAACTGATTTTTTGGCATTGATACTTTTTTAAAGACAGGGCAAAACCTCAACCACCGTAAGAAGACTGATTTTCTGCAACAAGACCATTTATCCAATTCTGAGTCATAATTATAATTAATAATTATAATTATTTCAATATTACTTCCAGTGATGCTTTAAATTATCAAACGTTTTTTTTTTTTCGCCGACACCACCGAAAAGTTTATGGTTTCCATTAACATCTTACCTCGTTCTGTCATTGCTTTGACAGGTTGTTGAAGTTTGATTGTTTTTCTGAGAGTTCGGACTTTTACTCTAAATTACAATTACGAGGATCGCCAGTGGTCGAATTTGAACAAAATGTGAACAAAATATTAAGAAAATTGTAGAAAACAATTTAAAAAACTAAATAAAAAAAGCATTTGTTCTGTATCTGGTTTGGGCTTAATTATTTCTTTAGTAAACAATCGAATCAAATCGGCCAATTTTAATTTGAAGTTATATATGACCATGTAAATTAATTCCCGTATCGCGCAAATATTTTTTCTATCTGCCAACTAGCAGAGAAAATGAAACTCGTCGTGTCGACTGGATTTGCCGGAGACAAAATCCATCCTTTATTTACAAGTTACTAATATTTATACATTTACTTCTTATTTACTTAAAGTTATTACATATTGAAGTTGAGTTTAAAACAAAGAAAGTGTCACTTTACATTAATTTCATATTCAGCATTTATAGGCAGAACGTTAAGTGTTCTGTTTTGGTTTTATTATGTCTTCTTGTGAGGGCTACAAATATTGTTTAGATAAAAATGGTTTATTTTAATGTGAACAGAAAAAGTATATCGAATTCTATTTTAATTTATGAGGCCGCACAACTACAAAGTGTAAAGATTCAATATTGTTTACAGTTATGGTCAAGTGGCTGTGTGGAGGCATTAACTCTCCCCTTCCTAAGATGAATCGTCCCCGATTCACTATTATTTTGAGTTAATTTATGTATTTGATCTAAAAGAGCATTATATTGACTTCTTGCAATTGCACATTTTCTATTGGTTTGGGAATTTCGCGAGATTTTTTGAATTTTATTATTATGTAAGTTATGAAAAGTATTCCCAAGATTAAAATTATGTACCAAAAATATGAATGGACTGTCATATGCTTATTCCGTTCTGCTAAAATGTTTATATTATCATCTAATTTTAACAGTTTATTAGTTGTTTCAATATATTCTAAAATTTCAAAATTATTGATATGGTTATTTTTAAGATAATTCCAGATTTTTGTTTCTATATTTTCATAAGTTTGATTATTAATTACTGTATTATTTTCAAATGTTATTAAATACGTTCCAGTTAGTGTTTGATTGTCTACAATATTTTTTCCTGAAATTAATATTGCTCCTGGTTTTATTTCTTTTATTTTCAAATTTTTCTCTTTTAGTTTTTTACATTTTCCTTGTTATGGTTATATTTCAGACAAACATGTACGTTTTTTATTTAATTTGGAATATGTTTTTGTAATTTCAGTTTTACAATTTTGTAAAAAAATTATTATTACAATATGTTATGTTCTGATCAATTATAAGCTTACCATCTAATTGAGCTATGGCTCTCACATCATAATATTTACATGTTGATTCTATTTTAGGGTATTTGATATAAAGTATGATTATATCTCTTTTTTGTGCTATTTTAAATTTTTTCATTAAGTCTGTAATGGTCATTGTACCATGGTGGTAATAGGTTATGTTTTTTAATTCATCAAAATGTAAAATTGTTGGATTTAAAATTCCTATATTCCCAAATGTTATTGTATTTATTATATTTTGTAGTTCATGTATAATGTATTGATTTCTTCTTCTTTTGATTTTTCTGGCTGTGTTACCACTTTTTATATTATTTATTGTATCAGTTAATTCTGTTATTACTTTAAAAATTTCTGAATTTCATTTCATTTAATCTATCATTTATTTTTATGAAATCGTCATGATCTGGAGTTCCTGCTATACATTTCCAAAGTGTACCTAATTCATTTATTCCTCTTTTTTATCTAAGATGGTTTTGTTTTAACTGTCCTAATAAAGTTTCAATTAATGTTTCTGATTCTGTTTCTTGGGAGATAATTTCTAAATTATCATTATTATCAATTCCATATTTCATATTGTTATAAAAACTTCTTTTTTCTTCTGTTATTATATTTTCAAAGATTGTTCAATTAGTGATGTGGAATTAATCTCCATATTTTTCATAAATGGAAACGTCTCCATTTTCGATAAGTACGTAGTGCTGTCGGGTATAATCTATGATATCAGCTATTGTCAAGCCAATTAGTAATGCGAAAATTGAAAGGATCATTTTGAAAACCTATAATTAATTATGATTTTATGTTGTCTTTATGTATAATTCTATATAACTAGGTTATAATTTATTTCTTTCTTTTATTATTTTTTCATAAATAATTTGTCCAGGATGATATTGCTTATCTGTTCTATGTTTATTATGAAACATTAGCATCTTTTCCTATGCTTTCTTTAAAGTGGTTGGTTGGTATTATAAAGTACTTCATTTGGTTTAAAATTCGTTACTAAATGAATTGTTGTATTGTATTGTTGCGCTGCTCCAAGTACTGTTTGTAAATTACTGACAATATTGTATTCTTCTTTTATACATCTGGCTATTTCGATTATCGTTGAATGAACTCTTTCAACATGTCCATTAGTTGTGCTATGACGTGGATCACAAAAGTAAATTTCAATATTTAACCTTTGCATTAAGAATTTAAATGTTGGTGTGGTAAAGCTTGGTTCATTATCTAAAGTAATTTGTTTTACATCTGTGAAGGTTTGAAGTAATTCTAAAACCTTTTCTTCGATATTTGACTTGTCTTCTATATGTTTTAATATTAAAAATTTTGAATAAGCGTCTACACATGTGATAAATTTAAGTTTCTGCGCGTAAAAAATATCTAAATGGACCTGTTCTGCTTCTTTCTCTGGAGTTGGGGCCTTACCTATTGGTATTTTCTTAGGATGGCGATCATATTTATTTTTATTGCATATTATACAATTTCGAATGTATTCTTTCATTCTTTTCCTCATTTCGGGCCAATAATACAATTTCTCTATTTGTTTAAGATTCTCATTATAACTTTGATGGGCTCTGTTATGGGTTTGTTCTATTAATTCGGACTGATCTTCTCTATTAATAATATCCATTGGAAAAAGTTTGGTAAATACAAATTTGTTTTGAAAAGTTTGTTTTAGAGCTTCTTGGATTTCGTGCAAGTCTTCAACAGTGCAGTGAATCGCTGTCACTAACTTTGGTTGAATATATTCTTTCATACTCTATTAAATGCCTTTTATTCCCAAATGTTTCGATTAACTCATAATTCGTGAACCTATTTTTACTTAGTATAATTTGCTGTTTAAACTGATTTAATGGTTTTTGTGTTTCCGGTATTTGATTGTTTTCGGTACTCTGTGCCGAGTGCCCTGAATCTTCCGATTCGTTTGATAAATGGTTTAACTGAAGACGGGAAAGTGCGTCTGCTACTACTTTGGTTTTACCGGGTTGGTACACAAATTTAGGAGAGAATTCTTCTATAATTGCGTGCCATCTTTTCAGTTTTGGATTTGGGTTACGGGGTGGTAAAGCAAATGTTAATGGTTGATGATCAGTATGTATTTCCAAATTGGTTACACCGTAGAGATAATTTCGTAAATTTTTTATTGCCCAAACAATGGCATAAAGCTCCTTCTCATTAGTTGCGTAATTTCTTTCAGTTTTATTAAGAGTTTTTGAAATGAAGGTAATTGGTTTATCTCCTTGTGATAGTACCGCACCCATTGCAAAGTTAGATGCATCGGTAGTTAATACAAATATTTTTGAGTGTTAGGGTTGTGTTAATTCCATTTCTGAAGAAAAATGATTCTTTAATTTTTTTAATGCAGATATTCCTTCCTCATTTAGAGTTATTTCAAATTTTTTTTATTTATTTTTAGAAATCCTACCATTTTCTCTGGATAGGTATTTTGTCAAAGGTTTAGCTATCGCTGCATAGTCTTTAACAAATTTACGATAATATCCTGCAAGCCCTAAGAAACCTCTTAATTCGCGCAAACTTCTTGGTATTGGATAATTTAATATTAATTTTATTTTATTTGGGTCTGTTTTGATAACATTCTGAGCTACTACATAACCTAAAACTCTCTTTCTTTCCCGAAAATTTTTGATTTTTCTAATGAAATTTTCATATTAGCTTCTTTTAAAATTTGCGTAATTGTTTCCAAATCCTTTAAGTGTTGAGTTATATTTTCCGAAAAAACAATTATATCGTCCATAACGGGTGATTTTTTTGAGGTTAGGATTTTCATGCATTAGTATTTGACAGATTACGTGGGATTTCAGACATGGTGTCAAAGAGAAAGATGCTCAGTATGCTTTGACATTTCATCATGAATAGACTTACTAACGAGCAACGCTTGCAAATCATTGAATTTTATTACCAAAATCAGTGTTCGGTTCGAAATGTGTTTTATCGACAAATTTTGTTCAGCGATGAGGCTCATTTCTGGTTGAATGGCTACGTAAATAAGCAAAATTGCCGCATTTGGGGTGAAGAGCAACCAGAAGCCGTTCAAGAACTGCCCATGCATCCCGAAAAATGCACTGTTTGGTGTGGTTTGTACGCTGGTGGAATCATTGGACCGTATTTTTTCAAAGATGCTGTTGGACGCAACGTTACGGTGAATGGCGATCGCTATCGTTCGATGCTAACAAACTTTTTGTTGCCAAAAATGGAAGAACTGAACTTGGTTGACATGTGGTTTCAACAAGATGGCGCTACATGCCACACAGCTCGCGATTCTATTGCCATTTTGAGGGAAAACTTCGGACAACAATTCATCTCAAGAAATGGACCCGTAAGTTGGCCACCAAGATCATGCGATTTAACGCCTTTAGACTATTTTTTGTGGGGCTACGTCAAGTCTAAAGTCTACAGAAATAAGCCAGCAACTATTCCAGCTTTGGAAGACAACATTTCCGAAGAAATTCGGGCTATTCCGGCCGAAATGCTCGAAAAAGTTGCCCAAAATTGGACTTTCCGAATGGACCACCTAAGGCGCAGCCGCGGTCAACATTTAAATGAAATTATCTTCAAAAAGTAAATGTCATGAACCAATCTAACGTTTCAAATAAAGAACCGATGAGATTTTGCAAA
Organism: Bactrocera correcta; assembly: GCA_027475135.1. Classification (NCBI taxonomy): domain Eukaryota; kingdom Metazoa; phylum Arthropoda; class Insecta; order Diptera; family Tephritidae; genus Bactrocera; species Bactrocera correcta. Next base: position 35,502,252 of record CM050322.1, on the reverse strand, counting down.
TTTTATGCGTTTTTTTTTTAAAAAAAGTTATCAAGCTCTTAAAAAATCACCCTTTATAAACGTGGCAAATTTTTCCAATATGTCATCCATTGCCCTCTGAAAAATTCTAGGAGCATTTTTTAAACCAAAAGGCATCCTCAAAAATTCATATTTCCCATCATTAACGGAAAAAGTTGTTTTCTCAATATAATTTTTTGACATTATAATTTGATGAAATCCTGATTCTAGATCGATGCTTGAAAAATATTCTGCTTTGCCTAAATTAGACAATATTACGGTAGTATCTGGAATAGGGTTTTGGTGTTCCATTCTCTTTTGTACCTTTTTTTGGTACCACCCAAATAGGTGAATTATACGGACTTTTACTCGGTCTTATGATATTTTCATTAATAAATTTTTTTATTTCTTCATTAATAAACGAATTTACAGATAAAGGATATGGATATTGTCTGCTCCATATTGGATCCTCATTTTTCATTCTTATTTCTGCTTTTACTTTTGTCATGAAGGGAAAGTTTGTATTGATACTTGAATGCATTTGAGGATTTTTTTCTTTTATATGTGTTTTAAGGTCCTGCAATTCTTCATCCTGATTTTCATTGTTTGAACTTTCGGAATTGTTTACCGAACAATAATTATGATTATCACCATTCGTTTCTGAGCCACTTTCACCCAATATTGAATAGTTAACGTTCATGTTGCCGGTAAGTTCATCGGCTAGCATTGTAGAACTTTTCTGTTCCACAATAAATTTTTTATTTAATTTGCCGGTATTATCATCGGCTGGCGTTGTAGAACTTTTTCGTTCCTCAATATATCTTTTATTTAATATGCCGGTATTATCATCGGCTGGCGTTGTATAGGGTGATTTTTTAAGAGCTTGATAACTTTTTTAAAAAAAAAAACGCATAAAATTTGCAAAATCTCATCGGTTCTTTATTTGAAACGTTAGATTGGTTCATGACATTTACTTTTTGAAGATAATTTCATTTAAATGTTGACCGCGGCTGCGTCTTAGGTGGTCCATTCGGAAAGTCCAATTTTGGGCAACTTTTTCGAGCATTTCGGCCGGAATAGCCCGAATTTCTTCGGAAATGTTGTCTTCCAAAGCTGGAATAGTTGCTGGCTTATTTCTGTAGACTTTAGACTTGACGTAGCCCCACAAAAAATAGTCTAAAGGCGTTAAATCGCATGATCTTGGTGGCCAACTTACGGGTCCATTTCTTGAGATGAATTGTTGTCCGAAGTTTTCCCTCAAAATGGCCATAGAATCGCGAGCTGTGTGGCATGTAGCGCCATCTTGTTGAAACCACATGTCAACCAAGTTCAGTTCTTCCATTTTTGGCAACAAAAAGTTTGTTAGCATCGAACGATAGCGATCGCCATTCACCGTAACGTTGCGTCCAACAGCATCTTTGAAAAAATACGGTCCAATGATTCCACCAGCGTACAAACCACACCAAACAGTGCATTTTTCGGGATGCATGGGCAGTTCTTGAACGGCTTCTGGTTGCTCTTCACCCCAAATGCGGCAATTTTGCTTATTTACGTAGCCATTCAACCAGAAATGAGCCTCATCGCTCATCGGACACGGACGCGAAACACATTTCGAACCGAACACTGATTTTGGTAATAAAATTCAATGATTTGCAAGCGTTGCTCGTTAGTAAGTCTATTCATGATGAAATGTCAAAGCATACTGAGCATCTTTCTCTTTGACACCATGTCTGACATCCCACGTGATCTGTCAAATACTACTGCATGAAAATCCTAACCTCAAAAAAATCACCCTATAGAACTTCTTTGTTCCACAATAAATTTTTTTAATATAATATTGCCGGTAGTTGCTTCGGCTGGTTTTACGGAATCTTTATGTTCATTAATTTTTTTATTTATACCGATATTTCCCTCGGTTAAATGTGCAGAAACTTTTTGTTCCTTGATTTTTAAGTTTTCTCCATTTTTATTTTCAAAATAAATGTTCATACTGTTTGCTTCATTTGATATTGTCGATTCCACCAACTATATAAAATTGACCTTCAAAAATTTGTTTAAAAAATTAACTGACACACAATACACTTGAAATTAATCTAACAATTTCTAAGCGTTTTTTTAGAAACAATAGTTGAAATTTACTGTAAATTATGAATGGAAAAACTCACATCCACAAATCCGCGTAAACGATACATAATTATCCGATATATAGTATGTATGTGTTTGCAAATTATACACAATTATGTATATACCCGTCTACGCTTCACTGTGGCTGATACATAGATAAAACTACTACCAGAGAACGTATATTTATAGAGAAGGTCCAACAACGGACAAGCGTGTAAACTGTCAAAAGCTAACAAAATGCGATGAGCGTGTTTCACCACAGCTAGCTCAGAAGGAGAAATGTTAACAGTGGCACGTGAACAGAGTTGAGCATTTAATAAAAATTATGCTCAGAAATATACATTGCTATTACAGACGTATGTTGGCCTTTTGCTTATATTTTTATACGTTTACATGCCATCATATTAATTGATATGATAATCATTTTGCGAATTTTTATGAATACATGCAAAACTGATAACGCTCTAATTAATTTATGCTATTTTCAAAATATATATTCGTAGTTAATGTGTGAATAACAGTTAATTTTTAAATATTTCTTATATTTGATAATATAATATAATTTCATATATGAATGTTTTTATATACATACATATGTATGTATATGCGATAAACATACTATGAACATGAGATTCTATCATAATATCCTTAAAAACTTATTATATTACAATAATATTGTATGTAAATTACATTTCTTCATTTAAATTTTCATACGCATCTACATATAAGCACATAATTACATACATATGTATGTAAGTACAATTCAAATTCAAATCGTGATATTATCATTTATCAGCAAAAAGTGTGCGCGCACTGCTCTATATGTACATACTTACATAAGTTAACGCCAAATACGTTAACAGTGCCAAAGGCACCTCACTTCCGTTCTCAAGCTTTTGCTGACGCAGCACACGCGCCGACGTTTGCTTGCAACACCCAAACCTCACTTCCGCTCCCAAGCTTTTGCTAACGCAGCACACGCGCCAATGTTCTGGCAGCGATCAGAAGGGAGTTCTAGGAATCCGATCACCAGGCAAGACAGGTGACCGGATTAGTTAAGGCTAGTTTAAGCTTACATTTTAAGTTTGATAATTGTAATAAAAGCAGTCTGTTTCTAGACTTCAATAAAAACGGCCAGAGCTCGTGCTCTGACCAAAATAAAAAATAAATTTTTTTATTATTTCCCGCGTAGGGGAAATTAACTCATATGTATGCATATGTGTACGGCATTGCCCACCAAATAATGTATACACAAACCAACATACAAATATTCCTACACATGTAAATATGTCGCTCGTTTCGTTTCAAATAGCGTCATACATACTTACATGCGTACACATGTAAATATGTGTGTATGGCATTCCGCCACAAATAATGCATACAAAACATACATACTTATATGCGTTCACATGTAGATACGTCACCCGCAAAAATTACGAATATTGTTCTACAAAAACAACAATGGTTTCAAATAGCGTCAGCAGCGTCACAAGTCAATATGGCAGCCAAATAGTCGATGCCCAAATTTGTAGAAAAACACCTAACAATATTTTCATTCATGAACGCAAGGGCACTTTCAACAGGCAAACTTGCTTCATTCATAAGAACAAACACCATTACATCTCTCCGAGCATGCCATTGCCTACAAGCGTCTTTTCGCGACGATGGCAAAAGCTAAAAATCATAAATTTAACAATTTCTGACATTTGTATGAGAAAGAAAAAGCGACAACCCCGCAAATATAAGTATAGAATAAAGTTGATAGCATAGTTTATTTGTCGATTTTCAAGTCAAGAAATGTGCCAAAGAAAATATGTATTCAATATTCCTCTGATTTATGTGTACAATAAATCCCGGTTAAGTAGTATTCCGCTTAAATGAAAACCATCCCTCTTAACTGCCCATATCTCTCTGCATCTCACGGTTTGTTATTTAAAATACATAGAAATTATTGTTTTAAGTACACTCGATTAAGTATCCGCACTCGCTTATGTGCCATATTATATTTTTATTTTTAATAAACCACAAAAATGTGTATCTTTGATTGTGGCACATAACCGGGGTTTACTGTATTTGTGAAGGAATGTAAAAAATATTGTTATGCGGCTTGCAAAAATTTGAGTCGATATGTATGCAAGCTCACACACAAACATACATATCTACGATGCTTTGTACGCGAAGCTGGTACAGCGGCAAGGGAAGCAGTGGCAATTGGCGAGAGTTCGATTGTGTTTTCGGCACAGCTCGAATTTTCTACCAACAAAACAATGCTGTGACGCGTCAGTCTTTCGACACATTGATTCTTTGACATGAAAGCAAAAAATAAGAGCTTCGCCATTGGTTGTCCGCGTCTACGGAAATTTCGCATGAAGCATTGAATGTACATATTTACATACATATGTATGTATGTCGTACCAAACATATATAAAATGCATATTTATGTAGTAATACAAATTTGATTGAATTATATATTTGCAAAGATTTTATGGAATTCATCATAAAATAGCTCAATTTTAAAATATATATTTACATACTTAGGTGCTTTCATAACAAATATACATACATACACATGTATACCGATCTATAAATTATATGCAGCATCGTTTGCGCACAGTAAAAAAGGGAATCTGTAAGCGTACATTCCTTAACATTGGAATTATCATTATTTTTCTCATTTAACACTGAAAATGCTCAATTCTGCTATTTTCGTGTCCCCTGATGTTAAGTGGTGAAACACGCTAATAATTTTCTGTGGTGAAACACGCTCATCCAAAACAGCAAATGTCCCAAAATTGAAATATCCCTAAATTTGGCAACGCGGTGAACCTTCTCCAGAGAACGTATATTTATAGAGAAGGTCCAACAACGGACAGGCGTGTAAACTGTCAAAAGCTAACAAAATGCGATGAGCGTGTTTTACCACAGCTAGCTCAGAAGGAGAAATGTTAACAGTGGCTCGTGAACAGAGCTGAGCATTAATTGAAAATTATGCTCAGAGACATACATTGCTATTACAGACGCATGTTGGCCTTTTGCTTATATTTTTATACGTTTACATGCAATCATATCAATTGATATGAATATCATTTTGCGAATTTTTGTGAATTCATGCAAAATTGATAATATTGTAATGAAATTATGCTATTTTCAATGTAATATTTGGAGTTAACGTGCAAATAAAAGCTACGTTTTAAATATTTCTTATCTTTGATAATATAATATAATTTCATATACATGTACATATATGTATATGCTATATACATCCATATATGATATATTATCGTAATATCCTAAAAACATAATATATTGCAATAATAATATATGTAAATTACACCTCTTATCATTTAAAACTTTCATACGCATCTATCCTGCAGATATGTATGCAAGTGCAAATGAATTTCAAATCAAGATATTATCATTTATCAGTAATATAAAAAGCGCGCGCTTCTCTATATTTATGTACGTACCAGTGATCTGCAGTGAATACTTGGCTTATGAATACACTCTCATATTCATGAATCACCCCCAATATTCACTCACACTTGCTCTCACTAAAAATATTATCTTCTCACAATCACATGGCTTGCTTGTGTAATAATGAGTGTGAATATGTCTCACAATCACTTATAGCTCACACTTGGCTTGGCTTGCTTCTCTGTATACAATTGTTTGAGCTATTCGTTGCTTACCATTAGATGAGTTGAAAGGCTCATGAATACATTCATTAATAAGTGGCTCATTGTTTATTCATGAATACATTCACAAATTCCTTGCCTATTCAAAATATATTTTATACCTACGCGGAGGGGTTTTAAAAGGAACGAAACGCGCGATTGTAGTGACTACAAAACTGAAAATTCTTTGTTTATTATCCTTTTAGTCAATTATTTTCTTAAGCTTTATCTTACATTCTAGAAATTAGAGAGCTTAGGTAGATGAGTCCTTGAAGTTTATACCTACGCGGAGGGGTTTTAAAAATAACGAGTGAGTCTAGTGACTTCGTAAAAACTACAAAACTGAAACTTCTTTGTTTCTTATCATTTTATTCAATTATTTCTTAAGCATAAATGAAAAGCTTTATCTTACATTTTAGAAAGTGGAGAGCTTAGGTAGATGAGTCCCTGAAGTTTATACCTACGCGGAGGGGTTTTAAAAGGAACGAAACCCGTGATTCTAGTGACTTCGTAAAAACTACAAAACTTCTTTGTTTCTTATCCTTTTATTTAGTTTTCTTTTAAAATAGCACAATAAATCGCATTAAAACATAGTAAAATACATATATTCAAGAAATGTCGGCGGGTTATGTGTTAGGCAAGATGTGTGCTTACGACGGTCCGAGTACTCTCCTACCTATTTGAAAAGCGATAAAGAGGAAAAGATTTTCAAAGGCGAGTACAATTTGGTTTGAAGTTTTGAACAGTACACAGATTTAAGAGTAAGAAAATCGGAAAAGTAAGTCTTAGTAAATAAATTTTTTGGTAAATATCATCTTGGGAATTAGTAAAAACAATAAATTACATTATTTAGTTTTAAAATTAAAATAAGTTTTACGAGGATTTGTTAATATTTTGTTGTTGTTATATATTTTTTTAAATCATGACTGATCAAAATAGAATAATTGAGAACATTGATAATGGTACTTATCAATTAACACAGAAAAGAGGTAAAAGTGCAGTTTGGAGCGTGTTTGCTGAAATAAAACAAAGCGATGGAAGTATATTGGAAGGGTTTGTTTACTGCCGAAAATGCAAGCATTTGTTGAAGTTTAATGGCAAGCAAACAAGTAATTTGATGCGTCACAAATGCTTCGCTAACACTTCTGGACAGGAAGTGGTTATAAGAAATGTAAGCCAAGAAGATAAGGAATGCGCTATCAATGTCTGCTCACAATGGATAATAGAAGATTGCCGCCCTTTTATTGCCGTTGAAGGATCTGGATTTAAAAAATTAGCAGAATTTTTTATTAAAATTGGATCGAAATATGGGGAAAATGTGAATATACATGATCTTATTCCAAATGCAACTAATATCTCGCGGAGGACCTATAGAATGGCTGAGGAGAAGAAAAACGAAATTAAAAAAAGTTGTTGATGAAGGAAATGCTTCTGTAACCACGGATCTATGGACTGACAATTATGTGAACAGAAATTTTTTATGCGCAACACTTCATTTTTTCGACGGTTCCAATTTGAAAAACATAGTTTTGGGTATCAAGTCTATGGATTTCGAAAAATCAACAGGTATAAATATTCAAAACAAGTTACTGAGTATATTTTCACAGTTTGATATTTGTAACCTCGAATCAGTTATATTTGTGACTGATAGAGGAAGTAATATCAAAAGAGCATTACAAAATTACACGAGAATCAATTGTTCCAATCATTTGTTATCTAACGTAGTAAACGCTGCATTTGAGACTACACATGATTTAAAAGCTTTAATTAGTTCTATATTCACAAGTGTTTTGTATTCATGAATGTCAGAGAGTCCTAAGCAAAGATTCATAAGTATTGTGAGCTCATAAGCAAACACTTGTGAATATATGCTTCATACAAGCTAAGCAGCTCACAAGCCAAAACTCTCTCTCTCATAATTGTAAGTGAGTAGTATTCACACTTATACTCATTCCGTGAATAATTTGCTTGCTTCATACTCAATTTTTCGCAAGTGGCTCAAAGATGTGTTTAACTCATTCACTGCAGATCACTGGCTTGTATGAAGCATGTATTCACAAGTGTTTGCTTATGAGCTCACAATACTTATGAATCTTTGCTTAGGACTCTCTGACATTCATGAATACAAAACACTTGTGAATATACGAAGAAGCTCAATTGTGCGCAAGCTACTTGAGCCACTTGAGCCGTAACGCTATGAACCAAAGGCTAAGAAATCCATTATGACATTAGTAAGAGTTACTATAAGTTAATATAATTATTATTGTATAACAACAAGGATTTTGTAACTGGTTCAAATAATGACTAGATATAATGAAATAAAAAACTGGATTTTCATATTTTGTGTTAATTTTCTCTATTATTTAAAAAAATCACATATACATACTTACATACATTAATATGTTATCACTTATAATATTACATTATATTTTATAAAATGATAATTTAGTTCCTTTCAATGGAATTAAAATTAAAAATAAAAATCACATCAGTTTAATGGTATAAAAATTACATGAATTATTATCAAAAAACTAAATAGCAAACTTCAGTTAATTTCGGTAAAAAATAAAAATAATAAGCATAAAATTTACTTCAAGATTTATGTACATACATAAGATTCAACTCCAAAGACACAAGTATATATTATAAGTATAGCTTCTAAATATATATTAAGATTGAGGTATTGCACAAAATTACTTTTCAATATCATTGTGTATTTTTGTTTTTTAAGTTTCTAAGGTCTTATTGCCATATTAGTTAGTCTTAAATATAGAATTCAGGAATATTATATTATCTACGGTTTTGGGTGCAAGTCGATTTCTTTTATCAGTTATTAAATTGCCTGCCAAGGAAAATACACGTTCAGACGCCGCACTACTTGCAGGTATAGCTAATATTTTAAGTGCAAGTTTTGATATGCGTGGAAAGTTAGCTTTATGTTGCTTCCACCATTGAATTGCGTCAAAGTCATTATCAAATTGTATTCTTTCTGTAAAAAATCGACCTATCTCATCTTCGATACGTTCCTGCGCGCCCATGTTTGAAATATTTGGAAAAAAGAAGTTCAGGTCATTTGCAGGTGAAGAAGTATTTGATGTTGAAGTAATTGGTGAAGATGGAATTTGTGGGGTCTCATTTTGTTCGGACGTGTAAAACTCAATATTACCTGATATCTCCTCAATGCAGAAATGCTTCACAGCTTCAATATCGACATCTCTCATAGCTTTTGCTGGAGGATATAAAAATAGTGCCACTTTGTGGTAAATGCTTAAATTAGCAAGCCATATACTGTCGATATATGTTAATATGTTACGTTTAAAGCTGACTATTGCTGGAACGTCTGTTTGAACTGCTTCACATATCGTCTTTAATCTAAAAACTGAAGGAAGTACAAAACATATTGACACAAAATTAGACCCCTGTAATTTGTTAGAAATTGTGTCGAAGTATTGGCACAATTCTACTAAAGAGTTGACGATATTTATATTAATATCTAACAAACGACTTTGTTGGTTATTTTCCGTTAAAATACCATCGATAGTCGGCCAATTGTCTGAAATGGACTTAAGCATTACTAGGTAAGAGTTCCATCGTGTGGGACAGTGACTTTTTAAAGATGTTTGCAATGCATGTTGGAGATTCGATTTTTTGAAATATTTTACGAGGCTTTTGCAAGAACTAATTAAAGCTTTTAAATCATGTGTAGTCTCAAATGCAGCGTTTACTACGTTAGATAACAAATGATTGGAACAATTGATTCTCGTGTAATTTTGAAATGCGCTTTTGATATTACTTCCTCTATCAGTCACAAATATAACTGATTCGAGGTTACAAATATCAAACTGTGAAAATATGCTCAGTAACTTGTTTTGAATATTTATACCTGTTGATTTTTCGAAATCCATAGACTTGATACCCAAAACTATGTTTTTCAAATTGGAACCGTCGAAAAAATGAAGTGTTGCGCATAAAAAATTTCTGTTCACATAATTGTCAGTCCATAGATCCGTGGTTACAGAAGCATTTCCTTCATCAACAACTTTTTTTAATTTCGTTTTTCTTCTCCTCAGCCATTCTATAGGTCCTCCGCGAGATAGTAGTTGCATTTGGAATAAGATCATGTATATTCACATTTTCCCCATATTTCGATCCAATTTTAATAAAAAATTCTGCTAATTTTTTAAATCCAGATCCTTCAACGGCAATAAAAGGGCGGCAATCTTCTATTATCCATTGTGAGCAGACATTGATAGCGCATTCCTTATCTTCTTGGCTTACATTTCTTATAACCACTTCCTGTCCAGAAGTGTTAGCGAAGCATTTGTGACGCATCAAATTACTTGTTTGCTTGCCATTAAACTTCAACAAATGCTTGCATTTTCGGCAGTAAACAAACCCTTCCAATATACTTCCATCGCTTTGTTTTATTTCAGCAAACACGCTCCAAACTGCACTTTTACCTCTTTTCTGTGTTAATTGATAAGTACCATTATCAATGTTCTCAATCATTCTATTTTGATCAGTCATGATTTAAAAAAATATATAACAACAACAAAATATTAACAAATCCTCGTAAAACTTATTTTAATTTTAAAACTAAATAATGTAATTTATTGTTTTTACTAATTCCCAAGATGATATTTACCAAAAAATTTATTTATTAAGACTTACTTTTCCGATTTTCTTACTCTTAAATCTGTGTACTGTTCAAAACTTCAAACCAAATTGTACTCGCCTTTGAAAATCTTTTCCTCTTTATCGCTTTTCAAATAGGTAGGAGAGTACTCGGACCGTCGTAAGCACACATCTTGCCTAACACATAACCCGCCGACATTTCTTGAATATATGTATTTTACTATGTTTTAATGCGATTTATTGTGCTATTTTAAAAGAAAACTAAATAAAAGGATAAGAAACAAAGAAGTTTTGTAGTTTTTACGAAGTCACTAGAATCACGGGTTTCGTTCCTTTTAAAACCCCTCCGCGTAGGTATAAACTTCAGGGACTCATCTACCTAAGCTCTCCACTTTCTAAAATGTAAGATAAAGCTTTTCATTTATGCTTAAGAAATAATTGAATAAAATGATAAGAAACAAAGAAGTTTCAGTTTTGTAGTTTTTACGAAGTCACTAGACTCACTCGTTATTTTTAAAACCCCTCCGCGTAGGTATAAACTTCAAGGACTCATCTACCTAAGCTCTCTAATTTCTAGAATGTAAGATAAAGCTTAAGAAAATAATTGACTAAAAGGATAATAAACAAAGAATTTTCAGTTTTGTAGTCACTACAATCGCGCGTTTCGTTCCTTTTAAAACCCCTCCGCGTAGGTATAAAATATATTTTGAATAGGCAAGGAATTTGTGAATGTATTCATGAATAAACAATGAGCCACTTATTAATGAATGTATTCATGAGCCTTTCAACTCATCTAATGGTAAGCAACGAATAGCTCAAACAATTGTATACAGAGAAGCAAGCCAAGCCAAGTGTGAGCTATAAGTGATTGTGAGACATATTCACACTCATTATTACACAAGCAAGCCATGTGATTGTGAGAAGATAATATTTTTAGTGAGAGCAAGTGTGAGTGAATATTGGGGGTGATTCATGAATATGAGAGTGTATTCATAAGCCAAGTATTCACTGCAGATCACTGATACAAGCTAAGCAGCTCACAAGCCAAAACTCTCTCTCTCATAATTGTAAGTGAGTAGTATTCACACTTATACTCATTCCGTGAATAATTTGCTTGCTTCATACTCAATTTTTCGCAAGTGGCTCAAAGATGTGTTTAACTCATTCACTGCAGATCACTGATATGTATGTATGTATGTGCAATTTGACCTATTGAATGATAAATTCCATTAAATCTGTTGGAATTTATAATAAATTCATATTTTCATTATTATCTAAATATTACCTAAATATTTTTCATTATTACCAAGTATGTACATACATATGTACATATATTGGGCATTTTATTATTTTTTTTTTTTGATAACATTTTGAAGACGAAGCCGACGCACATAATTACATATGGATGTATAAACAGATTTTTAAAACCCATACCCGTAATGATAAAATGTTTTTTGGTAAAATCCGGTTTTGATAAAATCTTAAAAATCATATGCATATAATTATATACCTATGTACATGTAAACATATTTAAAAAAAAACATACATAAAAAAAAAATAAAAAACATACATGTACGCATAAAGTTCACATATTCACATATGTATGTATGTAATTTTGTGTGAACGTAAGCAAATTTGAAAGAATCATTCATACACCAATTTGTGTGTACATATATACAACCATTGTTTCATACAAAAGCACCGTTGTCACGGACAACGAAAAAAATAAACGAATGGCCGCCGATTGTGACCGCTTTCCTTGCCGCTGTACAGCTTCGCCAACAAACAAGCGTAAATATGTATGTTTGTGTGTGAGTTTGCATACATAACGACGCAGATTTCTGCGAGTCGCGATGTTTCAGAATTACAAAATATTTTTCACATTCCTTGACAAATACAGTCAATCCCATAAGCGACTGCGGATACTTAAATGTGTCGTACTTAAAATAATAATTTCTAGGTATTTCAAAAAACAAATAGTGAGATGCAGCAAGATATAATATAGGCTATTAAGAGCGATGAGAGAGGGACTTGATTTTCATTTAAGCGGAGTACTACCTAACCGGGATTGACTGTACACATAAATCAGAGGAATATTGAATGTTTTCTTTGAAAAACTTCTTGAATTGAAAATCGACAAATAATCTATGTTGTCAATTTTATTCTAATATATTTTAATACTTATTTTTGCAGGGTTGACACTTTTTCCTTCTCATACATTTCAGAAATGTATTCAATTTATGATTTCTACCTTTTGAAATCGTCGCGAAAAGATGCTTATAGACAAGGCATGCTCGGGGAGATGTAATGGCGCTTTTGGAAAGTACGTTTGAGTTCATGAATGAAAATTTTGTTGTTGTGTAATTTACTTTAAATATTGACGTCGGCAATTCGGCTGCCATATTGGTTTCTGATGCTTTTTCAAACGATTGTTGTTTTTGTAGAACAATATTCGTAATTTTTGCGGGTGACATATCCACATGTGAACGCATGTATGTAAGTATGTATATTGTGTATGCATTGTTTGTGTAGGAATGCCATACGCACATATTTGCATGTGTACTCATATTGTAAGTATGTATGATGATTTTTGAGACTATTGTTGTTTTTCCAGAAGAATGTTTGTATTTTTTTGATTAACATGCGTACGCAAACATATGTATATTATTTGTGTCATGCGCACATACATACATACATATGTGTGTACGTAAATATAGAGAAGCGCGAGCTTTATATATTACAGATATGTGATAATATCTTGATTTGAAATTGATTTGTACTTGCATACATATCTGCAGGATAGATGCGTACGAAAGATTTAAATGATAAGAGGTGTGATTTACATTCTTCTTCTTCTTTACTGGCGTAGACACCGCTTACGCGATTATAGCCGAGTCAACAACAGCGCGCCAGTCGTTTCTTCCCTTCGCTACGTGGCGCCAATTGGATATTCCAAGCGAGGCCAGGTCCTTCTCCACTTGGTCCTTCCAACGGTGTGGAGGTCTTCCTCTTCCTCTGCTTCCCGCGGCGGGTACTGCGTCGAATACTTTCAGAGCTGGAGTGTTTTCATCCATCCGGACAACATGACCTAGCCAGCGTAGCCGCTGTCTTTTAATTCGCTGAACTATGTCAATGTCGTCGTATATCTCGTACAGCTCATGGTTCCATCGAATGCGATATTCGACGTGGCTAACGCGCAAAGGACCATAAATCTTTCGCAGAACCTTTCTCTCGAAAACTCGCAACGTCGACTCATCCGTTGTTGACATCGTCCAAGCCTCTGCACCATATAGCAGGAGGGGAATTATGAGAGACGAGTTTGGTTTTTGTTTGTCGAGAGAGGACTTTGCTTCTCCTTTGCCTACTTAGTCCGAAGTAGCACCTGTTGGCAAGAGTAATCCTGCGTTGGATTTCCAGGCTGACATTGTTGGTGGTGTTTACGCTGCTTCCAAGATAGACGAAATTATCTACAACTTCGAAGTTATGACTGTCAACAGTGACGTGGGAGCCAAGTCGCGAGTGCGACGACTGTTTGTTTGATGACAGGAGATATTTCGTCTTGTCCTCGTTCACTACCAGACCCTATTTATTTTTGTTCCCTTTTCCACATCTGGAGAAAGGGCGGAACTAAGAGGCGCGAGCTGTTTATATTACAGAAAGTATAATATCATTTTTTGGATTTTCGCCAAGCAGGTTGGGACAAAAATTTAAAAAGAAGATTGTTTTCCTTCTTTTTCTTTACTGGCTGCAGCTTCGGATTATAGCCTCCAAAGGGGAGGTTTTTTAAAAAGTCGCCAATTGGAATTAAGGGGACTTCTCCCTTGGGCCTTTCAAACCCCCCCGTTCCCCGGGGATTTGAAACCGGCTGGAGAGCATCCATTTCCCACATACCTGACGGCCGCTTTTCGTATTCGCTCAACGTCAAGGCTTATTTTCAGCCGGTTATTGCGTATTCGCGGGGGAAAAGACCAAAATTTTTCAGAACCCTTCGCTCAAAATCGCAACTCCTCATCCGTTGTTGACATCGCCAAACCCATGAAATCGGGGGGAAAGAGGCGAGTTTTTTTTGTTTTTCGGGGGGTTTTTTCCTTTCGCGGGTCTTTTCCAAGATTTGGCGCATCGTGAATATCTGGTCGTTTGTTGATTTACCAGGTCTAAAGCCACACCGATAAGGTCCAATCAGTTTGTTGACGGTGGGCTTTAATCTTTTATACAATACGCTCGACAGAACCTTGTATGCGATGCTGAGGAGGCTAATCCCACGATAGTTGGCGCAGATTGTGGGGTTTCCTATTTTATGGATTGGGCATAGCACACTTAAATCCCAATCGTTGGGCATACTTTCGTCCGACCATATTTTGCAAAGAAGCTGATGCATGCACCTTATCAGCTCTTCGCCGCCGTGTTTGAATAGCTCGGCCGGCAATCTATCGGCCCCTGCCGCTTTGTTTTTTTTTCAGGCGGGCAATTACTACTCGAACTTCTTCATGGTCGGACAATGGAACGTCTGCTCCATCGTCATCGATTGGGGTATCGGGTTCGCTTTCTCCTGGTGTTGTGAGTTCACTGCCATTCAGTAGGCTGGAGAAGTGTTCCCTCAATAATTTAAGTATGCTCTGGGCATCAGTAACTAGATCACCTTTGGGGGTTCTACAGGAGAATGCTCCGGTCTTGAAACCTTCTGTAAGCCGCCACATCTTTTCGTAGAATTTTCGAGCATTACCCCTGTCGGCCAGCTTATCAAGCTCTTCGTACTCACGCATTTCGGCCTCTTTCTTTTTCTGTCTACAAATGCGTCTCGCTTCCCTCTTCAACTCTCGGTATCTATCCCATCCCGCACGTGTTGTGGTCGATCGTAACGTTGCGAGGTAGGCAGCCTGTTTTCTCTCCGCTGCGACACGGCACTCCTCGTCGTACCAGCTGTTCTTCTGCACTTTCCGAAAACCAATGGTTTCGGTTGCAGCTGTACGTAAGGAGTTTGAAATGCCGTCCCACAGCTCCCTTATACCGAGTTGTTGACGAGTGCTCTCAAAGAGCAGGAGTGCAAGCCGAGTAGAAAAACGTTCGGCTGTCTGTTGTGATTGCAGCTTCTCGACGTCGAACCATCCTTGTGTTTGTTGGCGTGCGTTTTTTGCTGCACAGAGGCGGGTGCGTATTTTGGCTGCAACAATATAGTGGTCCGAGTCGATGTTAGGACCTCGGAGCGCACGCACATCTAAAACACTGGAGACGTGTCTTCCGTCTATCACAACATGATCGATCTGGTTGGTGGTTTTTCGATCTGGAGACAGCCAGGTAGCTTGATGTATCTTCTTATGCTGGAATCTAGTACTACAGATAACCATAATTCGGGCCCCGGCGAAGTCGATCAGTCTCAACCCATTTGGGGATGTTTCCTCGTGGAGGCTGAATTTACCGACCGTAGTGCCAAAGATACCTTCTTTGCCCACCCTGGCATTGAAGTCGTCAAGCACGATTTTGATATCGTGGCGGGGGCATCTCTCATAAGTGCGCTCCAAGCACTCATAAAAGGCATCTATGGTCACATCGTCCTTCTCTTCCGTCGGGGCGTTGGCGCAAATTAGCGATATGTTGAAGAACCTCGCTTTAATTCGGATTGCGGCCAGACTTTCATTCTCCGGAGTGAATGATAGCACTCGGCGACGGAGTCTCTCTCCCACCACAAATCCAACACCAAACTTGCGATCCTTTATATGGCCACTGTAGTAAATGTCACAAGGATCTACTCGTCTCTGTCTGCATTTCTTGGACGGCGGTGATGTCAGCCTTTATCTTTACGGGGACATCTACCAGCTGGGCAGCGGCACCTTCCTAATTAAGGGACCGGACATTCCAGGTGCATGCCCTCAAATCATAGTCCTTAATTCGTTTGACATGGTCGTCATCAAAAGGGGGGGCTCTCATCCGAGGCTGACTGTTGGTTTTCATTGGGGGTGTGTTTTTACGTGGCGGGTCCCAAACCCAGCACACAACCCTATGCAGGGTGTTTCGCCTTCTCACTTTAGCTCGCCTTCAAACGGATGTTCTTGGTCAAAGACCGGAAGTCGTGAGCTGCTTGAGTCATATGTAAAAGAATCGTTTCTGGCCACTCCCAAGTGAATGGCGATCAGAGAACTTTCCTCACTTGCGTGAACTTCTACACATGACTCCATCCTCCGTTTATACTTATAAGTACATATATTTGTATACATTGCCGAACAAATAATGCACAAGCATACAAAGATACATATGCGTACACATGTGAATATATCACCAACAAAAAATTGAAACATTGTTCTACAAAAACAATTGTCTCAAATAACAGAAGCATCATAAGTCAATATGGCAGCCAACTTGGCGAAGGACAAATGTAGTAAATTTTACAACAAAAACAATTTCATTCATAAACGCAGGCGCAAATTCCACAAGCGACCTCGCTTCATTCATAAAACAGACGCCGTGGCATCTCCCCGAGCATGCCTTTGCCTACAAGTGTCTTTTCGCGACGATGGCTAAAGCTAAAAATCGTAAATTGAACAACTTTCTGATGCTTCTTCACAGAAAGAAGTGAGAAAAGTGGCAACAACGCTGTTGTCGATTTATAATATTTGTCCATTCTAAAATATTTTTCCGTGACTCGCAAAAATCTGCTTCGATATGTATTCATGCACATACGTATATCGGTAAGGGAAGCGGTGACAATCGGCGGCCATTCGTTTATTTTTTTCGGCACATCTTGGATTTTCTATCATCACACAAGTGTTGAACATAATGAGCGCGACAGACTGCAAACGACATCTGTCAAATATCAGAATACACACGTTCTTAGGGACACAGTTATTGAGGCAGCTGCACAACTACATAACTTTTTTTTTTTTTTTTTTTTGTTTCGAATCTTTCACCGTCAGTCCTAGACGGCATGCACGATTCATACTGCACGCTATGGGTACACCTCTTTCGGGACCACGCTCAGTATGGATGACCATGTTGAACTTGCGTAACAGCACGCCTACGTACTAAACCCTAACTCCGACTGCATTTCACTGATCCTACGGGACTGCCGTTAAGCATTTCTTCGCAGTACCAGGCTCAGCCAAGATTGGCTCTTTCTGGACTACTCTTCTCTAACTCTTCTGCTATCGCTACTTCGTTGCCTTTCCTTATTTCTTAGTTCTTGCAGGGCAATTGCGGACCAATTCTTCACTTTACTCCACACGATTTTGCTTTTTATCATGTG
The DNA here is from genome assembly GCA_027475135.1 of Bactrocera correcta. Classification (NCBI taxonomy): domain Eukaryota; kingdom Metazoa; phylum Arthropoda; class Insecta; order Diptera; family Tephritidae; genus Bactrocera; species Bactrocera correcta. The sequence goes on along the minus strand of CM050322.1, from coordinate 35,484,585 downwards.
GTGCACGATATTCTCTGGAGTCACACGTTCGTTGATAATAATTTCTACGTCTTTTCTTTCTGCTTCGAATTTCGGGCAGTGAAAGAAAATATGCTCTGCGTTTTCGCTGCCATTGCCGCAGAATGAACATTCTGTTCCGCTATCGTGACCGTATTTGTACAGGTGCTCTCGAAAGCATCCGTGTCCGGTCAGGAATTGCGTCAGATAATAATCAGAATCGCCGTTCTTCCTCTCCACCCACGTTTTCACGTTTCTGATTAGCTTATATGTCCACCTTCCATTTTCTGCTATGTCCCAGCGCCTCTTCCACTCACATAAGCTTTCCTCCCTTTCCTTATTTCGCTCCGCTGTTGTAAGACGTCTCCTTGCGCTTCTTGATTTTTCGTAGACTCTTTTGAGATCTAACGCCATTATGTCCGGTGGTATGATGCCCGATATGACCCCGGCCGCCTCGTGTGATACTGTGCGGAATCCACAAATAACGCTTATTGCAAAAAGCCGAGTCAGAGATCTTGCTTTCTTCGCGTATGTTTTATTATGCATTGCTGGTCCCCATTTTGGCGCTGCATACATTAGTGCCGATTGACTCACTTTAGCCAAGAGTGCTCGCTTGCCCTGGCTTGGTCCTCCAACATTAGCCATCAACCTGGATAGGGCCACAGTTATTCGCGTCGCTTTTGCACATGCCTTTTCAATGTGCGTATAATAATTACGCCGCGTGTCTATTACAACGCCTAGGTATTTTAATGACTGCTGAGTCGTTATGCTATGGCCATCAATATTAAAAGTAGCATTTTCTATTTTTTTTCTGCTGGTAATTAGCATGGCTTCCGTTTTTTGGGCTGCTAGTTGGAGCTTTTTTGTCGTGAGCCAGCTCTTTATTCTTGAGTAGCAGCCTATTCGACAGGTATTTGGAGATAATTCTCAACAAATACTTCGGTGTTCCTTTGCATTCGAGAGCGCTCATTATGTATGGCCAATACGCAGAATTAAACGCATTTTTAACGTCAAATGTTACAACTGCACAGTATTCTTTCGTACCATACATCCACCTCGTTCCTTCGATGGCCTTGCTTGCCACATTTGTCACTTTCGTGATCGCATCGATAGTTGACCTGTGCTTACGAAAACCAAATTGGTTTTCGGCGAGTCCTGGATATTCTTGCTCCAGATGCTTCTCCAGACGTATGCATATTATTCTCTCCAAGATCTTTCCAAGCGTGTCTAGCATGCAGAGAGGGCGGTACGAGCTTGGTTCTCCAGCCGGTTTGTTTGGTTTCTGCAAAAGCACTAGCCGCTGTTTCTTCCATATTTTTGGAAAGACACCTTCTTGCAAACAGCGGGTAAAGAGCTGTGAGAAGGGGCTCGCTTTGTGTGTTATAGCCGTTTTTAGCGCCTTGTTGGGGATTCCGTCTAGACCCGGTGTTTTGGTATTTCCAAACCTTTTGGCTGCATCTATCACTTCATCGTCAGTGACCGCTGGTGCGTCTATTACCGTATTTATATCTGATAATACAGATCCTTCGTTCCTCTGCGTAGGGAAAAGGGTTTCCACGATGTTTTTCAATAGGGTAGGACAGGTTGGTGCTCTCCCTTTGCTTGCTTTGAGTTTTCTCATCACTATTTTGTACGCATCGCCCCATGGATTCTCATCGGCATTTTCGCAGAGCTCTTTGAAACAGGAGAGTTTGCTTCTTTTGATTGCTTTCTTGAGCTCACTGCGTTTCATTTTGAAACTTTCGCGCAGATTTTCGTATTCTGGTGAACTTCATCTTCTCTGGCAGGAGCGCCTGGCTTTGTTGCAGTCAGTTCTCAGGCTGTCGATTGCACTATTCCACCAGTATACAGGCTGTCTATAAGCGCTAGCGTCTTGTTTTGTCCTGCACATTGCAGCGCCACATGCTTTGCTGACGTGCCTCACTAATATCTCCGCCTGTCGTTCTGTATCTTTTACATTTGTGATGTTGTCATCTAGCATAAGTCGAAAGAGATTTTCGTCGAACGTTTCTGCTTTCCATCCTTTTGTCTGTACCATCTGGGTTTTCCAATCTCCATTATAATGGCTAGGTGGTTACTATGCGTATAGAGGTCAGAAACTTTCCAGCGTGTTGATCGTACCAGCGGGCTACTAACAAACGTGATGTCAATCACGGATCCACGGCCATTTTTTTCGAAAGTGTTCCTATTTCCAGTATTAAATAACACAACCTCGAGCGATGAAAAGGCCTTGAGTAGAGCGTTTCCTCGTTTGTTCGTACCTAGTCCACAGCCCATGCGTTAAAATCGCCTGCTACGACGTTATTTGTAGTTGTTAGGATTTCCTGTACAAGATCATCCAATATCTTTTCAAACGCGCCTTGTGGGACACTCGGTGGGATGTAGCAACTATAAAAGTTGATTCCACAGATCTTGGCTCGTGTGAAGTAGGCTTTTCCTAACAGTGGCTTTTCTTGGAAAGCTTTGCCTCCACATGACCATATGGCAGCTTTGCTGGAGGTGTCTGAGGCCCAGGTGGCGTTGTATACATTTTTATACTGCTCGCAAAGTATTGCCTTTTCTTCAAATACAGTTTGTTTAAGCAACTCTTGAGCAGCTTCGAAATGGTTCAGGTTTAGCTGGATAACTTTCATTTATTGTATTTTTTATACGCTTCCTGATATAGAGGGCACCTTTTACTACCTATTTGGTGGTTTGAGTTTTCCCTCCCCTTGCTCTTGCAAGCACCACAAGACGGAGTCTTGTCGCACGTCTCTGCGAAGTGTCCTTTCTCACCACATCTTAGACAGCACTTGCTCCTGTCATCCGAATTGCTACATGCTGCTGCTAGATGCCCATATTCCAGACACCTGAAACACCTTTTCAAATTTGGTTTTTCCCTTAGCCTGCAGACTACCCAAACTATTCTAATTTTCCGTTCGTTTAGTAGTATCTTTGCTTCCAGCGCAGGGAGGCTTACTACCGCTACCTGCGTACCCGCATATGCCGCCCTGAGGTTTTTAATCGCACTCACATCAAAATTATTAAGATCTTTCACCTGCTTCCGTATAGCCTCCGAAATGTCCTCTTTGGTTGTGATTTCGTCCAGATCCCGAATTTCTACTATGATTTCGTGGGTAAGCGCTTTGATTTGTGCCTGGTCCCCTAACAGTTTACTTATGTCGCCCTTTAGTTCGCTCGTACTTTCCATCTGTGTTTCCTTAAGTTCCAGCAATATTTCTCCTTTGGCTGTTTTCCGAATACGCGATACATTTTGACCGAGTTTCTGCAGATTTTCTTCTTTTCTCACCTTCATAAGGATGTCTCTATAGGACATATCTCCAGAACGCGCTATGACTATAGCATCGGGCCGTGGGGGTGGTTTACGGTTTATCTTCTTGTGGCTTTGTGGCTTGCGCTTGACGCTTACCCAGCCGTCCTCTTTTTGTGCTTCCTCTCTGCACTTATCAAGGCTGTTTTCCGATGTCTTTTTGTTTCGCTCCGCTTGCTGGTTTTTCGGCGCCTCTTCATGCATCGTCTTATTTTTTAGGCGGTGTTTTCCGTTTCGGCGGGTTTTCCTCCCGCGGCCTCTTCGGTGTTGTTTCCGTGGTTGCGGTCTTGAGCTGCACATTCCGTCTTGATTCCATCATTCCTGTATGCTCCACCAGCGCTTTTGAGTATAGCTTTGCTATAGAACTAAGGATGTCCCTCATGTTGTTATTTATAGACCACGGCGGTGGATGCATTGCTTCAGTCAGCCTTTTTGTGGCATTTCCTAGTTCAGCAATGTAGTCCACAGGATGTCGTGCCACTTTGGCTTGGGGTGTGCTATCTTCTATCACCGGTGGCGATGACCTCGCGTGCACCGATTTATTTACTGTGGGCGTCTGATTAGCTGATCGGGCTATCCTCGATACCCGCTTGAAGGGATCTACTTCCGCATTTGGGGTCCTCACAGTCAGATCTACCTCTGATCTAGAGTTTTCAGCACGACTGTTCATTAAATGTCCGAAAAAGCCGCTTCCATTATTTGTGTTGTTTGTATTGTTATTGTTTCTCGTATTACTTTCCATTTGCTTCTTTTTTAACAGCGCATCGTGTGTAGGGGGGTGGGCCGAAATAAACTGGAACGGGTATACCCTCGGGGACAATGCCCCCACCCCAGTTCCCTGAGGCCAGTCCTTCGCTTTGCCGGTCCCGGAAAACACGTACGGACCGGCGCTCACCCGGGGCAACATAGGCTACTACTCCTATGCCCAATGCACACTTCCTGACCAAGAACCAAAGTGGCTGTTTACTGACACACGCCGCAGCTAATACCTCGGCAGAGTCAAGCTCACATCACCCTCTCCCTTTTGTCAACGGAGAAGTCGCTGGCGAAGAGTTCAAGGGACTCTCAGTATGCTGCGTCGTGTACCGGTCAGGTAGATTTAATCAGCCGCACCTAACATGGTGAACAGACGCTGACCAGGAAGCCGCCCATTATGGATCCGTCGCGCCTGGATTTTTTTTATTACACAACATGCCCTTGCATGTTGCGGGAGACACATATTACAAAGGGGCGGTGTCGATTCGCCCACTGTCGCAGGAGTTTCAACGGTCTTGCTGGCTTTTATACCGCAACCTCCACTTCCGCCGCTTCTCGTCGGGGATTGCTTATTCGTTTAAACTTATTTCGCAACTAACCTGCTACTACAGGCCGTCCGGCTATCCGCGACCTGCCGACCCCCCCGGTCGCTTAAAGCTCAGCGATGGTGACTATTTCCTTGGAAATTTAGAGTCCCCAGGACAGTAAGTCCACCGGACTACATAACTGTGTGCATAAGAATGTGTGTATTTTAATATTTGACAGAACAGTCGCGCTCAATGTGTTCAGCACTTGACTCTTTGACAAAACGCCACTTTCGGCCATTGCTTGATCGTGACACATGTGCGACACTTGTTATTATGAATGTACAGCTGCGAGATTTTTAATAGCAGTGCCCATCCCATGTTTCGAAAACTGTTGGTACATATTTTACATTTCAAAATTGGTACTTCGTATTCACAGGGGGTTTTACCACAACCTAAAGAAAAGTTTCTACACACAATAAATTTAAGTTAAGTTGATATTTTATTTAATAAAATTTTTTTTTTAACCAAGTGCATAAATTAATGGAGCAAAAAAATGGCAGTATTTCAGTTTATTATAACTTAGAGGTAATTACGGCAAAAATAAATGGTAATTGATATTTAGTTTTATTAATCACATTAATATTTAGTTGCATTGCTTTTTTTTTATGACTGCAACACATCTGTCCTTCATGGAGTCCACAAGGCGACGACATCTTTCCAATGGAATGTTATACCATGCCTTTTGAACTACTTCCCACAAATCCTTATTATTTGTTGGTTTTTCATCCCAAACGGCTTTCTTTAGATCAGTCCATAAGTTTTCAATTGGATTGAGGTCTGGCGATTGAGCTGGCCACTCCATAACCTCAATCCTATTCTCTCGAAACTATTCTTTTGCCACTTTACTAGTATGTTTTGGATCATTGTCTTGTTGCATGATCCATTTCAGTGGCATACTGTCTTCGGCATAAGAAAGCATGTTAGTTTGCAAAATATTCACATACAAATATTGATCCATTATTTTTTCAATGAGCCGTATCGGACCAACACCATGATAGGAAAAACATGCCCATACCATAATAGATGGTCCACCATGTTTAAGGGTTTTCCTTGTACACCTTGGATCATATTCTTTATTAGGTTGACGTCTCACATATTCCCTTGATCCTTTCCCACCATAGGGAACCATTTTGCTTTCATCGGTCCAAAGAATATTTCGCCACTTTTGGAGTGGCCACAACAAGTGATCGTGTGTAAACTTTAGTCTTTTGTCAATGTAATTTTTTTTCAAAAGAGGAACTTTGCGGTGGCTCCGAGCATATAAATTATCTCTCAATCATCGGTTGACTGTATGGACTCCACATGGCAGATTTAACTCATCTTTAATTTGTGTAGCTGCCTTTGATGGATTGGCTCTGCTAGTCCTTACTATGCGTTTCACCAGGGATGCTGATAAAATCCTTTTACACCCACGTGTTTCAGATGATTTTTGGTACTCAAGAGCATTGGAAATCATTTTTGCAGAATAACATAGTAATTTCTGTACTTCTTTATAATTTTTACCTGCACTTATCAGATTTTTTATCAAATTGCGTTTTTCCATGCTGCACTGTTTTCCACGACCCAATTTAAATAAATAAATTGCGTGAACACAATAATTAATTTCTTATTATATTGTAAATGATAAAATTACTTACTTTTAAAAATCGTATACATTAAATTTTCAATTATATTCAGAGAACAATTAAACGCTGCTATTAATGTGCTCGCCATACAAACCACTTAGCGTCAGTTAAATTAAAATATCAAAATATGATGCCAACCTACCGTTATTCGAACATGACTAACTGCGAATACTAGTGTTAGTAAACGGTTTAGCAAAAAAAAAAATGAAAACACTTAAAAATAGTAAAACTACAGTGGTAGATAGTATCTCCTTTAAGGGACTGCTATTATTTTTCTCGCAACTGTATGTACATATGTACATATGTGGCTCGCATTTGCTTTCGTAAAAATGCAGACAAATGTGGCAAAGAAATAATATATGTAAATTAATAATGTGTTTTGTGTTTGGGCAACTACGGGCCACCGCCTCGTTTTCTTTATTATATTTTCTTAAATACAATATTTTGCTTAAGCCTAGATACAAATATTAATCTTACATTCTAGGAAGTATATCTACAATCCACTTGAGATAGGACATATGTAGGACAAATGTTACAAGTGGAAAGATTCATCTTACAATCTATGAGTTACATTATTAGACCACCTAAGACGGACAGTATTAGCAAAGTACCATATGGGTTACATATTTATAACAGATATAGAATATATTCATGTAATATGAACTGGTGGTATTAGCTCCCCCACCTCTAAATTGAAGCGTCCCGATTCAAAGGAGAATAGTGCGTGATCCTTTCCATCATGTGATCTATAGGTTGGGCTCGATCTTGCATTGGAATTTGTTCAATGTTAATTTTAACCTGTGTGCTTTTATTCTTTTTGTATTTACAGATTATTAGTACTACTATTATAAGGCTGACAATTGTTATCAGACTGTAATTTATCATTTTACTTTTTTTTGCTTCATATCTGAGTTCTGTTATTTCCTGAATATTTTTAATGTTTTGAAAATGTATTTCTTCCATACTTAAATTCTTTGCGATTGTAATATTAATAACCTTAACTGGAGTTGGTAATAATTTCATTGTGAGAGGCTTACGATGTCTATAGACTAAGTTATCAATTTGAACATTACAATTTTCAAATCGTACTAAATAATTACCGTTAATAGTAAAGTTGTTAGAATTACAGTTGTGATAAATGGTTTTATTTTTTGCATTGATTACGTAAATAGGGTTCGTACCCATTTTTATTACTTTTGATTGGTTATTATACTTATATTTACAATTCATCTTAATTTGACTCCTAGATAAATATTCGATGCAATCGTCTTTGTATTCTTCTAATTTTTTTTTAATGGAAGTCTTTTTATATGTGAAATCATTTAGACATAAGATTTCTTTTTCTTGTATATTTAATTCTGTTTGATTTATATTCGGTATAGGTTGAATATATATTGATTGATAGGTCCCTTTAGTAAAACTAGGAATCTTTACTAAAATCGCAATACTTTCGTTTTGAGTGACAATTACAATTTTGATCTTACCCAATTTTTCAAAAGTTATATTCAATTTTAAACTATCGTCATCTGAAATAATATCTCTACTTAAGAGGTAATTTTGGCTCGTCATTATGATCTCTTTTATTCTTACGATATAAGTCTCAATATACATTAAATTCCCTAACAGTTTGTTTGTCCACCGTTCCTTTGCTATTTTGTTTAATTCTGAGCTAACTGCGTTTATATTCTGAAACAATTTCCTGTAGTGATTGTTAGTATTATCACTAGGGCAACCCAAAAATTGCATTTGCAAGTTGTTTGTCGTGATCGAAATTCTAATGCCGGTTAATTAGAAATATGTTTTGTAAATTTTTCTTTAATTTAAACTAAACTTGTCGTTGCAATTTTTTGCAATTTTAGCAATAAATACAATATTTTGCAAAAATTACTTTTTAGTGTCAAGTTAGCAAATAAATACAATTTTATGAAGCAATTTGAACAATAAACGCAATTTTATGCAAAAATGCAATTTCAAGTAGCCATTTTCATAATTTCGATTACATTTGAAAAATTATCGATACACAAATTATCATATGTCACATCTTTGTGAACAGATGTTTTGAAGTTTACCATATCTAACATAAAGTTATATAGCGTGGCCGGGCATGTAGCTAATTTTTAGTTGCAGAATCGAGTGAGGTTAATTTATTCAATTTCTATTAAACAAAGTGATTTATTTATTTTATTCTATAATTTAGATAATGCCGAAAGCAAAACAGCGAAAAACGGACAAATTAGCTTCTTATGTCGCGAAATATTCTATTTTCAAAACTGATGGCGTCGTATTGTTTTGCAAAGCTTGCAACAAGTCTGTGTCGTCAGAAAGATTATACTCTTTGCAATCGCATGTTGGAAGTTTGGCACATAGTGAAGCGGAAAAAAAATCATCAACAACTACGCATCCATTATTAATTCAAATCACAAGTTCCAACCAAAATCAGTTCGCGCAAGATTTATGCAAAGCATTAGTTGCATCGGACATTCCACTTTATAAATTAAGGAATGAAAACCTAAAAAGTTGTTTTGGAAAATATGTAGATTTAACTATTCCTTCTGAAACCTCCATGCGTAGAATAGTTGGTGAAATTTACAACGAAACTCTTGAAACCATAAGAATGCAAATAAAAAACAAATATTCGTGGATATCGATTGACGAGACAACCGACTCGTCTGGGGGATACATTGCTAAAGTCGTCTGTGGCATATTGGATACGGATCCCGAAGTGGCCAAAAAACATTTTTTGGTGCATATAGCAGAGTTAGAGAAACCCGATCACGCTGCTATTGCTAGATGTTTTGACGAAGCAATTAAATTGTTGGACCCAAAATTTGACAAAACTCGTATTCTTTTATTTCTCACAGACGCTGCGCCGTATATGGTAAAAGCCGCGACTGCTTTGAAGATTTTCTATCTAAAGATGACGCATTTAACATGTCTCATTCAAGGCCTCCACAGAGTATGCGAAAAGATTCGCGAGAGTAGTCCAAAAGTCGACCAATTAATCTCTAGCGAAAACAAATTTTTTGTTAAGGCGCCAAAAAGAGTACATATTTTCAAAGTCACTGAGCCAGAGCTCGAATTATCTTCACAGCCTATTATCACTCGATGGGGTACTTGGCTAGAGGCAGCTTTTTATTATGCGAAAAATTTCGAAAAAATTAAATGCATACTTTTGTTGCTCGATAAAACTGAATCAAAATTTATGCAAATTGCCATTGATATTCTAAACGATGATGAAGTCCGACTCAACTTAATTTCTATCTCAAGTAATTTCGGGTTTATACTCAAATCAATTAAAACTTTGGAATCAAACGGATTAGCTCTGCATACTCAACTTACAGTAATATTGGAGGCCAAAGAATTACTTCAACAAAGTGGTAACGATATTTAGTACGAAAATTTAATTCGATTTTAACAAAAAACAAAGGTTTTCCAGTAATAAAAGAAATTTCAAATCAAATTTCTGGAGAGAAGATTGGTGCTACGTTAAATTACGACATTGCAGAAATTTGCGCTCTTAGATTCGCACCCCTGACTTCAGTTTAAGTAGAACGATCGTTTTCGATGCATAAATCTATTTTTCGCGACAATCGGCAAAGTTTTTTATTAAGTAATTTAATGCAAATGCTTGTGATTTATTCAAACAATAAGTCAAAAAAATAAAATATTTCTATTTCATTTTTAAATTCACAAGAAAAATCTGTGGTACTATGAATAAGTACTTTTTTAAATTTATCTTTCTTTTTCAAGAAAAATCTGTGGTACTATGAATAAGTACTTTTTTAAGTTTATTTTTCTTTTTTACAACAAGAGAAACCTTTGGTACTATGAATACGTACTCTTTTAAGTTTTTTGTCTCTTTTATATAAATATTTTAAAAATAAAATTTACATAAAACAATTTTGTAAGGTTTTTTAAAGTGCAATTTTAAGTGCGAAAAACGCAATTTTTTGAGCAATTTTATTGCGCCAAAAATGAAGTTTGTAGTGCAATTTTCGGGTTGCCCTGATTATCACTAATAGCTTTAATTTGGTAGTTAAATTTTTCATTAATGTTTTTCTGAACATTGATTTGTTCGATTGCATTGTGGGCATTGATAGTATTTATTTCTAATTTGCCTTCTATTTCTTAATTTGCCTTCTATTTCTTGCTTAATTTTAGCCATTACAAGCGGATTCGGTTCTTTTTCTTTGAGTGCCATTTCCTTAAAATTGTCAAATATTTCTTTGTACATTGTTGTATTAATAAGATATGTAATTCTATCGTATCTTTCAACCAACTTCACTTTTTATAGATTCAGAAGGAAATATCCATTCCCGTGATTGAGATCCATGATTTCGATTTGAGCAGTGATGAATGGCATTGCCGTATAAAGTATGATGATGTATAACATTGTGAACCTAAAGAATTTTAAAATTTAATATTATCTTTATGTATTATTCTGTTTCTGTTTTGTATTTTAATTGTAGTTCCTAAATCTTCTAATACTACTTGTCTTTTGTACTTGGGGTTCAATTTATTTTTTTCCCAATAAATCTATTCATAAATAATATCTCCTGTCTGATAACTTTTCAGAAGCCTTTTCTTGTTATGATGCTCTAGCATTTTCTCTTGAGCATTTCGGAACACATTTTTCATATTATCGTGAGGCTCTTTATGAAATAAAATGTTGCAAGGTTGTTTACCTGTTACAGAATGTATTGTTTTATTATACTGTTGAACTGCTCTCATAATTGATTCAAAATTACTAATTAAGCTGTGTTCTTGCTTTAAACATCCGGAGATTTCAATCAGTATTGAATGAACTCTTTCTAATTGGCCATTACTTGTACTGTGGCGTGGTGTACAATAATAAATTTGCACATTAATCCTTTCCATTAAAGACATGAACTGTACCGTACTTAAGCTTGGTTCATTATCAATGACTATAGTTTTAACATTTGGAAATGTTTGTAAAAGTTCCAAAACTTTTTCTTCTAAATTTGATTTGTCTTCTATATACTATTTTACGATTAGAAATTTGGAATATGAATCTATACATGTAAGAAATTTAAGCTTTTGTGCGAAAAAAATGTCTATATGGAGTTGTGCTCCCTCTTTTTTTGCTACTGATGCCTCCCCTATTGGAATTAGTTTCGGATGTCTTTCATATTTATTACTATTACATATGCTAAAATTTTTTGCATACTATTTAAATTGTTTTATCATGAAAGGCCAATAATATTGCTGCCTAATTTGTGCCAAATTTTCTCTATAATTTTTATGCGCTCTATTATGTGTTTGCTCGATTATCGATCCTTGATCTTCTTTATTGCATATATCATTAGGGAATAGTTTAGTATATAGAAATTTTATCGTGGGAACTGTCTCCTTCAAAATGTTTTTTATTGCATATAGCACTTAAGGTGTGCAAAATATTCCTGTAACTACTTTTGGATTCATATATTCTTTTAAAATACCAATTATATTTTCTGGTCTGTCATATTCAATTAAAAAACGTTTATTATTGAAAGAAGAAATAGTCTGTAAGACAGTAATTCTTGCTCCATTATCGATTAATATCTGTTGCTTAAAATGATTCAAAGGTTTTTTTGTTTCATGAATTTGGTACTCATCGCTACTTTCTGCGGAATGTTGGGTTTCTATTAGTAAATCACTTGAGTCACTCGACTCACATGACCTAGTTAAATTATTTAATAATTGTCTTGATAATGTGTCAGCAACTACATTTGTTGTTCCCGGTTTATAAAGTGTTTTTGGAGAAAACTCCTCAATAAAAGTTCGCCATCTTTTCATTTTAACATTTAGATTTTCTTTCGGACATTACAAATGCTAATGGTTGATGATCCGTATGAATTTCTAAATTTTTTACTGCATAAAGATAATGGCGTAATGTCTTTAATGCCCAAACTATGGCGAAATATTCTTTTTGGTTTGTTGCGTAATTTTGTTCGGTAGAGTTTAATGTCTTTGAAATAAATGTTATTGGTCTTCCTTCTTGGGATAAAACTGCACCTACAGCAACATTGAATGCGTCAGTAGTTAAAATTAATTTTTTCTCAAAGTTTAGTTGAGCTAATTCGACTTGTTCTTGTAACGCTCTTTTTAAGGTTTCACAAACAGCAGTTCCTTCTTGATCAAGATTACTAAATGTTTTTTTTTGGACATATACTGCGATATTTTACCATTTTCTCCCTTTAAGTGTTTTGTTAGTGGTTTAGCTATTGTTGCATAATTTCCTATAAATTTTCTATAGTATCCCGTTAATCCTAAAAATCCTCTAAGTTGTCGTAACGTCGTGGGATATGGGTAATTTTTTATTGTCTCTACGTTTTTGGGATCAGTTTTTATAACTTTATGGGATACAACGTATCCTAAAAATTCCACCTCGGTTTCTATAAATTTAGATTTTTGTATAGATATTTTCTTTCTTCGAGAGTTTGCCCTATATATTTCAAATGAGATATATGTTCCTTTAGAGTTTTTGAATATACTATTATGTCGTCAACATATACGTGACAAAATTTTCCTATAAATTCATTGAAAATATTATTTGTTGCTCTCTGAAATATACTTGGAGCATTTTTAAGTCCAAATGGCATTCTTAGGTATTCATATTTTCCGTTATTTACAGAAAATGCTGTTTTTTCTATATCGTTTTCTTCCATCAATATCTGATGAAATCTAGACTCTAAATCTATTGTGGAAAAGTATTTTGATTCTCCCAAATTAAAAAGTATCACCTCGGGATTAGGCATTGGGTACCTGTCGTTTATTGTTTTTTCATTAATTTTTTTAAAGTCGATGACCAGTCTTAATTTCGGACTACAATCTGCATTTATTCCTTTTTTTGAATGACCCAAACGGGAGAATTATACGGGCTTTTACTATGTCGTATAATTCCTTTTGCGAGTAAACTTTCGATTTCCTTATTAACAAAATTATTTGCAGATATAGAATAAGGATATTGTTTGGACCATATAGGTTTGTCATCCTCAGTTCTAATTTCTGCTTTAATATCTGTTCTTAAAGATAAATCCATGTTCACGTTTTGATGAGCTTTATTTATTATTTTAATAACATCCTCTCTTAGCAATGGAATGTTGATATCTTTCGTTTCATTATTATTATAGTTATACGTATTAGCAACTTCGTTAGAAATTTCAACATTATTTATTTTTAAAATGTTGTAAGCATTTGCTTCATTAATTTTTCTATCCTTAGTGTCATTTTTGCTAATGTTATCGTTGACGGGTGCCTCAAGACTTTTTTGTCCCAAGGAGTTTAGTATAATTAAATCATTGAGAAAATTTGTTTTCTCTATTTTATTATTCCCATAAATCAATTTTCTATTCGGAATATCAATTGTCGCTCCGATTTTATTCAGGAAATTAATTCAAATTAAAAGATCGCTCTCTAAATTGTTAATTTCATAAAAACGTTCCTGTATACAAAACACATTGATATTGTGAAAATGTTTTATTATGGTCGAACCATGAATGGATCTAACCTTCTTCTTAATTACTAAATTTTTTTTATTATTATAAATTCCAGACCGTATATATGAGCTGGTTTTGCCCAGTTTTTGTATCGGTTTTAATAACATACGGCAAATCGGAGTTTACCCTAAAAAATGGTTCTCACCAATATAATTAATTCGTTGAATTTTTGGTTGAGGTTGTGTGCTTATTTGTGCATTTCCAATGGACCAGAGAATTCGAATATCTTCGGTTAGCTTGAGGCTGGTTTCGTGAACCAATTTCATGGTTGTTTTTAGTAAATTGCAAAGCAAATTGCGATCGTATTTGATTTGAATGAAGTTCTTGTGCTTTAGCAAGAGCATTTGGCAAATCGGTAGGTGTTAATGTAAATAATATTTGGTTTAGAGGGTAATTTAAACCAGTTATAAAAGTTCTTAACGCGGTTTCTCGATTCTTGATATTTAATTGTTTTGTTATATCGGAATTGGTGCCGTGCGTCATTATAGTTTTATTTATTAGTAATGTCAATTTCTGATTGACTTCATTGTAATAATCAATTAAGGATGCCGATCAATTACGAGAATTGGTCGTCTGTCGGCGTAAGCAAAATCTGATCTTGCAAATATTGCTTCTAAATTCAAAACTGTGCCATGATTAGTTAACATATCATTGGCATTACCTACAATCTTATTTCGGAGGATAGTTATTGCTCCAAAATTCCTTCCACTACCTTTGCAGCTTCCCGCCAGCTGACATATGATTTACCGGAGAATTCTGGCAAAGACTTTATTATGTCTAAATTTTCGTCACATGTTATGGAATCGTTAATTCTTTGAGTTTCATACTCAGTTACATGTGACGGGTCTGTTAGAATTTCAATTCTATTACTCAACTGAGCCAGAGAATATAAAGCAGAGAACGTATATTTATAGAGAAGGTCCAACAACGGACAAGCGTGTAAACTGTCAAAAGCTAACAAAATGCGATGGGTGCATTTCACCACATCTAGCTAAGAAGGAGAAATTTTTAACAGTGGCGCGTGAACAGAGCTGAGCATTAATTGAAAATTATGCTCAGAAACATACATTGCTATTGCAGACGTACATATGTATGTTGGCCTTTTGCTTATATTTTTATATGCTTACATGCCAATATATTAATTGATATGATTATCATTTTACGAATTTTTATGAATACATGCAAAACTGATAACATTCTAATTAATTTATACTATTTTCGAAATATACATACATATATTCGTAGTTAATGTGTGAATAACAGTTAATTTTTAAATTTTTAAATATTTCTTATATTTGGTAATATAATATAATTTCATATCTGAATATGTTTGTATATATGCGATATTATATATAGTATATATGTATACGAGATCCTAAAAACTTATATATTACAATTACATACATACATATATTGTATGTAAATTACATTTATTCATTTAAATTTTCATAAGCATCTACATATTAGCACATAATTACATACATATGTACATAAGTACAATTCAAATTCAAATCGTCATTTATCAGTAAAAAATGTGCGCGCACTGCTCTATATGTATGTATGTACATGCATATGCATACGACATTGCCGAACAAATAATGTATACGCAAACCAACATTCAAATATGTGTGCACATGTAAATATGTGCGAATGACATTCCCGCACAAATAACGCATACACAACATACATACTTACTTACATGCGTTCACATGTAGATATGTCAGTCGCAAAAATTACGAATGTTGTTCTACAAAAATAACAATGCTTTCAAATAGCATGACGTTGCAGATAAGTCAATATGGCAGCCAAACAGTCGATGCCCAAATTTGTAGAAAAACGCCTAACAACAATATTTTCATTCATGAACGCAAGCGCACTTTCAACAGGCAAACTTGCTTCATTCATAAAAACAAACACCATTACATCTCCCCGAGCATGTCTTTGCCTACAAGCGTCTTTTCGCGACGATGGCAAAAGCTAAAAATCATAAATTGAACAAATTCTGATATTTTGCTAGAAGGAAAAAGTGTCAACCCCGCAAACTCGCAAAACACAGAAAGAAGTGACAAAAGTGGCAACATACTGTTGTCGATTTATAATATTTGTCAATTCTAAAATATTTTTCCATGGCTCGCAAAAATCTTCGTCGATATGTATGCAGACTCATGCGTATATATTCATACATATTTACGCAAGTTTGTTGGCAAAGCTGTTAGAGCGGCAAGGGAAGCGGTGACAATAGACGATCGTTTGCTTATTTTTTCGGCACAGCTCGGATTTTCTACCAACAACACAATGCTGTGTCGACAGATTGACTCGTTGACATGAAAGCAAAAAACGCGCTTCGCCATTGGTTGTCCGTGTCAACGGAGATTTCGCATGAAGCATTGAGTGTACATATTTACATACATATGTATGTCTAGACAAATTTACAAACATTATGCGTATGGTCTTTTTATATTTGTTTACATACAAACATAATTACATATGGGCAAATGTGCGACCGCTTGGTCTTTTAACATGATATCGAAAAGTTTATTGACCAAAGCAAATATTTATTTAAATATATTATATAAATATACATATGTATGTCGTACCAAACCAATGTATATAAAATGCATATAGGTAGTAACACAAATTTTATCGAATTATTATATACATATATGTATTTGCAAAGATTTGATGGAATTCATCATAAAATAGCTCATACTTATGTATGTGCTTTCATAACAAATACATACATATGTATGTATATGAATATCGATCCATAAATTATTTGCGCATAGTAAAAAAAGGAATCTGTAAGCGTACATTCCTTAACTTGGAATTATCATTATTTTTCTCAATCAACACTGAAAATGCTCAATTCTGCTATTTTCGTGTCCCCTGATGTTAAGTGGTGAAATGCGCTAATAATTTTCTGTGGTGAAATGCACTCATCCAAAACAGTAAATATCCCAAAATTGAAATATCCCTAAATTTTTGACATCGTGAACCTTCTCTATAAATATACGTTCTCTGTATAAAGTATAGAGCAGGTGCAGGTTCGACAGCGAACATTTTATAAAATTGTGATACGGAATTTCACCTCACAACCACAGAATTCACGATATGAAATGTTAATATTTTTAACAGTTCTCTCAAATACTCCACCAGTGAGTATGAAGAGAAATAATAAAAGTATGTACGGCATATGATGCCATAGCATGTACATACATATGTATGTACATATATTGAATATTGAAGAAAAATAAGTTCTTTGATATTCCGTTTTTAACAGCTAAAAATGTGTATAAATACAGCTCTCTCACATACTCAAGAATATGAAGAGACATAAATATATATATACATATGTATGTATGTATGCATGCTCCTTATGATACTCCTAGCCACATCATTGTAAGTATGTATGTACATATGCTTTTGTGTTTTGCCGTCGGCATTTCCATATTGGCATGTAAAAATAATTATGATATGAGGTATGAATGCATGCATAATAATATTTATAGTCAATTTGGACTTGCATATTTAATAATTTTATTTGATTTTTACATAATAATGTATACTATAAATATTTTTGTATTATATTTCTTACTAATAGAAGTTAAATTTATCACAAAAATATATACATATGTATGTATGTACATATTCTATCATATTAATCTTATGTATCTGCACATGCTCATATGAATGCATGTATACGCATGTGCGCGTTCAGAAATTCAAATCATGGTTTTATCACTTATCAATACATTACATGTGCGCGCATTGATCTGCATGTTCAAACATTCATATATACTTATATATACATATATTTGTATACATTGCCGAACAAATAATGCACAAGCATACAAACATATGCGTACACATGTGAATATGTCGCCAGCAAAAAATTGAAGCACTGTTCTACAAAAAACACAACTGCTCAAATAGCATAAGCATGCAAGTCAATATGGCAGCCGAATTGGTGAAGCCCAAATGTGGTAAATTTTACAACAAAAACGATTTCATTCATAAACGCAGGCGCATGAGCCACAAGCGACCTCGCTTCATTCATACAAACAGACGCCTACAAGTGTCTTTTCGCGACGATGGCAAAAGATAAAAATCATAAACTGAACAACTTTCTGGTGCTTCTTCAAAGAAAGAAGTGAGAAAAGTGGCAATATAGCTCTTGTCGATTTACAATATTTGCCAATTCTAAAATAAGTCTTTTTCCGTGGCTCGCAAAAGTCTGCGTCGATATGTATGCAAGCTCATACATATGCATACATATTTACGCTAGTTTGATGGCAAAGCTGCTACAGGGGCAAGGGAAGCGGTGACAATTGGCGGCCATTCGTTTATTTTTTTCGGCACAGCTTGGATTTTCTATCATCACACAAGTGCTGAACACAAGGAGCACGACAGACTGTAAACGACAGCTGTCAAATATTAGAATACACACGTTTTTAGGGACACAGTTATTGAGGCAGCTGCACAAATACATAACTGTGTCCTTAAGACCGTGTGGATTTTAATATTTGACAGAACAGTCTGTCGCGCTCAATGTGTTCAGCACTTGACTCTTTGACAAAACGCTAGTTTCGGCCATTGGTTGATCGTGACAACGGAGATGCGAAAGATGCGTGTGACACTTGTTATGATGAATGTATGTACATATGTATGTGGCTCGCATTTGCTTTCGTAAACATACAGACAAATGTGCCAAAAAAATAATATATGTATGTATGTACATATATGTAAGCCATAGAAATTCTATTGGTGCAAATATGGAAATGATAACGAAATAATGCGAATATGCATATTTCATGAAGGTCATTAATTTTTTTGAAGAAATGAAAAGAATGAACGTACCTTCATTTTATAGTAGTCGAAATTAATATAATATAATAGTCAAAATTAATGTAATTTTTGATATAATAATTTATTTAAAATTATTTTTTATTCAATTTTATAATATAAATTTTTTACCATTTTTCGAAAAACAATGGTTCATATGTTATAATACAAAATAATCGCGCATATGTGACAATGGTTCATATGTATAATACAAAATAAGCAAGCATACATACATATGTGACTCAGAGAATGCTTTTTACATTCTCTGTGTGACTTTGTCCATATACTTATTTTTCTCCAAAGCATTTCCCTTTACTCATTCTCGCATGAATTCAGTCGTTTTACATATGTTTTTGCCTTTGAAAGTGCTTATAAGTGCTAAATAGCAGCGAGAATGGTGAAATTCCGTGTCACAATCTTATAAGTTCTGTTAGCCGTCCAATCGAACATCATACAGATTTCGATTTGCTCCTTCTCTATGTTTTAAGTTCTCTGGCTCTGTTCACGTGCCACTGTTAACATTTCTCCTTCTGAGCTAGCTGTGGTGAAACACGCTCGTCGCATTTTGTTAGCTTTTGACAGTTTACACGCTTGTCCGTTGTTGGACCTTCTCTATAAAATACGTACTCTGGTTAAGCTTTTTTAGCTGAACTAGACCAGCCTAAAAGTATACACCGAAATTGGTGAACGTTTCATCTGGTAGTTTCCACATATATATTTATTTATTTTTACTAACTACCCTGCGAGATGCATACTGGTAAAATGACTAGTAAAACGACCTGGAGCCGTGACGGGGACTTTCCGTAAATCTTTCAGTATTTATTCAGTATTTGTATACATTGCCGAACAAATAATGCACAAGCGTACAAACATATGCGTACACTTGTGAATATGTCTTTCTTCTTCTTTACTGGCGTAGACACCGCTTACGCGATTATAGCCGAGTCAACAACAGCGCGCCAGTCGTTTCTTCTCTTCGCTACGTGGCGCCAATTGGATATTCCAAGCGAGGCCAGGTCCTTCTCTACTTGGTCCTTCCAACGGAGTGGAGGTCTTCGTCTTCCTCTGCTTCCCGCGGCGGGTACTGTGTCGAATACTTTCAGAGCTGGAGTGTTTTCATCCATCCGGACAACATGACCTAGCCAGCGTAGCCGCTGTCTTTTAATTCGCTGAACTATGTCAATGTCGTCGTATATCTCGTACAGCTCATCGTTCCATCGAATGCGATATTCGCCGTGGCCAACGCGCAAAGGACCATAAATCTTTCGCAGAACCTTTCTCTCGAAAACTCGCAACGTCAACTCATCGGTTGTTGTCATCGTCCAAGCCTCTGCACCATATAGGAGGACGGGAATTATGAGAGACTTATAGAGTTTGGTTTTTGTTTGTCGAGAGAGGACTTTGCTTCTCAATTGCCTACTTAGTCCGAAGTAGCACCTGTTGGCAAGAGTTATCCTGCGTTGGATTTCTAGGCTGACATTGTTGGTGGTGTTTACGCTGGTTCCAAGATAGACGAAATTATCTACAAATTCAAAGTTATGACTGTCAACAGTGACGTGGGAGCCAAGTCGCGAGTGCGACGACTGTTTGTTTGATGACAGGAGATATTTCGTCTTACCCTCGTTCACTGCCAGACCCATTTCTTTTGCTTCCTTGTCCAGTCTGGAGAAAGCAGAACTAACGGCGCGGGTGTTGAGGCCGATGATATCAATATCATCGGCATACGCCAGCAGTTGTACACTCTTATAAAAGATGGTACCTTCTCTGTTAAGTTCTGCAGCTCGAACTATTTTCTCCAGAAGCAGGTTGAAAAAGTCGCACGATAGGGAATCGCCTTGTCTGAAACCTCGTTTGGTATCGAACGGCTCGGAGAGGTCCTTCCCGATTCTGACGGAGCTTTTTGTGTTGCTCAACGTCAGTTTACACAGCCGTATTAGTTTTGCGGGGATACCAAATTCAGACATCGCGGCATAAAGGCAGCTCCTTTTCGTGCTGTCGAAAGCAGCTTTGAAATCGACGAAGAGGTGGTGTGTGTCGATTCTCCTTTCACGGGTCTTTTCCAAGATTTGGCGCATCGTGAATATCTGGTCGGTTGTTGATTTACCAGGTCTAAAGCCACACTGATAAGGTCCAATCAGTTTGTTGACGGTGGGCTTTTATCTTTCACACAATACGCTCGACAGAACCTTATATGCGATATTGAGGAGGCTAATCCCCCGGTAGTTGGCGCAGATTGTGGGGTCTCCTTTTTTGTGGATTGGGCATAGCACACTTAAATTCCAATCGTTGGGCATACTTTCGTCCGACCATATTTTGCAAAGAAGCTGATGCATGCACCTTATCAGCTCTTCGCCGCCGTGTTTGAATAGCTCGGCCGGCAATCCATCGGCCCCTGCCGCTTTGTTGTTTTTCAGGCGGGCAATTGCTATTCGAACTTCTTCATGGTCGGGCAATGGAACGTCTGCTCCATCGTCATCGATTGGGGTATCGGGTTCGCTTTCTCCTGGTGTTGTGCGTTCACTGCCATTCAGCAGGCTGGAGAAGTGTTCCCTCCATAATTTAAGTATGCTCTGGGCATCGGTAACTAGATCACCTTTGGGGGTTCTACAAGAGTATGCTCCGGTCTTGAAACCTTCTGTAAGCCGCCGCATCTTTTCGTAGAATTTTCGAGCATTACCCCTGTCGGCCAGCTTATCAAGCTCTTCGTACTCACGCATTTCGGCCTCTTTCTTTTTCTGTCTACAAATGCGTCTCGCTTCCCTCTTCAACTCTCGGTATCTATCCCATCCCGCACGTGTTGTGGTCGATCGTAACGTTGCGAGGTAGGCAGCCTGTTTTCTCTCCGCTGCGACACGGCACTCCTCGTCGTACCAGCTGTTCTTCTGCACTTTCCGAAAACCAATGGTTTCGGTTGCAGCTGTACGTAAGGAGTTTGAAATGCCGTCCCACAGTTCCCTTATACCGAGTTGTTGACGAGTGCTCTCAGAGAGCAGGAGTGCAAGCCGAGTAGAAAAACGTTCGGCTGTCTGTTGTGATTGCAGCTTCTCGACGTCGAACCATCCTTGTGTTTGTTGGCGTGCGTT
This sequence comes from Bactrocera correcta, assembly GCA_027475135.1. Lineage (NCBI taxonomy): Eukaryota > Metazoa > Arthropoda > Insecta > Diptera > Tephritidae > Bactrocera > Bactrocera correcta. The sequence continues at coordinate 35,462,886 of CM050322.1, read as the reverse complement.
TTTTGCTGCACAGAGGCGGGTGCGTATTTTGGCTGCAACAATATAGTGGTCCGAGTCGATGTTAGGACCTCGGAGCGCACGCACATCTAAAACACTGGAGACGTGTCTTCCGTCTATCACAACATGATCGATCTGGTTGGTGGTTTTTCGATCTGGAGACAGCCAGGTAGCTTGATGTATCTTCTTATGCTGGAATCTAGTGCTACAGATAACCATATTTCGGGCCCCGGCGAAGTCGATCAGCCTCAGCCCATTTGGGGATGTTTCCGCGTGGAGGCTGAATTTACCGACCGTAGTGCCAAAGATACCTTCTTTGCCCACCCTGGCATTGAAGTCGCCAAGCACGATTTTGACATCGTGGCGGGGGCATCTCTCATAAGTGCGCTTCAAGCACTCATAAAAGGCATCTTTGGTCACATCGTCCTTCTCTTCCGTCGGGGCGTGGGCGCAAATCAGCGATATGTTGAAGAACCTCGCTTTGATGCGGATTGTGGCTAGACGTTCATTCATAGGAGTGAATGATAGTACTCGGCGACGGAGTCTCTCTCCCACCACGAATCCAACACCAAACTTGCGCTCCTTTATATGGCCACTGTAGTAAATGTCACAAGGACCTACTCGTCTCTGTCCTTGTTCCGTCCATCGCATTTCTTGGACGGCGGTGATGTCAGCCTTTATCTTTACGAGGACATCTACCAGCTGGGCAGCGGCACCTTCCCAATTAAGGGACCGGACATTCCAGGTGCATGCCCTCAAATCATAGTCCTTATTTCGTTTGCCATGGTCGTCATCAAAAGGGGGGGCTCTCATCCGAGGCTGATTGTTGGTTTTCATTGGGGGTGTTTTTTTACGTGGCGGGTCCCAAACCCAGCGCACAACCCTATGCAGGGGTGTTTCGCCTTCCCACTTTAGCTCGCCTTCAAACGGATGTTCTTAGGCTACCCAGAGGATACTTGGTCAAAGACCGGAAGTCGTGAGCTGCTTGAGTCATATGTAAAAGAATCGTTTCTGGCCACTCCCAAGTGAATAGCGATTAGAGAACTTTCCTCACTTGCGTGAACTTCTACACATGACCCCATCCTCCCTTTGTGAATATGTCACCAACAAAAAATATAAGCATTGTTCTACAAAAACAACAACTGCTCAAATAGCATAAGCATGCAAATCAAAATGGCAGCCGAATTGGCGAAGCCCAAATGTAGTAAATTGTACAACAAAAACGATTTCATTCATAAACGCACGCGCATATGCCACAAGCGACCTCGCTTCATTCATACAAACAGACGCCGTAACATCTCCCCGAGCATGCCTTTGCCTACAAGTGTCTTTTCGCGACGATGGCAAAAGCTAAAAAACATAAACTGTACAAAGAAGTGAGAAAAGTGGCAATATAGCTCTTGTCGATTTACAATATTTGTCAATTCTAAAATAAGTATTTTTCCGTGGCTCGCAAAAATCTGCGTCGATATGTATGCAGGCTCATACATGTGCATACATATTTACGCAAGTTTGTAGGCGAAGCTGCTACAGGGGCAAGGGAAGCGGTGACAATTGGCGGCCATTCGTTTTTTTTTTTCGGCACAGCTTGGATTTTCTATCATCACACAAGTGGTGAACACAATGAGCGCAACAGACGGCAAACAACAGCTGTCAAATATTAGAATACACACGTTTTTAGGGGCACAGTTATTGAGGCAGCTGCACAAATACATAACTGTGTCCTTAAGACCGTGTGGATTTTAATATTTGACAGAACAGTCTGTCGCGCTCAATGTGTTCAGCACTCGACTCTTTGACAAAACGCTAGTTTCGGCCATTGGTTGATCGTGACAACGGAGATGCGAAAGATGCGTGTGACACTTGTTATGATGAATGTATGTACATATGTATGTGGCTGGCATTTGCTTTCGTAAACATGCAGACAAATGTGCCAAAGAAATAATATACATATGTACATATGTATATGCCCTAGAACTTCTATTGGTGCAAATATGGAAATAATAACGAAATAATGCGAATATGCATTTTTCATGAAGGTCATCAATTTTCTTTGAAGAAATGAAGATCATTTGACACATCTTCACTTTGTAATAGTCGAAATAAACATAACTTTTTTGAAATAATTTAAAAATTAAAAAATATAATTAAATTATTTTTTACCTAATTTATTACGACTTTTTAAAAAAATTAAAATTTTTATAATTTTTCTGAAAAAATGGTTCATGATACAAGATAATCACGCATATGTGACAATGGTTTATATAATACAACATAATCATGCATACATATGTGACTCAGATAATGCTTTTTTACATTCTCTGTGTGACTTTGTATATTTTTCTACAAAGCATTTTTTTCTTTATTCATTCTCGCATGAATTCAGTCGTTTTACATATGTTTCTGCCTGATTTCTGCTAAATAGCAGCGAGAATGGTGAAATTCCGTGTCACAATTTTATAAGTTCTGTTAGCCGTCCAATCGAACATCATGCAGATTTCGATTTGCACCTTCTCTATGTTCTACGTTCTCTGACTGAGCTATCTCAGTTCTAAAGTTTGCGGTTTGTGTAGCTATTAATCTAGCTACTGTATCGTCTATAGTAAAATTATTCACTGCCATTTTGAAAAATTATAAATTTATCTTGTTCTCTTAAAAATTCTTTATTCCTATCGCCTCTTTTTTATAATCGTTATTTTTCGTGTTTGCCTTTTTTTATATACTACTAGCTGACCCCGCAGCCGTTGCCCTGCGTGAATTTATGTGTTTTGAAATGAAAAGAAAGTTGAATTTTTATTGTGTTGAAAATCATTTGTTTTTTTTTTTTTTTGCGCAGTTTGATAAACCATTTTTTTTTGTTTTCTGTTCTGGTGCGTAAATATACAGGGTTTCCAACTCGTGAACACGCCACGTATACCTGGTCGTGTGAAAAACATGGCTTTTCTAGGTTTATGCCACACTTCTATCTATCTATCTTTTCGTCCTGTTGATTGTCATCACAAATGCAATTTTCTCTGGAAACGTAATATGTTTGAAATGAAATTACTGTCCCCTTATAATCGGTAACTGCGTCACAATTATTGGGGTTCTTTACACAGTTTCGGTGAATAAATGAAGATTGTGAAACATACTAATGACAGATCTAACTTTGAGATGCAAAATGCTGCGGCGTACCAAGCCTATCCAAAGAATTTAGAAATTCCACTGGATAATTCACGGCTTTGTCTTCATTGTCAAGACGATCGATCGATTTGTATGAGCGCAAACCCTTTTGAATTTGACTTTGAATCTTCCAGTTTAAGTCATTAACATCGGTGTTTTTGGCAACTAAAATTGCGCGGGCTCTCAAGCAATCGCAGTAATGACAATTTGCCATTGTTGGGATAAACGTGATGAGTTCTTCTTTCGTTGAAGTGAATTGACAATAGGCCTGAAAAATTTATATCCAACCAATGGAAATATCAATCGAAATTTGCCTATTTCCAATCATTAGCGATTACAATGTAAAATGTCATCCACAATATCATTTTTTCGTATCCCGCGATTCGTATTGACGCAAATGTGAAGGATGATACGTCGAAATAATCTGCGCGAAGAGTATGCGAACTTCAGTAGCATGCGGAGTAGCTTTCGCATCGTCCATCATTTGATTCCAGTTATTATCATGTTCCAGTAATTGTACTTGCTGGCTTGCAAACCCTCAACCATTCACAGTACGCAATGACTTAAATTAAGGTGAATCGCGAGGCGCACCATAGTCGGAAAACTTTCATGAAATGCAAAAGTGAATATCCTACAAAGCGCTTTATGGCAGTTCACGTATCACCCATTTGATACTTACTGATCTCATCTCATTCAAGGCCAATAATCGCAACGTTGCTTTCTTTGGTGATGTATTTGCAAACGTATTTCAGTGATTTCACCAAACTGTAATACTCAAGTTTTGAATGTGAATTAAACAACAGTGGCGAATATAGTACGATCCATGTGTTGTCAACTTCGATATTCACTCCTCTAAATTGAATGCTAAATGTTCTGCCAAGTTCGTCTGAAGAGCGACGCAGATACAGTGGAGATCCATCATTTCCAGTTTGCGTTTCCTAAAGAAATGCACGTGGATAGTGTTTCGTGCATTTATTGTCAGATATACAAATCGAAGAAGGATTGTGGTGCTCGCAATGTTCATGAACCATATTGGTTTTTACCACTTCGTATAATTCTAGATCTATCTCTGGATCAAAAATTTCCGCAAAAATGACTGCATCAATTTAATCTAATGTAACCACCATCCACCATCCAAAAAAGAAGAAGCGGCAAACCTCTTTTTTGCTCCTCAACAGTGTACATCCAGCATCTAACAGCACGTTGATTCAACATAAAGTCCATCAAACATCGTAACTGTTAATTGAAAAGTCGGTTTGTGACATCGGGACGATCGCTGAGTAGCTATCGCGGTCCATAATTCAGCACGTACTATATGTCACCGCATCCTGGGAGTACTTCCTGCATTGCCTTGCCTTAGGCTGCCATAAATTGATGCCAAATCGAACGCCGACCGATATTAGCGCGACCTCTTCATGGCTTCGAAACAAATTTCAATCTTTAATTGATCTTTTTATGAGAAAGGCGCATAAAGTTTTCACTGAATGATTTTCAAAAATTTTTCTTTTGAATAACTGGATTAAAAAAGCAAGCGACCGAAATTGAACGATTCAAATAATTTACAAATCAAAATATTGAAAAACAAAACAAACAAAAATTAAAAAAAAAATTATATGAAAATAAGTTATTTTTTGAAATTGTCCAATTTTCCCACCTTTCCTAATTAAAAGTATAAAGTATTTTTATTTTTAAACCTTCCCCGATCCACAACGAACACATTAAAAAAACAATTATTAAATTTGGTTCAGTCGTATGAAAGTTATGAGCGTACATACATTTTTTATTTTTTTTTAAAAGATATGTATTTGTGAGTTTCATGAAGCAGCATACATATATAGCAATACTCACAAAAATGTGGTTAAATTTTTTATATATATATTTAATGGGTGCATAAGAGATTATTTTTTCTTTTTTCTTAAATAAGGGCACTTGTGAGTGTCATGATTATTGATTTTGCAATACTCACAGTGAAACAATTTTGAATACTTAACGTTAGTAGGATTTTTTCCTATTTAATTGATAAGTATAGGCTTTACTTAAAACTAATTATATGTTGTTGTTGCTGTTGCTGCTGTTGTTACCGTTGCTGTTGATACTGTTGCGGTTATTGTTGCCTTTGCTGCTGCTGTTGCTTTTTTAGTAGAATTTTGGTGGTTGGTTGTGCGATGGTCGTCGTTGCCGGCCGGGTGTAAGGTTTAGATTAAGTAAGATGTTTTTGGCGAAATTTCTGATTTACAGAAATTTTTTGATTCTTTTGTTTTTATGAGGGGCTTTCAGCGTTTTTTATGCGAATGTCTTATGGATCCCCACACTTTCTTTTATTTCTTTGAAATTTTCACAAATGTTCACTTTCAGTTTTTTTCTTCAATTCAAACTTTGAAATCGCTTTATATTTGATGTTGTAGTTATTTGTTTTAAAATTTTTATGTTTTTTTTTTTGTAAAGCGTACGTTTGCTTGTTGTTTGCCCGTAATCCGTTTAGACGTGGCGCGTTCGATTGGCAATTGGTGGCACAAACACACACTCGAAATTTTTTCAATATTTTTCTAAGTGGCGCTGAGATTTTTTTTTGCTTATGTGTCTCTTTTTGGACTTAGCGTTTTTTCAACCTTTTTTACTTTGCCGTTAATTGCTTAACGCGTTTCTAATTGCTACCCTACGCTTTGAGTAATACACTAGTATTTTTATATTTCTTTTCTCCCGACTTCGCGATACTTGTTTGCGTTTTTTTGTTTTTGTTGTTTTTTTTTTTTTTTTTGTTTCGGTCAAACAGGAGTTTTACGATACTCCTGGCAGGATCGCCAATTAATAATGTGTTTTGTGGTTGAGCAACTACGGGCCACCGCCTCGTTCTCTTAATTATATTTTCTTAAATACAATATTTTGCTTAAGCCTAGATGCAAATATTAATCTTACATTCTAGGAAGTATATCTACAATCCACTGGAGATAGGACATACATTGTAGGACATATGTTACAAGTGGAAAGATTCATCTTACAATCTATGATTTTTGGACCACCTAAGGCGGACAGTATTAGCAAAGTACCATATGGGTTACATATTTACATATAACAGATATAGAATATGTTCATGTAATATGAACTGGTCTTATTAACTTGTACATAATGTGTCGGGGTTATCGACGATATATTTGCCGGTGTGCCAAATAAAATAAAAACTATTAGCGTTTGGATAACAATTCGGATGTGTATATTCAAGTAATTACAATATATGTATGTACATATATGGGTTAATAAATATAATTGTGGGTATACAATTGAGGGGTGGGTATGTATATATATATAAATATAAATAAATTAAGTGAAACCTGATGTGGTTATTTATTCCCGCGTTGAGATTTTGGATTCTGCTACTGTGATGCTGCTGTGGTTGTTGTTGCTGCTGATACACTGCTGTTGTGGTTGTTGTTACTGCTGATACACTGCTGCTGCTTGGCGCCTGAATGTCCGTCCGCTTTGGTGATTTGGTTTATTGTGTTTTGTTGGGTTCTTCGTTGTTATATTGGCGCTGTTGGGTGTTTTTTGCATTGTCCTCTAATTCGTATTTCGACGAGTTAGGAGGACAATGCAGGGATGTGTTCATTTGGTATGAACATGATGTATAGGCCACAGAAATTCAATTGGTATAAATATGGAAATGATAACGAAATAATGCGAAAATGCATATTTATGTATGTCATTTAATTTTTTTTTAAGAAATGAAGGGAATGAATGGAAGTGTTTATATGAGCAAGTTCAAGTTCAAGTTCATTTTATAATAGTCGAAATTAATATATTTTTGACATAATAATTTATTTAAAATTATTTTTTATTTAATGTTATCACATACAATTTTTACCATTTTTTGGAAAGCAATGGTTTTTATAACACAAAACAATCACGCATATGTGACAATGGTTCATATAGTACAAAATAAGCATGCATATGTCACTCAGAGAATGTTTTTTTACATTCTCGTGTGACTTTGTATATTTTGCATATTTTTCTACAAAGCAATTCTCTTTATTTATTCTTAGTCATTTTACATATATTTTTCTGCCACTGCACGTGCTCAATTCTGCTAAATAGCAGCGAGAATGGTGAAATTCCTTGTCACAATCTTATAAATTCTGTTAGCCCTCCTATCGAACATCATACAGATTTCGATTTGCACCTTCTCTATACTTTACATTCTCTGGTTCAACTACGGACAAGCATGTAAACTGTTAAGAGCCATGAATTTTCTATTAGTGGATTTCACCACTTTTGGCTCGGCAGGAGAAACTTTAACAGAAATGATTGAACAGAGCTGAGAATTCAATGAAAATTATGCTCAGAAATATATGTACATTGCTTCTACAGACGCCTGTTGGCCTTTTGGCTTATAGTTTTTTGCGTTTACATGCAATCATATCAATGATATGAATATAATTTTGCGAATTTTTGTGAATTCATGCAAAATTGATAACATTATAATTAAATTATGCTAATTTTAATATTTGTAGTTAAGGTCCAAATAAAAGCTACTTTTTAAATATTTCTTATCTTTGATAATATCATATAATTTCGTATTTATTTACATATGCTATGTATGTATATGAAATAATATAATAATAATAATAATATGTATATGAAATACAACAGCACTCAAAGCACACATTGATGTCCTTACGACTCAACTCAATTCGTTAAAAACCGACTTCGATGCATTAAGGACACAGTCACAGTTTTCGATGACCACGGTACCAACTATGCTGCTCTAAAACCACAAATCGCACAAGCAAGCCAAATAAGCGCAGAAATTTTTAAATGCCTACCAACATTTGACGGAGCAGAGGGCGAATATAACCCTTGGCGCATCCAGGTGTGGACACAGATGGAGAATATAAAAGAATTTATAAACAGCCCTGAGTATTACAATTGCGTATGCATAATCAGAGCAAAAATAATAGGAGCTGCTTCTAAAGTTCTATCAGTTAATGGAACTCAACTTAATTTCTATGATATAATCAACCGCTTGGATTATATCTATTCGGATAAACGACCACTACATGTCCTGAAAGAAATAATGATGAAGAAAAAGCAAGGAAGTAAAACTCTCACTGAGTTCCGCGACGAAATACATCAAGCCTTAACATTGATTCAACAAAAAAATAGAAACAATGGAAGATAATATGCGAGCTGGAAGATTATCAGACGTGAGTGATGACGCCATCCGCACATTTATTATGGGACTCCGGAGCAACTACACCAGAGGTATACCTTATTCAAATAAACCAAAGAGTCTTGGTGAAGCATAAGCGATTGCTTGCACCATCTACCATGATAATCAGGATCCACACTTCAAGAGCACTGTTCCCCGTCGATATGATTCGAGACATGAAGATCAGACCACCTTTTATCACCAAAGGAATAATCATCAACAGAGACCAGCATATCGCGTTAATCTTCAACGGCAACCAACGTATGAAGAGAGAAGGAAACATAATTCTGGTAGCTACATCCAGCGAAATGGCCAACAACAATCAAAACCTATGTATACCAATGGAAGTGGACTTTTCGCACCAATACGTGAAGCAAACGCATCAAAACTCACCAAGAAATCCGCCTCACTAACAAATCCATTTAAAAGGGAGAGAAACGTATCATCCCAAAACTCTAACCACAATAAAGTACAGCGTATCAACCAAACCGAACAAGCTGACATAGAATATGTGAACATCTCTAACTACAAGGAAAATTTTGAATCTGGCAGTACTTTTTTAGGCGAATAAACGGGTTGCCATGCATCCAGACGAAATGCGGACTAACAGGCACACCCGTCACTTTACTAGTGGACTGGATCCACAAATAACTACATTAGTAAGAACTGTAACATAGGTAGATCAGTATTAATAAAATCATTTAGAACAAAAACTCTTCATGGCTATTCGGTTATACATTCAAAAAAAGTGATCACAATGTACGGGCATCACTTAGTATCCTTTGAAATAAGCGAATTAAAAGAATTCGACATAATCTTAGGTGAACAAGGTCTCAGATTAATTAAGGGAGAGATTAACCTCATTGATTATAGTTTAAAGTACCAGAAGAAAGTAGCAGGAAAAAAGCAACCTTTCATAAATTATACTGTAGATAATGCCAAGTATGAGGAGGAAATTAAGGAAATAATGAAAGCAAATGAAAATATTAGTGACACCCTACAATTCACAACTATCCAAGCTACAATTAGGACGCAAACAGAAGATCCTATTAGGACAAAACAATACCCTTACCCCGTGGCTGACCATGACTTCGTCAATAAAGAAATAGATAGGCTTTTAGAAAATGGAATAATTCAGCCGAGTAAAAGTCCGTACAATTCCCCTATTTGGACTGTTCCAAAGAAAGGATTAGACGAAAATGATAGACCTAAACGGAGAATGGTGGTTGACTATCAAAAACTTAACGCGCATACTATAAACGACCGATATCCTATACCTGATATTAATATGACAGTTCAAAATTTAGGTAAAGCTAAAGTTTTCTCGACCATCGATTTAGAATCAGGATTCCATCAAATTTTAATAAAGGAATACGATCGCGAAAAAACCGCATTTGCAGTAAATGGCGCAAGGTATGAGTTTGTTAGGATGCCGTTTGGACTTAAGAACGCACCCTCAATCTTTCAACGATGCATAGACGACATTTTGCGACAATATATCAGTAAATTTACGTTTATATAGACGATGTTTTAATATTTTCTTCTACGTCTGAAGAACACATAGAACATATTCGAACTATAGTCAATGCACTGCATGAAGCTAATATGAAAATTTCGGACGAAAAGTCGCATTTTTTCCAGGAATCTGTTGAGTACCTTGGCCACATAATTAAACATAACAGAGTAACGGTTGATCCAAGAAAGATTCAAGCTATAAAAGAGTATCCAATGCCAAAAACCTTAAAAGAACTCAGATCATTTTTATGTTTGGCTAGCTACTATAGGAAATTTGTAAAAAACTTCGCACAAATCACTAAACCACTAACTATACACCTACGAGGTGACTCAGTAATGATTTCAAAAAATCAAAGTGCGCGAGTAGAAGTAAAGCTCGATGAAGCGGCAATTACTGCCATAGAATAAATAAAAGATGCTCTGCAAGAACAGGTAGAACTTTATCAGCCGGACTTTACCAAACCATTTGAACTAATTACCGATGCCAGTAACCAAGCAATTGGAGCAGTTTTCTTCCAATTTCGCCAACCTATTGCTTTTATTTCTCGACACTGAAAAAAATTGCAGCACAAATGAAAAAGAACTTCTTGCAATCGTGTGGGCGCTACAGAAGCTCCGCAATTTTTTATACGGCATCACTGATTTAACCATTTATACTGACCACCAATCACTCATTCATTCTGTTTCGGAAAAAAACCCGAATACCAAATTAAAAAGGTGGAAGAATTTTATTGAGGAATTTAGTCCCAAACTTGTCTACAAACCTGGTCAGCAAAATGTAGTAGCTGACGCACTCTCCCGTCAACAAATCAACAATACAACAGATTGTTCTCAACATTCAGCACAGAGCTCTCCAACTGACCAAATAAAGAGGGTGAAACAACCTTTGAACTCATTTAAAAATCAAATAATACATATTCTAGATCCCACAAAAGAGCCAATTGACTCCCAAACCACTTTTCCAGGTAGGACGCGTCACACATTTTATTACAAAAATAAGCAAGATTTTTTAACAAAACTACAAAAAGTGGCTAAACCCAATGTAGCTAAAGCACTAAGAATAGATGAAGAGTTAATATTCCATTTTAAGGATGATATTATTTCCCACTTTCCCAATTGTACCCTTGTGATAGCACCAAACTAACTAATTGACAAAAACACACAGACGTGCACACCGAAATAATAAAAAACAATGTGCAAGAAATATTGCTTAACTACTTTTGGTCTAAAATCAGAGAAATGTACAAGAAAGAAGCGATAGACTATCAAATTTGTTTGACAAACAAATACGAACGACAAGCAAACAGACAACCTATTGGAAAAACACAAATACCCACAAAAACTGGAGAATATATACAGATGGACATATTTCACATGAATAGTTGTATGTATATAAGCTCTACCGACAAATATTCGAAGTATTGCCGTCTCCGAAAAATTCATACTAAAACAAACTGTCACGAACATATTGAAGGAATACTTACAATACTTGTATCCAAATGCAAAACATCTAATGACTGATAACGAAAATGTATTTATCAGCAACATGGCAAAGGACGTTTATACTCGACTACATATACAGCATGCTGCCACATCATTAAATCACTCGACAACTAACGCTCAAGTAGAACGGTTGCACAGTACGTTGATTGAAATCAGTACGAGTTTAGCTAGTGAAAATAATACGACTCCAAGTGAAGAACTTTTTAACGCCATCCGACAATATAATTCTACAATTCACTCGTCTACAGGACTCAAACCTGAAGTACTTTTCTTTAATCGCGAAAAGTATCCCGAGATTAAAGAAATCCTTCAGAACAATCAGGAGAAGCTATTGCTAAACCACAACAAAGGACGAAGAAACATCATGTATAAGCCAGGAGATATCATATATTCCAAAACAGATCGTAGGAATAAAATTGCTAAACGATATAATCAGCACAAAGTTAAGGAAGATCGCGGGGACACGATCCTTACAATGAGAGGAAAAATTATTCATAAAGACAACATCCGCAAACAAGCCACACAATGCAATCCGAGACGGTATTAATTAATCTATTTTTATTATTTGTTATATCCCATTCTGATCTAATCACAGATCTTAAATTCAAGAAGTATGTTTTAACAGAGACCGATCTAGTCTACCTATTTGAAAATACGTCTAATCTGTACCACGTAGCAAACCTGTCAATTATCGTAGGTCCATACGAGAATATCATGAAATCCAAATACGTTGCAGGAAAAAAAGAAGAAATAATTCTTATTAATAAAATAGAGACACTTAAGACACAGCCTATACCTTCTAAACGTAGACTCAAACGCTCATTAAACTTTTTAGGTTCTATTCTCAAGTTTGTTACTGGTACTCCTGACCATGACGACCTTATAGAGATCAAGACAGGACTCAATCAGTTGATAAAAAACAATAATCAACAACGGAAGATAAACAGTCAATTTGAAAAAATACTAGAAACACTACACCCAAAGTCAATTACTGAAGAATTAATTATTACAGAAGTTTACAAGGAATTAGAAATAATCACGAATTTTGCCAAAACAGGGAACTTTTATTCTGCTACTTTAAACCTCAAAGACATTCAAGAAATTGCCTCCATAGAAGATTTTAACATACCCATAATTAATATTTTAGAATATTCTGATATTCATGTATGCATGTACAAAGATGCTATAATTACAATATACAAATATCCCGTAATAAATAACCGCTGTAAATTATATAACTTAATACCTTTAGCATACAAACACCGATTGGATCTCAAGTTGCAAAATCTGAAGCGAATTTAAAAAGAACTTCCAAATGTAAAAATTACATATCTGGGATTAAATATTTGTAAACAGGAGTCTCCCGACAACTGTATCATCCCATTGCTTGAAAATAATAAGGCAAAATGTAATGTTATTCAAGAAAATAATAGACCACTTATTGTGTTAGATCACGTAAATATAATTATTGATAGAGAACATCTGTGGAACTTAACACGTTGTCCGTTCCACAGATGTCCAAACCTGTTACAATTTAATCACAGTACTAATTTAGATAATAAGGTATATTTCAATAACGATCAGGAAATTAAAGATGTGATTCATGCCCACCAAGATGAACAATTAGAAGTTCTAAAAATATTAAGCTCCAATTCGTTCAATTCCAATTCAAATGTATAAATACATGATTCCTATTGAAGAACAACCAGAAAAGTTCATATTGTACCTAATACTTATTGTAATACCTTTAGCTTTATTAATCTATGCTGCTGTAAAATTATGCGAATGCTATCGAGTACATTTAGAAGATAAAAAGAAACGATTATTCCGCCAAACATACGCGATCGAAGTTCGTCGACTCCAAGCCCAGATGACTGGAAATGAGGACGTTTCATCTTAACACAGGGGAGAGTTAAGGAACGTTTCATTTCTCAGAAAAACAACCAAAACATCTCTTGTTTATGTCGAACCACGCATAAACAAATAGTGATAAGCAATTCCAATATATGGTGTGAAATATAAATGGTATCATACATAACAAGTGTTATCTCCTGCACGCTATTCTCTCGGGACTGTTTGTAACGACAAACAATCGACTGTAGATAGTAAGGGTATTCCATCAAACTCATAAATGCCTCATAAAACTCATAAACTCGTAAAATTCCGTGCCTTATAAATGAGCTGTCAAAATTTGTATGAAAAAAAGTTTACGCGTTTCGTATAAAACTATGAGGCAAATTCGACGCGTATTTGCTTCATAAACTGATATTTTGTTTTAGTGTTGCCATTACACAAAAATAGTTTACATTTAGTGCTTCAAAAAAGTAAAGTTTTTAGTGCAGTCAACACTACTTGCAAAGTTTGTGCTTGTTGCAAAATTTTGTTTAATTTAAAGAAATAAAAACTATATGAAACCTTTGTATAATGAGTGCATCAGTAAGTATTACTTAAATAAAACAAATGCAACACTGACAGAAAAGTCAAAATACCTATTTACGCGGCTTTTATAAGTATGAAAAAAAGGAGCGTTCCCAAAATCTAAAGCGTAAATTTTTGAGCTTATAAGTTTATACATTTACGAGTTTGGTGGAATACCCTAAGTGTGTCTATCTTCAAATAACATAGCAGACAGCAAATAGAAACTAGTACCATAAAGTATTTGTATTTAGTCTTAGGTTTGTAATAATAAAGGAACTTGCCCTGACGGTGCAAAGTACATACAAAAGTGAATCAATTGTGATTAACTCGCACGCTTCTCTATCTTTACCTACACACATATGTATGTATGTATGTGCGTATGATAAAAATAATATATGCGTACGCATGTAAATCAAAAAACACAAACATTCTTCTGGAAAAACAACAATAGTTTACAAAATCATCATACATACTTACAATATGAGTACACATGTAAATATGTGCGTATGACATTCTCACACAAACAATGCAAACACAACATACATACGTTCACATGTGGATATGTCACCCGCAAAAATTACATATATTGTTCTACAAAAGCAACAATCGTTTGAAAAAGCATCAGAAACCAATATTGCAGCCAAATCGCCGACGTAAAAATTTATAGTAAATTACACAACAACAAAATTTTCATTCATGAACGCAAACGTACTTTCAAAAAGCATATTCGATTCATTCATAAAAGCAGACGCCATTACATCTCCCCGAGCATGCCTTGAATACAAGCGTCTTTTGGCGACGATTTCAAAAGCTAAAAATCATAAATTGAATATATTTCTGAAATGTATGAGAAGGAAAAAGTGTCAACCACGCAAAAATACGTATTAAAATATTTTAGAATAAAATTGACAACATAGATTGTTTGTCGATTTCCAATTCAAGAAATGTTTCAAAGAAAACATTCAATATTCCTCTGATTTATGTGTACAGTCAATCCCGGTTAGGTAGTACTCCGCTTAGATGAAAATTAAATCCCTCCCTCATCACTCTTAACAGCCTATATTATATCTTGCTGCATCTCACGATTTGTTTTTTGAAATACCTAGAAATTATTGTTTTAAGTACGACACATTTAACCCTAACTTGGGCACCAACTGTTTACTACGATTTCGGGCACTATTTACATTTGTAAATACGTACATTTTTATATGTTATTTTAGAGAGAAGTTGATATTCTGTAAAAATCTAATAATTAGAGAGAGAAAGAGAGTAACTTTTAAGAATAATATTTGTCTTGCTGGGCACATGCTAGTGAAAATAATAGCTATTTTAAAAATCGAATATTTTCATATGTAAATAGAGACCAAGTTAGGGTTAAATATCCGCAGTTGCTTATGTACCAAATTATATTTCTATTTTTATCAAATTGCAAATATCTGTATCTTTGATTGTGGCACATAACTGGAATTCACTGTATTTGTCAAGGAATGTGAAAAATATTTTGTAATTCTGAAATATCGCGACTGCGTCGATATGTATGCAAGTTCACACGCAAATATACATATTTACGCTTGTTTGTAGGCGAAGGCAAGGAAAGCGGTGACAATCGGCGGCCATTCGTTTATTTTTTTCGTTGTCCGTGACAACGGAGTTTTTGTATGAAACAATGGTTGTATATATTTACACACAAATTGGTTTATGGACAAATTTACAAACATTATGCGAATGATTCTTTCAAATTTGTTTACGTTCACACAAAATTACATACGTACATATGTGAATATGTGAACATTATGCGTATGGTTTTATAAAATCTTTTTAAATGCTTATGTGAATCTGTGCGATGGCATGGTCTTTTAAAACGTTATCAAAATCTTTAATGCCCAAAGAAAACAAATACATAAATGTGTATATAACACTGTGTATTAACTTAAAAAAACTTTATTAATTATAATTGTATTTATTATATTAAGTAATTATACAAATATTATTAATGGAATTCATCATTAATTAGATCAAATTGCACATAAGTATGTACATGAATACTTACGTGCTTTGATATCAAATATGTATGTACAGTAGACTCGCGGTAACGTGAACTATTAAAAACCGAGCGTGTTTACGTTTGCGAGGTTGTTCACGTTTTCGAAGGTATAATTTTTAAAATTTTTCAAATAAATTAAACATGTGTTTTAACTCAAATTCATTTATTTTTATTTTATAAAAATAAAAAATACCTATTGAAATTATTGGAAAAATGGCTTATCTTTTTTTGGATTTTCTTTTTTTTTGCAAATTGCGGACCCCGGCTTTTTCGCGGAGCCGTTTAAGTACGCTGATATTTGTTGGACTTATGTTTTCATCTTCCGCCCATTCCAAAGCTTTATTAAAACTGTTGATTGCTTCACTAGGCTCTATTCTTGTATGTGGTCATTCCAGATAACTATTCTCGCTTTCACTTTCATCACTAGTTAAAACCTCGTTCCTTTCGGTTGAGTTAGGCAAATCTTCAGTCCATTCATTGATATCAGCAATTGAAAAGCTAACCTGCAAATACACAATTTAAATCAAATGAGTTATTGGATGGAAGAAAAGGTTCAAACCTCTGGATTAATTGAATGAAGCAGTTCTATTGCGCGTTCTTGTTGGCAGTTAATTTGTAAACAAATCCTTTCTCTCAAAGTACCTAATGGAATATCCTCATCACAGTCTTTTTCATCTTTTATATAGCTTAAAATGTTCTTCCAGCATTTTGCTATTGTTTCCTTTTCAAGACGTTGCCAAGCTAAATCTAAATAGCCAATGGCGTCTCTTAACGCCAATTTCTTTAGGGCTTCATTAACATCAATCCCTGTGGCTACAATTGATGCCAAAAGACTGTTTCTGTAGAAAAGTTTTGTAAGTCGTATGCCATTTTGATCCTTTGGCTGTATGAGTGGAGTGACATTAGGGGGCATAAACATTGCAGTTATTAACTCGTCATCTGATCTCAATTCATTTTCGGGAGGATGAGATGGAGCATTGTTTATCAACAGCAGAGCTTTATTGGGCAATCCTTGATCTTTGAAAAATTTCCTGACCTACAATAATAAGAAATACACATGTAAAAGTTTGAAATCACTAAAACAGATTTTTTAACCTGTGGTACAAACGAATGGTGAAACCAATGTTTAAAAATGGCAGCCGTCATCCATGACGACTTGGAGCAATTGTAGTCAACAGGAGAATCAAAATTTTTAAAAGAGCGAGGATTTTTTAACTATTTAGATTTACCTTTTTCTTTAACTATCAATCCATTGACAGGGTAACTGTTTAAGGAACCAACGGTAAAGCGCTTTTTAAAGTTTAGGAAGTTCAGAACACTTCAAAGTCTTCCGCTTTCCAGGCCCAGAAAATGTACTGTTAACACATTTTAAAATGTTCTCTTTTTTTTTTTAAGAGCGCAAATTGTTGATTTTGTAACACTGTACTGGTTTGCTAAGCTGGTTACGCTTGATCCTCCTTTTAATTTTTCTATTACATCAACTTTTTCCTTTAAAGACAAGTATTTTGGTCGTTTTTGTGACATTTTTCACGAATAACTTTAGATTAGATCCATCCCAGTATACTCATAAGCAACAATTTACGGGTATTCCCCGTTTTATAAAAACGATTCCCATAATTAGCATACAAATGTATGCATGTAGAATAGAAAATAACGTTTTAAATGCATTTTAAATATGTTCACGTTATAGGGCTTTCTCACCGTGTTCACGCTACCGAGTAGTCAGTGTAAAAAAAATTATGTTCATGTTAGCCGGTGTTCACACAAGGCGGTGTTTTTGTTACCGCGAGTCTGCTGTATATCTAGCATAATATCTATAAATGATAAGCTTAGTCGTCTGCGCATCTGTAAGCGTACATTTGTAAACATTGAAATTAGCATCACTTTTCTCATTTAACAATGAAAATGCTCAAATGTTAAATATTGGTGAAATCCGCTAAAAATATTTTTGTGGTGAAATCCACTAATAAAAAACTCAACTCCTTCAAAAAGAGGAACGTAGTGAAAATCGGCACACCATGAACCAGAGAACGTCTATCATAGAGAAGGTTCACCGCGCGGAGATCGTAAAAATATTTTTGGCTAACTCGGTCGAGATGAAAGAGTTCCACCACTGCCAGCTCGGCAGGAGAAATTTTAACATTTTCACTTGAACAGAGCTGAGCGTAGAGTAAAAATATGCTCAAATCTGTATACATATTGCTGTAACAGACGTATGTTAGCTCATTTGCTTATATTTTTATACGTTTGTATGCAATCATGTGTATTCGTATGAATTATTTTTGTGCTTATTATTGAATACATGTGCAATTGAATACATTTGAATTAAATTACTTTCTCAAAGCAATATCCGTTGTTAATGTGAAAATAAAGCCTATTTTATAATTATTTTTTGAATACATCAAATCATATTTATGTATATGTATACTTCATAACATACATATGTATATAACAGACTATCATAATATTATTAAAAAAATGAAATATATAATATTACAATAGTGATAAATATACATTAATCGTACATTTTATCATTCAAAACTTATATTCACATGTATCATGACCATACATACATATGGACATATGTGTTTATGTTCGCTTTCGCGAATTCAAATCATATTATCACTAATCAATATTAACATGCGCGCGCTGCTCATATGTATGTACCTACATAAATATAGGTATGCGTATGACATTGGCATTCGCAAATAACGCATACACAACATACATACTTATATGCGTTCACATGTAGGTATGTCATCCGCAAAAATTTCAAATATTGTTCTACAAAAACAACAAACGTTTCAAGTAGCATCAGCAGCATCACAAGCCAATAGGCATGGCAGCCAAATAATCGATGGCCAAATTTGTAGAAAAACACACTGCAACAACTTTTTCATTCATGAACGCAAGCGCAGTTTCAACCGGCAAACTCGCTTCATTCATAAACGCAAATGGTGTCGTCTCCCCGAGCATGCCTTTGCCTACACGCGTATTTTCGCGACGATGGCAAAAGCTAAAAATCATAAATTGAACAATTTCTAATATTTTGCTAGAAGGGAAAAGTGTCAACCCCGCAAACTCGCAAAACAAAGAAAGAAGTGACAAAAGTGGCAAAATACTGTTGTCGATTTATAATATTTGTCGATTCTAAAATATTTTTCCATGGCTCGCAAAAATCTCCGTCGATATGTATGCAGACTCATACGTATATATTCATACATATTTACACAAGTTTGTAGGCGAAGCTGTTTGAGCGGCAAGGGAAGCGGTGACAATAGACGATCGTTTACTTATTTTTTCGGCACGGCTCGGATTTTCTACCAACAACACAATGCTGTGTCGACAGATTGACTTGTTGACATGAAAGCAAAAAACGCGCTTCGCCATTGGTTGTCCGTGTCAACGGAGATTTCGCATGAAGCATTGAGTGTACATATTTACATACATAAGTATGTATGTCTAGACAAATTTACAAGCATTGTCCCTATGCCCTGTCGTATTTGTTTACATGCACACATAATTATATATGAGCAAATGTGCGACCGCTTGGTCTTTTAACATTGTATCGAAACGATTAATGACCAAAGCAAATATATATGTACATATTTAAGTATGTATGTATATAAATATATGTATGTCGTATCAAACCTAAGTGCATATATAAAATGCACATTTAGGTAGTAATACAAATATTTGCAAAGTTTTTATAGAATTCATCATAAAATAGGTAAATTTTAACATAGCTATATACATACTTATGTATTTAGTATATGCTTTGATACTAAATATATACGGAGCACATCTAAATTATATGCCGAGTCGGTTGCGCATAGGAAATAAACGAATCTGTAAATTTGTTTACATTGGAATTAGCATTATTTTTCTTATTTAACACTGAAAATGCTCAATTCTGCTTTTTAGCTGAACTAGACCAGCCTAAAAGTATACACCGAAATTGGTGAACGTTTGCATACGTATGTACATATTTATGTATGTATGTAAATCAGTGTTGTCCAATGCAATAGTATGTAGCTTTCACTTGTGTGCGTAAAGCGTTGCTGCAAACTGTGTTGGCAGAGAAGTACACTGAATAAATAATGAGCAATTTTTTTTTATAATGTTGATGAAAATGATTTAAGTTCAATTTGTACAAATGTTGATCAGTGCGTTTTCCATTACTTTGTCCACATTTATCTCAGAATTATACTCCTTAATTCGAAAGAGGTCAGCTATATGTTGATCCGAAAGATTGTTTCTATACTTATTTTGGACCAATTTAAGTGTTGAAAATGAAACTTCACAGCTATATGTGGATCCAAACATGGAATACTTTTTTTTTTATATTGCATATCTTTATTTACAAGCTGTCGTAAAACAATAAGTAAATGTAATTGACTGATATAATTCACATTGATGCATTAGTGAAATTTGGCCTTAAAGTAAGGTATGATTATTTTTGCATTATCTACTTAATTAGTTCTTACGATCTAAAGGGCAGGTCTAGAGGATGCAGTCTTTGAAGTCGTCGTGTGTCTTCACTGTTGTCTAATAAGTTTATGTCGTGTGTGTTGGGATGGAAATTTAGTCTTGTGATGTATTTAGAGCTGTATCTTTTTATTTCGTCAATTACCGTAGATGTGTTCAGATCCTTGTGGAGATGGATATTTTTGATATATCACGGAGCCTTAGCAATCAGTCTAAGAGTTTTTGACTGGTATCTTTGAATAATATTTAAATTGGATTTACTTGCAGTACACCAAATTTGAATGCCATAAGACCACACAGGTTTTAACACAGCTTTGTAGAGAAGCATTTTGTTTTTCAGACTAAGTTTAGACTTGGGGCCAAGCAACCAATACATTTTTCTTGTTTTAATTTTGAGCTGTGTTCTCTTGGCTCTAATATGTTCACGACAAGTAAGTCTTTGATCTAAATGTAATCCGAGGTATCTTACACTATTGGATTTAGGAATTATGACTCTATTAAGATGGGGCACTCTTCTTTTCTCAATATGAAGTTTATTTGAGCAGATTTTGAGGCGTTTACCGAGATGTTCCAGTTTCTAAGCCAGGATTGCAATTGATCTAGCTGTGCTTGTGCGGTTTCAGCAGCTTCACTAGACGAGTAGGAGGATGAAAGTATAGCAGTGCCGTCTGCGTAGGTGGCAACTATTAATTTATCGTTTTCTAGTATTGGCATGTCTGCGGTAAAAACTGTGTAGAGCGTTGGTCCCAGAACACTACCTTGGGGGCTTTTATCTCGTGTATGTCCGAGATTTCGTCTTGAATTTTAACGTAGAAATGCCTGAAACTCAGAAAAGATCTGAGGAAAAGATAGAGCGGGGTATATAGTATCTTTTTAATTTTGTACAGTAGGCCTGAGTGCCAGACTCTGTCAAATGCCTGCTGAATGTCTAGGAAAATCGCACAACAATACTTCTTCTCTTCCAGGCTACAAAGTATAGATTTGACAATACGATGGCATTGTTCCGGTGTACCGTGCATTTGTCTGAATACATGGAATATAATTTAAAACTTTGTGTTTTTATGTTATAATATTTTGTTTCATCTATTTTCTTCCGAAAATTAATCCCTGATTCAATAGCCAATGATAAATCACTCCGCATCTTTAGTAATTCTTCTTGAACCTCAGGGTCTTGGTTATGAAGGGTGCAATATAAGGGATTATTATGAAGCTCTATTACATTTCGAATGATATTAAATCTATTTTCATAATTTTTAAAACGTGGTTAACTATATCTACATATGTTTCTAATTTGTTTGATTGGAAAATTCCTGAATAATAGCTGTTGTACATAGCATATTTGTTGAATCATTTTTCTTGACCTGTTCTATTAAAATTTTGAGTTTGTATCCAAATTGGTCTATTGAATTTAACAAATCGAATATGTTTTTATTTTTTCCTTGGAGCGAAAGGTTTAATTTATTTAAAAGTTCTGTGAAGTCGCACAAAAAAGCTAAGTCCAATAAAAAATCTGGACTTTTCAAAGAGGTGAGAAGAGTTTGTGAAGAGGAAGAAGAATCTTGCTCCAAACACAATACAATTTCTTTTCGCAGGTCAAAGACCCTTTTTAGACTTTTGCCTCAGCTTAGCCAACGAACTTCGGTATATAGAGTAGATCTCCATGTTCGGCGTGCAATTCGTCTAAAAATTGTTTGAATTTTCGATTTCAGAGGGCATGGTACCCTCCTTTTATTTTATTTATTATTTTTTTGGATGGATATAGCCATTCTGCTATTTTCGTGGTGAAACACACTTATAATTTGTCTGTGGTGAGACTCTTCCATCTCTGCTGAGTACCCCTTCGAAATGTTACGATATTTGAAACGTGAACCTTCCCTATGATAAACGTTCTCTGTCTATATTATACGTTCTCTGCTTAAAGAACGCAAGTTATGTGCAGAGAACGTTTAAGATAGAGAAGGTTCACGTCGCGAAGAACGTAAAAATATTTTTGGCTAACTCGGCAGAGATGGAAGAGTCTCGCCACAGACAAATTATGAGCGTGTTTCACCACGAAAATAGCAGAATTGAGCATTAAATTATGCTCAAAATTATATATTGCTCTAACAGACGTACATATGTTCGCTCTTTTGCTTATCTTTTTATACGTTTATATGCAAACATATGTACTCAAAAGAATTCGTTTTGTGCATATTTATGAATACTGGTGCATTTGAATACATTTTATTAATTAATTTTTTCAAAGCAATATTGGAAATTAAATCCTACTTTTTTAATTATTTCGTGTATTTGATATATATATGTATTCATTCTTATGTGTATACTGCATTATATACTATGTATGTATGTATGTATTTAACAAATTATCATAATATATTAACAAAATTAAATATGTATATTAAAATAGTATCATGATAACACATATGTATGTGTTTATGTTCGCTTTCGCGAATTCAAATCACATTATCACTTATCAGTAGTAGCATGTGCGTGCTGCTCATACATATGTACATAGATATGCTCGCATGACATTGACCCACCAATAATGCTTACACAAACTTACATACAGATATGCGTTGACATGTAGATATGTATGTCACCCGCAAAAACTACAAACATAGCTTTATAAAAACAGCAATCGTTTGAAATTGCATCATACATACTTACATATATGCGTACACATGTAAATATGTGCGTATGACATTCCCACACAAATAATCCATACACAACATACATACTTATATGCGGTGTTCACACAAGGCGGTGCTTTTGTTACCGCGAGTCTGCTGTATATCTATCATAATATCTATAAATGATAAGCTTAGTCGTTTGCGCAAAGGTGGGTGTAAATCTTCAAAAGATATTGTTGGCCCGTACCAACAATTATGCCCGATTCGCATACAGCGCATACGTGCTAAAGCACCCCCTTGCCCACAGACCTGTGTTTCCCTGCGGAACTACCTATAGGCTTTCCTTCGCAGGGCAGGTATTGTTTAAATATATAACATCTCTTTTATATATAACTTCTTATTTTGTCATACGTTTGCAGTTTCTCGGGACTGCACTCTTGGTCTTATTGCGATCTCCTCTTCACGCAGCCTTTGCATAATATATGTTATTATCCCACATACCATATCCCATGCTAGGTGCGATGTTAGCATAAATTTTACCACATCCCTTGAGCGTATGGGTAAGGGCTTTCCTACTTTTTCTGAAAGTATTTTCCTTTCCTTTTGGAAGCGGACACATTCCACCAGTATGTGATCTGCCGTTTCATTGTGATTTTCACAGTGCATGCAGAGTGGAGATTCCACATGCTTATATTTGTACAGATAGCTTCGGAAGCAGCCGTGGCCAGATAGAAATTGTGTGAGGTAGTAGTTCACCTCCCCATGATCCCGCGTAACCCATTCTCTTATGTTGGGTATCAGAGAGTGGGTCCACCTTCCTTTCGTTGAGGTATTCCATCTCTCCTGCCATTTTTGGAGGCACTTCTCGTTGATTTTTTCCATTTCTTGCTTATATTGGCTAGGTGACATGCTAGCCCTCATGGCTCGAACTGATGAGCAACGCTCTGCTGCTATGTCTATGGGGAGTCTTCCAGATATAACGTGGATTGCATCATCCGACACTGTTCTAAATGCACAGCAAGTTCTCAGTGACGCCAGTCTGTGGACCGAGGCAACTCCTCTCATATATGAGCTATGTTTAATAGCAGATATCCAAATTGGCGCCGCGTAAAGAATGATGGAGCTACTGATACTTGTCAGCAGCTTCCTGACTTGCTGTCTGGGGCCTCGCATATTGGGCATTATTCTCGCTATTGCCGACACGGATCTCGCCGCTTTGGTGTGTGTGGCTATTAAGTGCTGCTTAAACGAGAGTCTTTGATCTAGGATTACACCAAGATATTTTAGATGTGGACTTGACTTTATTGTATGCCCATCAATACATATCTCGATTGTTTCCACCTTTTTTCGACTACTCATCAGAACAACCTCCGTTTTGTGGGCTGCTAGTTGTAAGCCAGCGTTTTCGAGCCATCTTTTAATATTGCTGATACTTTCGTTGCACTTGTTCCTCGCCTCGTCCAGGGTTTTCGCTACTACTACGAGCGCAATGTCGTCCGCATAACCTACTACGTTCACCGCATCTGGCATCGCGACTCTCAGAACCCCATTGTACATAACGTTCCAGAGTACAGGGCCGAGAACTGACCCTTGCGGAACACCGCCTGTAACTTTGTATGTTTCAGGTCCACATTCTGTTTCGTACCCTAATACTCTGTTGTCAAAGTAGCTGGCTACAATTCGAATAAGGTAGTCTGGAACCTTTAGCTCTGTCAGGGCTCTAATGATTAGAGTCCAGTTCGCTGTGTTGAAGGCATTTTTGATATCCAGGGTAATGACAACACAGTATTTTTTGTCACCCCAGCGCCATCTGCTCCCTTCCAATGCTTTCCCCGCAATATTGGTAACCGCATTTATCGCATCCACTGTGCTTCGTCCTTTTCTGAAACCGAATTGCATTGGATTCAACCCAGCGTCTCCTTCCGTATATTTCTCGAGTCGCTTGCAGATAATTGTCTCGAAAACCTTTCCAGCCGTATCAAGCATACATAAGGGCCGATATGACGAGGGTTCTTCTGGTGGCTTATCACCTTTGGGGAGAAGAACGAGGCGTTGACGCTTCCAACATTTGGGGAAGATCCCTTCCTTCAGGCAGCTTGTGTATGCGTTTTGGAACAAAGTTGGCTTCCTTTGGATGATACGCTTAGTTACGAAATTGGGTATTCCGTCCAGACCGGGTGCTTTGCCTATCTTAATTCTTTTCACCGCATGTAGTATTTCTTCGTGGGACACTTCAGCGATTTCGTCCGGGTAAATTTGAAGAATTGGCACTTGCATGGGTTCGCATCTTGGGAATAAACTACGAACTATCTTACGTAGGATTATTGGAGATATAGGCGGGCTTCTTGATTTACCTATTTTCTTCATCACGATTCGGTAAGCTTTTCCCCAAGGGTCGTTATCTACCTCTGAGATAAGCTGGTTAAAGGCGTTTTTTTTGCTTTTGGCTATAGCCTTATGGAGTTCTTTCCTTTTTTTCCGGAAGTTTATTAGGAGTTCCGCGAAATCCTCTCTTCCTCTAGCACGTTGTTGTCTACGTCGGAACTTGAGACATTCAGCTCTCAGTTGAGCTATTTCTTCGGACCACCAGTATAGTGGGGCTTTGTTTCCTCCGTCTTTTCTTCTTGGCATCGTGGCATCAGCTACCGTTACCAGTGATTTTGTTATGTGTTTTATCTGGTTCCGAGCGTTCCCTTGTAAATCCTCCTTTACTTGGCTAATGGCGTATTCAAGCATTTCTGTATCACAGACTTTTGTTCTCCAGCGTCTTATTACGCTTTTAGGTGCGAAAGAACCAGAGTTTTGCTTATTTTGTATTTTGATGTCAAAAATTATAGCTTGGTGATCACTGTGTGTATACACGTCCGAAACTCTCCATGAGGTTTGGGTTGCAATCGACGAGCTTACGAATGTGAGGTCAATATACGATGATGCTCTTCCTTTGATAAAAGTTGGTTTGTATCCGTTGTTAAGGAGTACAAGATCAAGATTTGCGAGTGACGAAAGTAGGGCTGTGCCCCTCGCGTTTGTGATCATACTCCCCCATTCAACCGCCCATGCATTAAAGTCACCTGCAATGACCAGCGGTGTCTTTCCTCTTGCGCGCGATGTGAGCCTAAAGAGCATATCCTGGAATTCAAAAAGGGATAGGCTCGGAGCGGCGTAGCAACTGTAAAAATGTATGCCTTTTATCTTTGCGTACACGAAGCCTTTTTCTTTAGTGGTCTGGGTATTTTCAAAAGGAATATTGTTCAATGTCCATATCGCAGATTTCGAATCTTTGTCTTCGACCCAGTTATCGTCATTTTTTGGGGTCTTATATAGTTCACTAAGTAAGAGTACGTCTGTGTTAAGGTCTAAGGCGGTTTTTGCCAGCAGTGCTTGGGCTGCCGAACAGTGGTTCAGATTTAACTGAAGGCACCTCATCTTTGCGGTCTTGCGGCAGCCTTTTTATAAGCTGGGCAGCTAAAGCTACCAGTCGGATGCTTATTTGTCCCATGTGGGCATAGGAGACATAGTGGCTCCCTGCTGCATCCTTTTGCGGCATGCCCCTTTTCTCCACATCTATAGCAGGAGCCGGTGAGATCTCTGCTGCTTTTACAGCTACGCGATATATGGCCAAACTCAAAGCATTTGAAGCATTGGGTAGGTCTTGTAATTTCCCGGACCCTACAATTCACCCAGCCTATTTTTATTTTGCTTGCGTCTAAAAGTTTTCTTGATGTTGCCAAAGGGACGCTAATAATGGCAATTTGCGTTTCATCTTTTAGCCGTCGCATAGATTTGATGGCACTACGTTCTACATGCTCTTCGTCGGGAAGTTTGTCGTTTATGGACGTACATACTTCCTCGGCTGTCGTTGCCTCGTCTAAGTCTCTAATTTCTAGCGTAACTGCTTGTGTTAGAACTTTAACTTTTGCCATGTCTTTTAGGACCTCTATTGCGCGTTCCTTGAGTATTTTAGAGGGCTCCTTCGTTTTTGCTTTAAGTTTTAGGAGAAGTTCACCTTTCGCTGTTCTCCTTGTTTTGCTCAAGCTGTCACCGAGGTCTTGAAGTCTGGGGTCTGATTTCATTTTCTTTAGCATTTCTGCGTAAGACATCTCACTGGTCTTCGAAATCACCAGGGCTTCTGTGCGCTTCAGTTTCCGGTTTGGGACCTTTGGTTCGGTTTTTTCCAACTCCGGTTCATTACGCTTGTTTTTCACCAGTTGCCATTCAGGTGCCTGATCATCCGGGGGAGCCCTTTCAGGTATTTTCGTTTGTTGCGTTTTACCAAGGTCTTTCCGTCTCTTATTCTTTGACGTTTCCTTCTCATTTTCAAGTTTTCTCTTCGCTTGCATCGCAATCACAAACCACGGCGAAGTTTGGGACGTGTTTTTCCTCCTTTCACAGGGATTTGGATTGGTAGCACACTCAGAGGCCGCTAGCTCATATAGTGAGGTTATCCGTCCTATTGTGTCCCTCATGGCCTGATGGATAGACCGTCTCTTTCCATCCTCAAGCATAGTGACCAGATTGCCAATCTGTTCTCCGAGTTGATAGAAGGCTGGCATATTTCCGCCAGTAATGGGTTTCCTTGCTATAGGGGTTACATTTTGCTGCTTGTCTTGTTCATCACCCACTGCTGTGCTGCTTTCGTGGTTGGTATGAAGTGGCGGTGTTCGCATGACATTTGAGCTTCGCCTAAAGGCCATGTGCTCGTTTACATTTTCAAGTTCAGCTTCTGTGATATTTTTAGAGTTGTTTGTGGTGTTCATTTTGTTGGGTCCCCCCTCGAGGCCGCTATCTCTGCTCGCTATGTGCAATCGCCGTGATGATCCCGTGGTTATCTTTGCAATGCAGGGAGGTCACGCAAGGGTTGACGTAGGTCCTTATGGGTACATACGTTCAGTGCCAGATCAGCGTTAATCGGGAGCAAGGCTCAACCGAAATTGCAGCGCCAACTCAATGACGGCAAGCATCGAACGTACCTCGAGGCCTTGCCGGGGTTTTAGCGGGACGGAAGGCAGACGTAACATTAGCCGGTGAGCCATTTCGGCAAGATTTCACTCCGCTTACTAAAGTCACCGAATGCTAGGTCTGTCAGCTCCAATGTGCAAATTTTGAAAACCGTTTCCAGTAGATTTCCACCAGAGTCTTACTGGGCTTAGAATCTGGTATCCGTTTTGAAAGAATTATTTCAATACCCGTATATTGTTGGTTGGTTCAGCCGCTCCTGACCTGGAGGCAGACGCTGCCCAGTGAGCCGCTCAATCTGAGTCAGACGCTCCCGGGATTTTTCTTTGTTTGACACGTAGTTTTGGGCGGTGTCGGTTCGCCCCATCACAGAGACTTCGTCGGGTAGATATAACCTTTTAAGCTATACCCTCCATCCCTGCTGCTTTGGTCGGGGACTGCTTATTGGTTATTCGCAGCTAACCTTCATATCTGGAGGCCGTTCAACTATCCGCCACCTGCTGACCCCCACAGTAGCACAAGCTAGCCCTGTGCTAGCGCATCTGTAAGCGTACATTTGTAAACATTGAAATTAGCATCACTTTTCTCATTTAACAATGAAAATGCTCAAATGTTAAATATTGGTGAAATCCGCTAAAAATATTTTTGTGGTGAAATCCACTAATAAAAAACTCAACTCCTTCAAAAAGAGGAACGTAGTGAAAATCGGCACACCATGAACCAGAGAACGTCTATCATAGAGAAGGTTCACCGCGCGGAGATCGTAAAAATATTTTTGGCTAACTCGGTCGAGATGAAGGAGTTTCACCACTGCCAGCTCGGCAGGAGAAATTTCAACATTTTCACTTGAACAGAGCTAAGCGTAGAGTAAAAATATGCTCAAAACTGTATACATATTGCTGTAACAGACGTATGTTAGCTCATTTGCTTATATTTTTATACGTTTGTATGCAATCATGTGTATTCCTATGAATTATTTTTGTGCTTATTATTGAATACATGTGCAATTGAATACATTTGAATTAAATTACTTTCTCAAAGCAATATCCGTTGTTAATGTGAAAATAAAGCCTATTTTATAATTATTTTTTGAATACATCAAATCATATTTATGTATATGTATACTTCATAACATACATATGTATATAACAGACTATCATAATATTATTAAAAAAATGAAATATTTATAATGTTGATGAAAATGATTTAAGTTCAATTTGTACAAATGTTGATCAGTGCGTTTTCCATTACTTTGTCCACATTTATCTCAGAATTATACTCCTTAATTCGAAAGAGGTCAGCTATATGTTGATCCGAAAGATTGTTTCTATACTTATTTTGGACCAATTTAAGTGTTGAAAATGAAACTTCACAGCTATATGTGGATCCAAACATGGAATACTTTTTTTTTTTATATTGCATATCTTTATTTACAAGCTGTCGTAAAACAATAAGTAAATGTAATTGACTGATATAATTCACATTGATGCATTAGTGAAATTTGGCCTTAAAGTAAGGGTGATAAGTAAATGTATCGTATGATTATTTTTGCATTATCTACTTAATTAGTTCTTACGATCTAAAGGGCAGGTCTAGAGGATGCAGTCTTTGAAGTCGTCGTGTGTCTTCACTGTTGTCTAATAAATTTATGTCGTGTGTGTTGGGATGGAAATTTAGTCTTGTGATGTATTTAGAGCTGTATCTTTTTATTTCGTCAATTACCGTAGATGTGTTCAGATCCTTGTGGAGATGGATATTTTTGATATATCACGGAGCCTTAGCAATCAGTCTAAGAGTTTTTGACTGGTATCTTTGAATAATATTTAAATTGGATTTACTTGCAGTACACCAAATTTGAATGCATTAAGACCACACAGGTTTTAACACAGCTTTGTAGAGAAGCATTTTGTTTTTCAGACTAAGTTTAGACTTGGGGCCAAGCAACCAATACATTTTTCTTGTTTTAATTTTGAGCTGTGTTCTCTTGGCTCTAATATGTTCACGACAAGTAAGTCTTTGATCTAAATGTAATCCGAGGTATCTTACACTATTGGATTTAGGAATTATGACTCTATTAAGATGGGGCACTCTTCTTTTCTCAATATGAAGTTTATTTGAGCAGATTTTGAGGCGTTTACCGAGATGTTCCAGTTTCTAAGCCAGGATTGCAATTGATCTAGCTTGTGCTTGTGCGGTTTCAGCAGCTTCACTAGACGAGTAGGAGGATGAAAGTATAGCAGTGCCGTCTGCGTAGGTGGCAACTATTAATTTATCGTTTTCTAGTATTGGCATGTCTGCGGTAAAAACTGTGTAGAGCGTTGGTCCCAGAACACTACCTTGGGGGGCTTTTATCTCGTGTATGTCCGAGATTTCGTCTTGAATTTTAACGTAGAAATGCCTGAAACTCAGAAAAGATCTGAGGAAGAGATAGAGCGGGGTATATAGTATCTTTTTAATTTTGTACAGTAGGCCTGAGTGCCAGACTCTGTCAAATGCCTGCTGAATGTCTAGGAAAATCGCACAACAATACTTCTTCTCTTCCAGGCTACAAAGTATAGATTTGACAATACGATGGCATTGTTCCGGTGTACCGTGCATTTGTCTGAATACATGGAATATAATTTAAAACTTTGTGTTTTTATGTTATAATATTTTGTTTCATCTATTTTCTTCCGAAAATTAATCCCTGATTCAATAGCCAATGATAAATCACTCCGCATCTTTAGTAATTCTTCTTGAACCTCAGGGTCTTGGTTATGAAGGGTGCAATATAAGGGATTATTATGAAGCTCTATTACATTTCGAATGATATTAAAAGCACTAAATCTATTTTCATAATTTTTAAAACGTGGTTAACTATATCTACATATGTTTCTAATTTGTTTGATTGGAAAATTCCTGAATAATAGCTGTTGTACATAGCATATTTGTTGAATCATTTTTCTTGACCTGTTCTATTAAAATTTTGAGTTTGTATCCAAATTGGTCTATTAAATTTAACAAATCGAATATGTTTTTATTTTTTCCTTGGAGCGAAAGGTTTATTTTTTTAAAAGTTCTGTGAAGTCGCACAAAAAAGCTAAGTCCAATAAAAAATCTGGACTTTTCAAAGAGGTGAGAAGAGTTTGTGAAGAGGAAGAAGAATCTTGCTCCAAAAACAATACAATTTCTTTTCGCAGGTCAAAGACCCTTTTTAGACTTTTGCCTCAGCTTAGCCAACGAACTTCGGTATATAGAGTAGATCTCCATGTTCGGCGTGCAATTCGTCTAAAAATTGTTTGAATTTTAGATTTCAGAGGGCATGGTGACCTCCTTTTATTTTATTTATTATTTTTTTGGATGGATATAGCCATTCTGCTATTTTCGTGGTGAAACACACTTATAATTTGTCTGTGGTGAGACTCTTCCATCTCTGCTGAGTACCCCTTCGAAATGTTACGATATTTGAAACGTGAACCTTCCCTATGATAAACGTTCTCTGTCTATATTATACGTTCTCTGCTTAAAGAACGCAAGTTATGTGCAGAGAACGTTTAAGATAGAGAAGGTTCACGTCGCGAAGAACGTAAAAATATTTTTGGCTAACTCGGCAGAGATGGAAGAGTCTCGCCACAGACAAATTATGATCGTGTTTCACCACGAAAATAGCAGAATTGAGCATTAAATTATGCTCAAAATTATATATTGCTCTAACAGACGTACATATGTTCGCTCTTTTGCTTATCTTTTTATACGTTTATATGCAAACATATGTACTCAAAAGAATTCGTTTTGTGCATATTTATGAATACTGGTGCATTTGAATACATTTTATTAATTAATTTTTTCAAAGCAATATTGGAAATTAAATCCTACTTTTTTAATTATTTCGTGTATTTGATATATGTATATATGTATTCATTCTTATGTGTATACTGCATTATATACTATGTATGTATGTATGTATTTAACAAATTATCATAATATATTAACAAAATTAAATATGTATATTAAAATAGTATCATGATAACACATATGTATGTGTTTATGTTCGCTTTCGCGAATTCAAATCACATTATCACTTATCAGTAGTAGCATGTGCGTGCTGCTCATACATATGTACATAGATATGCTCGCATGACATTGACCCACCAATAATGCTTACACAAACTTACATACAGATATGCGTTGACATGTAGATATGTATGTCATTCGCAAAAACTACAAACATAGCTTTATAAAAACAGCAATCGTTTGAAATTGCATCATACATACTTACATATATGCGTACACATGTAAATATGTGCGTATGACATTCCCACACAAATAATCCATACACAACATACATACTTATATGCGGTGTTCACACAAGGCGGTGCTTTTGTTACCGCGAGTCTGCTGTATATCTATCATAATATCTATAAATGATAAGCTTAGTCGTTTGCGCATCTGTAAGCGTACATTTGTAAACATTGAAATTAGCATCACTTTTCTCATTTAACAATGAAAATGCTCAAATGTTAAATATTGGTGAAATCCGCTAAAAATATTTTTGTGGTGAAATCCACTAATAAAAAACTCAACTCCTTCAAAAAGAGGAACGTAGTGAAAATCGGCACACCATGAACCAGAGAACGTCTATCATAAAGAAGGTTCACCGCGCGGAGATCGTAAAAATATTTTTGGTTAACTCGGTCGAGATGAAAGAGTTTCACCACTGCCAGCTCGGCAGGAGAAATTTCAACATTTTCACTTGAACAGAGCTAAGCGTAGAGTAAAAATATGCTCAAAACTGTATACATATTGCTGTAACAGACGTATGTTAGCTCATTTGCTTATATTTTTATACGTTTGTATGCAATCATGTGTATTCGTATGAATTATTTTTGTGCTTATTATTGAATACATGTGCAATTGAATACATTTGAATTAAATTACTTTCTCAAAGCAATATCCGTTGTTAATGTGAAAATAAAGCCTATTTTATAATTATTTTTTGAATACATCAAATCATATTTATGTATATGTATACTTCATAACATACATATTGTTCACATGAGCTATGAGCGTTCTGCAGCATCCCACATCACATCATCACATCACCACATATCATCACACATCACATCATATCACGTCACAACACCTCATCACACAACAGCTCACAGCATACCCCAATACACGCACACGCATCAAACACCGATCATTACTACAACACTGCAACACAACAACCATACGATCATCAACGAGACGACTCGTAATGTCAGCTAATTTCACCACCCAAACCATCAAAAGGGATTGATTCGACCGGGATTAGCTTCTTACCGTTTTCATCCGTGAAACAAGGCAGTCGTCCGCGAAATTCAGTTTTTTACCAATTTTTCGTACCGCAACTATCACCGCAATTTCTTTTTTTTCATCCAAACCGTGAAGCACCGAGCTCGCCATCATTGTCCAACATTGGAATCTACATATTTATTAATATATATTAAATACACCGAAGTGTATACGAAAAACCCAAGTTTTTTATTGTGAAATAATAAAGTGATTATTAGAATTATAACGTGTGAAAACCAGTGCCTTTTGTTTACTTTCCAACTCATAGGTATACGACAAAAGGTAAGTATACCAGTGCCCCACGTGAATAAATGGTCCTTCGAGCCTCTCAGAAAGGCACCTAAGAAAGAAAAAAAAAAACCCAAACAACAAACGTAAATTAGAAAATGAAAAAATTAAAATTAAATACATAAAGAAAAAGTGCAAAAAAAAAAAAAAAAACAAAAAGTGAAGAAAATTATGAAATATACATACATATGTACATATTAACAAATAACATAAAACGGGCGCGTATAACACCAAACAAAGGTCAATAACCTCAAAATACATAAACGGGCGCGGTTAATACAAATTACATAACTAACTAGAGAAACTATAACTAAAGTGAAGTGACAGTAGCAAACAATACTGGAAAGTGCGAAAAAAAAAAAAAAAAATTACTACATATGTACATATATGCTCAAAGTGCAGTGCAGTGCGGTACAAGAAAAATACGTATGTACATACATAACGTATAAAAACCTTAAAACCTACGGAAGAAGAAACAAGGACAAGCAACGTGGGAACAGACTACAAACCCAACAAAAAATATCCAAGAAGACAAAAGGAGAATAAGCAAGAGAAAGAACGAAGAGATACACACATCAATAAGTATTGCTACCCATAAACCCTTGACGGAAGAAAAAGTGAGTCCATTCCAATTTGATTTTTTATAAAATTATGTATGCGCATATGTATGCTTGATATACAGTTGAAGCTGTAATACGGCATACAGCTATTTAGAAATAACCCAACTGTTCTATACGAAAAAACGGTTAGACAGTTCGGTATATACATATGTATGTATAGGTACCGAAATAAATAAAAAAAAAAAAAAATTGCGGTACCTGCCTAACGCTTATTTTGTGTTTGCAAACACACTATAATTTTCAAAAATCAAAAAAAAAAAAAAAAAGTTTTTTCAAAGTCAAGTATTATTACTTGCATGTTCTGGTGATACCCCTTGGGCTAAAAACGCAACAAGCAGGATCGCCTATAATAAATAAGCAAAGGCGAGCAAAAAAAAGAACATGCAAATACATACATATGTACACAAATAAGTAAAGGTACTCGATCATGTAAGAGATACATATGGAAGAAGCTGTACCATATGAAAAGTTATCTAAAGGTAGATATTTATCTTTTTATCTGCCACATCATGGGGTAATAAGACCTGATAAAATTACAACAAAAGTACGAGTGGTTTTCAATGCCTCAAAGTGTACGAGCTCAGGCAAATCCCTCAATGATGTACTATACACAGGGCCAACATTACAACCTGATCTCATGTTGCTAATTCTAAATTGGCGCATGTTTAAATACGTTTTCAATGGGGATGTAGAGAAAATGTACAGACAAATTCTAGTACATGAAGAGGACCAAGATTTCCAACGTATAGTCTTCCGGAAATCAAGTAATAGTCCAATCAGCGACTACAAACTTAAAACCGTCACCTTTGGCATCAATTGCGCACCCTATTTGGCGATCAGGACACTACATGAAGTGGCAAAAACAAATTCAACAAATTTGCCTTTAGCATCTTCTGTGTTGCAAACACAAACATACGTGGACGACATACTATCAGGTAGCCACAGTATCGCATTAGCACGCGAGTCACTATCGCAAGTGATCGAAGCATTAAAATCAGCAGGTTTCCCCCTAAAGAAAATTACTTCAAATCACCCTGATATAATAAAAGACATTAAAAAAGAAGACTTATTAGATACAGACTTCCTTAAATTTGAAAAGGCTAGTACTACTAAAACTCTAGGAATTCAATGGAATGCGATAACAGATCAATTCTCATATACAATTGAGTCAATATCTGCAATGTCCGCCATTACAAAACGCCAAATACTTTCCTCGGTGGCAAAACTTTTCGACCCCGCAGGATGGCTTTCGCCAATAATGATTCAAGCAAAAATCCTCATTCAAGAATTGTGGCAAGATGGCACTGAATGGGATGAACAGGTAAAACCTTTACGTTTAGCGAAATGGGTTCAATTTGCTAACAATTTACATACTATATCTGAAATTCGAATCCCTCGATGGGTAAATTTCACACCTCACATTAACACAGAATTACACGGTTTCTGTGATGCCTCCGAAAAGGCATATTGCGCAGCAGTCTACGTACGCACACAGTACGATAACAAAATATCTGCACACCTCTTGGTAGCCAAAGCCAAAGTTGCGCCTTTGAAGACACTCAGTCTGCCACGGCTTGAACTGAATGGTGCTCTTCTGTTAGCAAAATTAATTTCCATTGTCCAAACCCATCTCAAATTAAACGATCATAAAATGTATCTTTGGTCAGACTCAGAGATAGTTTTAGCATGGTTAGAAAAACCACCCTATTGCTGGAAGACCTATGTGTCTAACCGAATATCCCAAATTTTAGACCTGGTTGGCCCAGCAAAATGGCAACATGTTGCAAGTGCAGATAACCCAGCGGATCTTGGGACAAGAGGTTGCAAGCCATTGCACCTCACCAGCACTACACTCTGGTGGAATGGTCCTACATGGCTAACAGAATCACAAGAATTCTGGCCAAGGTCTCCCGCTCGTAATATAATACCGCCGGAAAGTCGGAAAATTGAAAATTTTCATATCATTCCAGAAGAGGATGATATTCTCCACAGATTTTCGTCATTTGCTAGAGCACTAAGAGTAGTCGCTTACATGCACAAATTCATTCAAAGACTTAAACTAAAAATGAAAGGAGCACCAAATGATCCATGCGTACAACTAACGCATTCCGACTTGCAACATGCCAAGGTCAGTCTAATATTATATACACAAACTCGCTATTTCAGCAAAGAGAAATCAAAGTTGCTCGAAAAGCGACCTCTCGAAAAGGGAAGCTCACTTCTCGTATTAAATCCATTCTTGGATTCTAAGGGATTAATAAGGGCAAATGGAAGATTGGCGAACTCCAGCCTTAGTTATAACGAACGACATCCCATCATTATTCCAGAGAAATCCCGTTTTACTTACCTATTTCTAGCATATCTGCACCATCTTACACTGCATGGTGAGCATCGATTAATGCAACAAATGGTCCGTCAAGAATTTTATATACCTCGACTAAAGCCACAAATAAAAAGGACGATTTTCATGTGTAAACCATGTACCATGTACAAACACAAAATGCGTACGCAGATCATGGCAGCTTTACCACCTGAGCGCTGCAACTATGCTCTACCCTTTACCATCACTGGGGTTGATTTTGCTGGACCTTTCCAGATAAAGGCCTCCATGTTAAGGTCTTCTTCATTTAGAAAAGGGTATGTGGCTGTCTTTGTATGTTTTACGACAAAGGCAGTACACCTCGAGCTTTGTTCAGATCTGACTACTGCGGCTTTTCTCGCAGCATTTGCACGGTTTGTCGGACGACGCGGATTTCCTTCAAAAATAATGAGCGATAATGGGAAAAACTTTGTCGGAGCCCAAAGAGCAACAGAGAAGGAGTTTATAAACTTCATGAAAGAAGTCTCCCCTGAAATAGTTAACAAATATGCACCCCAAGGGATCGATTGGCAATTCATACCTCCATGTTCTCCACACATGGGCGGACTTTGGGAATCAGCAGTAAAAAGCTTTAAGTCCCATTTAAAGAAAACGGCTGGTAATCATAAATTCAATTATGAGGAGTTTACGACACTACTCACTCGTATCGAAGCCGTATTAAATTCAAGACCTATATCATCACTCTCGCAAGATCCCTCCGATTTCACAGCTCTTACACCAGGTCATTTCCTCAGAGGAGCTCCTCTTCTCGCCATACCTGAGACAGAAGGAGACTCACTCAGTTTAATAAATCGATGGGAAAGAATCAAGATTCTCCATCACGAATTCAGCCACAGATGGAAGGAAGACTATCTCAAAGATCTCCATAAGAGATATCGCTGGAAAACGGCCCAGAAGGAAGCCAAGGCAGGAGAATGCGTAATAATACAGGACGAATGCCTTCCTCCAACAGAATGGCGACTAGGCCGCATTGAAAAGGTTCATCGAGGATCAGATGGTCACATAAGAGTAGTCGACGTGCGAACACAAACCGGCATATTAACTCGACCAGTCACCAAACTGTGTTTTCTTCCAAACAGCGAAGAACACCTTCAACCAAAACCGCAAAATAA
The DNA here is from genome assembly GCA_027475135.1 of Bactrocera correcta. Lineage (NCBI taxonomy): Eukaryota > Metazoa > Arthropoda > Insecta > Diptera > Tephritidae > Bactrocera > Bactrocera correcta. The sequence goes on along the minus strand of CM050322.1, from coordinate 35,425,257 downwards.
CACGCAAAAGTAATCGAAAAATAATAAAACAATTCCGCTAATTCGAAAATAACCCGCTTTATGATCCGTACAAAAAATCAATTCAACCAAGCGCGTTGAAAATCAATTTATTATACAAACATATACATGCATATGTATAGATATGTAGCTATAACAACTACATGCTGATATTATAAACAAAATCAATTTAATTACAATTTTATATTCCCATAGAAATGGACGTAGAGGAGATCCAAACCGCCTCCAACACCGTCAGGTCCGAAATCGCTATACCCAAAGCGTCGGCTGCACCAGTTGCCGCACCAAGGACCAGGGTTATGCGACCACCGCCATCCGCCGAAGCAGTCAGGGAGATGAGAGAGGAGCAGCTATTGGAGCCTCAGGGGCCTCCATGTTGCAGCCTGTGCCATCGCCCACACGCCCTGAAACGATGCTCCATTTTCAAGAGCATGAAGCCTGCTCAACGGCAACAGGTTGCAAGAGCCCATGGGCATTGCATGACCTGCCTGGCAGATGACCACGCCACCATAGAGTGCTGGGCCGACGGCGCCTGTCAATATTGCCAGAGGCCCCATCACACTCTATTTCATCGTTTTCCCCGCCGAGCCAATCCGTCGGAAAGTAGCACCAACACCCGTATCAGACCACGCAGCGATGCTACCCGGCGACGACGAAGCAGCCAAACAACCGCAACACGTAGACGGCCATCTCCGCCACGCCACGCTCATCGTCAGCAACAACGACGCTCAACAGGGTTGAGCGCTGTACTAAACACATTGCAACAGCTGCAACGGCTCCTAGCCGATTAATTCGCCTAGGGGGGCCGGGATGTTCACATGAGCTATGAGCGTTCTGCAGCATCCCACATCACATCATCACATCACCACATATCATCACACATCACATCATATCACGTCACAACACCTCATCACACAACAGCTCACAGCATACCCCAATACACACACACGCATCAAACACCGATCATTACTACAACACTGCAACACAACAACCATACGATCATCAACGAGACGACTCGTAATGTCAGCTAATTTCACCACCCAAACCATCAAAAGGGATTGATTCGACCGGGATTAGCTTCTTACCGTTTTCATCCGTGAAACAAGGCAGTCGTCCGCGAAATTCAGTTTTTTACCAATTTTTCGTACCGCAACTATCACCGCAATTTCTTTTTTTTTCATCCAAACCGTGAAGCACCGAGCTCGCCATCATTGTCCAACATTGGAATCTACATATTTATTAATATATATTAAATACACCGAAGTGTATACGAAAAACCCAAGTTTTTTATTGTGAAATAATAAAGTGATTATTAGAATTATAACGTGTGAAAACCAGTGCCTTTTGTTTACTTTCCAACTCATAGGTATACGACAAAAGGTAAGTATACCAGTGCCACACGTGAATACATATGTATATAACAGACTATCATAATATTATTAAAAAAATGAAATATATAATATTACAATAGTGATAAATGTACATTAATCGTACATTTTATCATTCAAAACTTATATTCACATGTATCATGACCATACATACATATGTACATATGTGTTTATGTTCGCTTTCGCGAATTCAAATCATATTATCACTAATCAATATTAACATGCGCGCGCTGCTCATATGTATGTATAAATATAGGTATGCGTATGACATTGGCACGCAAATAACGCATACACAACATACATACTTATATGCGTTCACATGTAGGTATGCCATCCGCAAAAATTTCATATATTGTTCTACAAAAACAACAAACGTTTCAAGTAGCATCAGCAGCGTCACAAGCCAATAGGCATGGTAGGTAGAAAAACACACAGCAACAACTTTTTCATTCATGAACGCAAGCGCAGTTTCAACCGGCAAACTCGCTTCATTCATAAACGCAAATGGTGTCGTCTCCCCGAGCATGCCTTTGCCTACACGCGTATTTTCGCGACGATGGCAAAAGCTAAAAATCATAAATTGAACAATTTCTAATATTTTGCTAGAAGCGAAAAGTGTCAACACCGCAAACTCGCAAAACAAAGAAAGAAGTGACAAAAGTGGCAAAATACTGTTGTCGATTTATAATATTTGTCGATTCTAAAATATTTTTCCATGGCTCGCAAAAATCTCCGTCGATATGTATGCAGACTCATACGTATATATTCATACATATTTATACAAGTTTGTAGGCGAAGCTGTTTGAGCGGCAAGGGAAGCGGTGACAATAGACGATCGTTTACTTATTTTTTCGGCACGGCTCGGATTTTCTACCAACAACACAATGCTGTGTCGACAGATTGACTTGTTGACATGAAAGCAAAAAACGCGCTTCGCCATTGGTTGTCCGTGTCAACGGAGATTTCGCATGAAGCATTGAATGTACATATTTACATACATAAGTATGTATGTCTAGACAAATTTACAAGCATTGTCCCTATGCCCTGTCGTATTTGTTTACATGCACACATAAGTATATATGAGCAAATGTGCGACCGCTTGGTCTTTTAACATTGTATCGAAACGATTAATGACCAAAGCAAATATATATGTACATATTTAAGTATGTATGTATATAAATATATGTATGTCGTATCAAACCTAAGTGCATATATAAAATGCACATTTAGGTAGTAATACAAATATTTGCAAAGTTTTTATGGAATTCATCATAAAATAGGTAAATTTTAACATAGCTATATACATACTTATGTATTTAGTATATGCTTTGATACTAAATATATACGGAGCACATATAAATTATATGCCGAGTCGGTTGCGCATAGGAAATAAACGAATCTGTAAATTTGTTTACATTGGAATTAGCATTATTTTTCTTATTTAACACTGAAAATGCTCAATTCTGCTTTTTAGCTGAACTAGACCAGCCTAAAAGCATACACCGAAATTGGTGAACGTTTGCATACGTATGTACATATTTATGTATGTATGTAAATCAGTGTTGTCCAATGCAATAGTATGTAGCTTTCACTTGTGTGCGTAAAGCGTTGCTGCAAACTGTGTTGGCAGAGAAGTACACTGAATAAATAATGAGCAATTTTTTTTTATAATGTTGATGAAAATGATTTAAGTTCAATTTGTACAAATGTTGATCAGTGCGTTTTCCATTACTTTGTCCACATTTATCTCAGAATTATACTCCTTAATTCGAAAGAGGTCAGCTATATGTTGATCCGAAAGATTGTTTCTATACTTATTTTGGACCAATTTAAGTGTTGAAAATGAAACTTCACAGCTATATGTGGATCCAAACATGGAATACTTTTTTTTTTATATTGCATATCTTTATTTACAAGCTGTCGTAAAACAATAAGTAAATGTAATTGACTGATATAATTCACATTGATACATTAGTGCAATTTGGCCTTAAAGTAAGGGTGATAAGTAAATGTATCGTATGATTATTTTTGCATTATCTACTTAATTAGTTCTTACGATCTAAAGGGCAGGTCTAGAGGTTGCAGTCTTTGAAGTCGTCGTGTGTCTTCACTGTTGTCTAATAAGTTTATGTCGTGTGTGTTGGGATGGAAATTTAGTCTTGTGATGTATTCAGAGCTGTATCTTTTTATTTCGTCAATTACCGTAGATGTGTTCAGATCCTTGTGGAGATGGATATTTTTGATATATCACGGAGCCTTAGCAATCAGTCTAAGAGTTTTTGACTGGTAGCTTTGAATAATATTTAAATTGGATTTACTTGCAGTACACCAAATTTGAATGCCATAAGGCCACACAGGTTTTAACACAGCTTTGTAGAGAAGCATTTTGTTTTTCAGACTAAGTTTAGACTTGGGGCCAAGCAACCAATACATTTTTCTTGTTTTAATTTTGAGCTGTGTTCTCTTGGCTCTGATATGTTCACGACAAGTAAGTCTTTGATCTAAATGTAATCCGAGGTATCTTACACTATTGGATTTAGGAATTATGACTCTATTAAGATTTACGCTGGGGCACTCTTCTTTTCTGAATAAGAAGGTTATTTGAGCAGATTTTGAGGCGTTTACCGTGATGTTCCAGTTTCTAAGCCAGGATTGCAATTGATCTAGCTGTGCTTGTGCGGTTTCAGCAGCTTCACTAGACGAGTAGGAGGATGAAAGTATAGCAGTGCCGTCTGCGTAGGTGGCAACTATTAATTTATCGTTTTCTAGTATTGGCATGTCTGCGGTAAAAACTGTGTAGAGCGTTGGTCCCAGAACACTACCTTGGGGGGCTTTTATCTCGTGTATGTCCGAGATTTCGTCTTGAATTTTAACGTAGAAATGCCTGAAACTCAGAAAAGATCTGAGGAAGAGATAGAGCGGGGTATATAGTATCTTTTTAATTTTGTACAGTAGGCCTGAGTGCCAGACTCTGTCAAATGCCTGCTGAATGTCTAGGAAAATCGCACAACAATACTTCTTCTCTTCCCGGCTACAAAGTATAGATTTGACAATACGATGGCATTGTTCCGGTGTACCGTGCATTTGTCTGAATACATGGAATATAATTTAAAACTTTGTGTTTTTATGTTATAATATTTTGTTTCATCTATTTTCTTCCGAAAATTAATCCCTGATTCAATAGCCAATGATAAATCACTCCGCATCTTTAGTAATTCTTCTTGAACCTCAGGGTCTTGGTTATGAAGGGTGCAATATAAGGGATTATTATGAAGCTCTATTACATTTCGAATGATATTAAAATCACTAAATCTATTTTCATAATTTTTAAAACGTGGTTAACTATATCTACATATGTTTCTAATTTGTTTGATTGGAAAATTCCTGAATAATAGCTGTTGTACATAGCATATTTGTTGAATCATTTTTCTTGACCTGTTCTATTAAAATTTTGAGTTTGTATCCAAATTGTTCTATTGAATTTAACAAATCGAATATGTTTTTATTTTTTCCTTGGAGCGAAAGATTTAATTTATTCAAAAGTTCTGTGAAGTCGCACAAAAAAGCTAAGTCCAATAAAAAATCTGGACTTTTCAAAGAGGTGAGAAGAGTTTGTGAAGAGGAAGAAGAATCTTGCTCCAAAAACAATACAATTTCTTTTCGCAGGTCAAAGACCCTTTTTAGACTTTTGCCTCGGCTTAGCCAACGAACTTCGGTATATAGAGTAGATCTCCATGTTCGGCGTGCAATTCGTCTAAAAATTGTTTGAATTTTAGATTTCAGAGGGCATGGTGACCTCCTTTTATTTTATTTATTATTTTTTTGGATGGATATAGCCATTCTGCTATTTTCGTGGTGAAACACACTTATAATTTGTCTGTGGTGAGACTCTTCCATCTCTGCTGAGTACCCCTTCGAAATGTTACGATATTTGAAACGTGAACCTTCCCTATGATAAACGTTCTCTGTCTATATTATACGTTCTCTGCTTAAAGAACGCAAGTTATGTGCAGAGAACGTTTAAGATAGAGAAGGTTCACGTCGCGAAGAACATAAAAATATTTTTGGCTAACTCGGCAGAGATGGAAGAGTCTCGCCACAGACAAATTATGAGCGTGTTTCACCACGAAAATAGCAGAATTGAGCATTAAATTATGCTCAAAATTATATATTGCTCTAACAGACGTACATATGTTCGCTCTTTTGCTTATCTTTTTATACGTTTATATGCAAACATATGTACTCAAAAGAATTCGTTTTGTGCATATTTATGAATACTGGTGCATTTGAATACATTTTATTAATTAATTTTTTCAAAGCAATATTGGAAATTAAATCCTACTTTTTTAATTATTTCGTGTATTTGATATATATATGTATTCATTCTTATGTGTATACTGCATTATATACTATGTATGTATGTATGTATTTAACAAATTATCATAATATATTAACAAAATTAAATATGTATATTAAAATAGTATCATGATAACACATATGTATGTGTTTATGTTCGCTTTCACGAATTCAAATCACATTATCACTTATCAGTAGTAGCATGTGCGTGCTGCTCATACATATGTACATAAATATGCTCGCATGACATTGACCCACCAATAATGCTTACACAAACTTACATACAGATATGCGTTGACATGTAGATATGTATGTCACCCGCAAAAACTACAAACATAGCTTTATAAAAACAGCAATCGTTTGAAATTGCATCATACATACTTACATATATGCGTACACATGTAAATATGTGCGTATGACATTCCCACACAAATAATCCATACACAACATACATACTTATATGCGGTGTTACACAAGGCGGTGTTTTTGTTACCGCGAGTCTGCTGTATATCTATCATAATATCTATAAATGATAAGCTTAGTCGTTTGCGCATCTGTAAGCGTACATTTGTAAACATTGAAATTAGCATCACTTTTCTCATTTAACAATGAAAATGCTCAAATGTTAAATATTGGTGAAATCCGCTAAAAATATTTTTGTGGTGAAATCCACTAATAAAAAACTCAACTCCTTCAAAAAGAGGAACGTAGTGAAAATCGGCACACCATGAACCAGAGAACGTCTATCATAGAGAAGGTTCACCGCGCGGAGATCGTAAAAATATTTTTGGCTAACTCGGTCGAGATGAAAGAGTTTCACCACTGCCAGCTCGGCAGGAGAAATTTCAACATTTTCACTTGAACAGAGCTAAGCGTAGAGTAAAAATATGCTCAAAACTGTATACATATTGCTGTAACAGACGTATGTTAGCTCATTTGCTTATATTTTTATACGTTTGTATGCAATCATGTGTATTCGTATGAATTATTTTTGTGCTTATTATTGAATACATGTGCAATTGAATACATTTGAATTAAATTACTTTCTCAAAGCAATATCCGTTGTTAATGTGAAAATAAAGCCTATTTTATAATTATTTTTTGAATACATCAAATCATATTTATGTATATGTATACTTCATAACATACATATGTATATAACAGACTATCATAATATTATTAAAAAAATGAAATATATAATATTACAATAGTGATAAATGTACATTAATCGTACATTTTATCATTCAAAACTTATATTCACATGTATCATGACCATACATACATATGTACATATGTGTTTATGTTCGCTTTCGCGAATTCAAATCATATTATCACTAATCAATATTAACATGCGCGCGCTGCTCATATGTATGTACCTACATAAATATAGGTATGCGTATGACATTGGCACGCAAATAACGCATACACAACATACATACTTATATGCGTTCACATGTAGGTATGTCATCCGCAAAAATTTCAAATATTGTTCTACAAAAACAACAAACGTTTCAAGTAGCATCAGCAGCGTCACAAGCCAATAGGCATGGTAGCCAAATAATCGATGGCCAAATTTGTAGAAAAACACACAGCAACAACTTTTTCATTCATGAACGCAAGCGCAGTTTCAACCGGCAAACTCGCTTCATTCATAAACGCAAATGGTGTCGTCTCCCCGAGCATGCCTTTGCCTACACGCGTATTTTCGCGACGATGGCAAAAGCTAAAAATCATAAATTGAACAATTTCTAATATTTTGCTAGAAGCGAAAAGTGTCAACACCGCAAACTCGCAAAACAAAGAAAGAAGTGACAAAAGTGGCAAAATACTGTTGTCGATTTATAATATTTGTCGATTCTAAAATATTTTTCCATGGCTCGCAAAAATCTCCGTCGATATGTATGCAGACTCATACGTATATATTCATACATATTTATACAAGTTTGTAGGCGAAGCTGTTTGAGCGGCAAGGGAAGCGGTGACAATAGACGATCGTTTACTTATTTTTTCGGCACGGCTCGGATTATCTACCAACAACACAATGTTGTCTCGACAGATTGACTTGTTGACATGAAAGCAAAAAACGCGCTTCGCCATTGGTTGTCAACGGAGATTTCGCATGAAGCATTGAATGTACATATTTACATACATAAGTATGTATGTCTAGACAAATTTACAAGCATTGTCCCTATGCCCTGTCGTATTTGTTTACATGCACACATAATTATATATGAGCAAATGTGCGACCGCTTGGTCTTTTAACATTGTATCGAAACGATTAATGACCAAAGCAAATATATATGTACATATTTAAGTATGTATGTATATAAATATATGTATGTCGTATCAAACTTGAGTGCATATATAAAAAGCACATTTAGGTAGTAATACAAATATTTGCAAAGTTTTTATGGAATTCATCATAAAATAGGTTAATTTTAACATAGCTATATACATACTTATGTATTTAGTATATGCTTTGATACTAAATATATACGGAGCACATATAAATTATATGCCGAGTCGGTTGCGCATAGGAAATAAACGAATCTGTAAATTTGTTTACATTGGAATTAGCATTATTTTTCTTATTTAACACTGAAAATGCTCAATTCTGCTTTTTAGCTGAACTAGACCAGCCTAAAAGTATACACCGAAATTGGTGAACGTTTGCATACGTATGTACATATTTATGTATGTATGTAAATCAGTGTTGTCCAATGCAATAGTATGTAGCTTTCACTTGTGTGCGTAAAGCGTTGCTGCAAACTGTGTTGGCAGAGAAGTACACTAAAAATAATGAGCAATTTTTTTTTATAATGTTGATGAAAATGATTTAAGTTCAATTTGTACAAATGTTGATCAGTGCGTTTTCCATTACTTTGTCCACATTTATCTCAGAATTATACTCCTTAATTCGAAAGAGGTCAGCTATATGTTGATCCGAAAGATTGTTTCTATACTTATTTTGGACCAATTTAAGTGTTGAAAATGAAACTTCACAGCTATATGTGGATCCAAACATGGAATACTTTTTTTTTTATATTGCATATCTTTATTTACAAGCTGTCGTAAAACAATAAGTAAATGTAATTGACTGATATAATTCACATTGATACATTAGTGCAATTTGGCCTTAAAGTAAGGGTGATAAGTAAATGTATCGTATGATTATTTTTGCATTATCTACTTAATTAGTTCTTACGATCTAAAGGGCAGGTCTAGAGGATGCAGTCTTTGAAGTCGTCGTGTGTCTTCACTGTTGTCTAATAAGTTTATGTCGTGTGTGTTGGGATGGAAATTTAGTCTTGTAATGTATTCAGAGCTGTATCTTTTTATTTCGTCAATTACCGTAGATGTGTTCAGATCCTTGTGGAGATGGATATTTTTGATATATCACGGAGCCTTAGCAATCAGTCTAAGAGTTTTTGACTGGTATCTTTGAATAATATTTAAATTGGATTTACTTGCAGTACACCAAATTTGAATGCCATAAGGCCACACAGGTTTTAACACAGCTTTGTAGAGAAGCATTTTGTTTTTCAGACTAAGTTTAGACTTGGGGCCAAGCAACCAATACATTTTTCTTGTTTTAATTTTGAGCTGTGTTCTCTTGGCTCTGATATGTTCACGACAAGTAAGTCTTTGATCTAAATGTAATCCGAGGTATCTTACACTATTGGATTTAGGAATTATGACTCTATTAAGATTTACGCTGGGGCACTCTTCTTTTCTGAATATGAAGGTTATTTGAGCAGATTTTGAGGCGTTTACCGTGATGTTCCAGTTTCTAAGCCAGGATTGCAATTGATCTAGCTGTGCTTGTGCGGTTTCAGCAGCTTCACTAGACGAGTAGGAAGATGAAAGTATAGCAGTGCCGTCTGCGTAGGTGGCAACTATTAATTTATCGTTTTCTAGTATTGGCATGTCTGCGGTAAAAACTGTGTAGAGCGTTGGTCCCAGAACACTACCTTGGGGGGCTTTTATCTCGTGTATGTCCGAGATTTCGTCTTGAATTTTAACGTAGAAATGCCTGAAACTCAGAAAAGATCTGAGGAAGAGATAGAGCGGGGTATATAGTATCTTTTTAATTTTGTACAGTAGGCCTGAGTGCCAGACTCTGTCAAATGCCTGCTGAATGTCTAGGAAAATCGCACAACAATACTTCTTCTCTTCCCGGCTACAAAGTATAGATTTGACAATACGATGGCATTGTTCCGGTGTACCGTGCATTTGTCTGAATACATGGAATATAATTTAAAACTTTGTGTTTTTATGTTATAATATTTTGTTTCATCTATTTTCTTCCGAAAATTAATCCCTGATTCAATAGCCAATGATAAATCACTCCGCATCTTTAGTAATTCTTCTTGAACCTCAGGGTCTTGGTTATGAAGGGTGCAATATAAGGGATTATTATGAAGCTCTATTACATTTCGAATGATATTAAAATCACTAAATCTATTTTCATAATTTTTAAAACGTGGTTAACTATATCTACATATGTTTCTAATTTGTTTGATTGGAAAATTCCTGAATAATAGCTGTTGTACATAGCATATTTGTTGAATCATTTTTCTTGACCTGTTCTATTAAAATTTTGAGTTTGTATCCAAATTGTTCTATTGAATTTAACAAATCGAATATGTTTTTATTTTTTCCTTGGAGCGAAAGATTTAATTTATTTAAAAGTTCTGTGAAGTCGCACAAAAAAGCTAAGTCCAATAAAAAATCTGGACTTTTCAAAGAGGTGAGAAGAGTTTGTGAAGAGGAAGAAGAATCTTGCTCCAAAAACAATACAATTTCTTTTCGCAGGTCAAAGACCCTTTTTAGACTTTTGCCTCGGCTTAGCCAACGAACTTCGGTATATAGAGTAGATCTCCATGTTCGGCGTGCAATTCGTCTAAAAATTGTTTGAATTTTAGATTTCAGAGGGCATGGTGACCTCCTTTTATTTTATTTATTATTTTTTTGGATGGATATAGCCATTCTGCTATTTTCGTGGTGAAACACACTTATAATTTGTCTGTGGTGAGACTCTTCCATCTCTGCTGAGTACCCCTTCGAAATGTTACGATATTTGAAACGTGAACCTTCCCTATGATAAACGTTCTCTGTCTATATTATACGTTCTCTGCTTAAAGAACGCAAGTTATGTGCAGAGAACGTTTAAGATAGAGAAGGTTCACGTCGCGAAGAACGTAAAAATATTTTTGGCTAACTCGGCAGAGATGGAAGAGTCTCGCCACAGACAAATTATGAGCGTGTTTCACCACGAAAATAGCAGAATTGAGCATTAAATTATGCTCAAAATTATATATTGCTCTAACAGACGTACATATGTTCGCTCTTTTGCTTATCTTTTTATACGTTTATATGCAAACATATGTACTCAAAAGAATTCGTTTTGTGCATATTTATGAATACTGGTGCATTTGAATACATTTTATTAATTAATTTTTTCAAAGCAATATTGGAAATTAAATCCTACTTTTTTAATTATTTCGTGTATTTGATATATATATATGTATTCATTCTTATGTGTATACTGCATTATATACTATGTATGTATGTATGTATTTAACAAATTATCATAATATATTAACAAAATTAAATATGTATATTAAAATAGTATCATGATAACACATATGTATGTGTTTATGTTCGCTTTCGCGAATTCAAATCACATTATCACTTATCAGTAGTAGCATGTGCGTGCTGCTCATACATATGTACATAGATATGCTCGCATGACATTGACCCACCAATAATGCTTACACAAACTTACATACAGATATGCGTTGACATGTAGATATGTATGTCACCCGCAAAAACTACAAACATAGCTTTATAAAAACAGCAATCGTTTGAAATTGCATCATACATACTTACATATATGCGTACACATGTAAATATGTGCGTATGACATTCCCACACAAATAATCCATACACAACATACATACTTATATGCGGTGTTCACACAAGGCGGTGTTTTTGTTACCGCGAGTCTGCTGTATATCTATCATAATATCTATAAATGATAAGCTTAGTCGTTTGCGCATCTGTAAGCGTACATTTGTAAACATTGAAATTAGCATCACTTTTCTCATTTAACAATGAAAATGCTCAAATGTTAAATATTGGTGAAATCCGCTAAAAATATTTTTGTGGTGAAATCCACTAATAAAAAACTCAACTCCTTCAAAAAGAGGAACGTAGTGAAAATCGGCACACCATGAACCAGAGAACGTCTATCATAGAGAAGGTTCACCGCGCGGAGATCGTAAAAATATTTTTGGCTAACTCGGTCGAGATGAAAGAGTTTCACCACTGCCAGCTCGGCAGGAGAAATTTCAACATTTTCACTTGAACAGAGCTAAGCGTAGAGTAAAAATATGCTCAAAACTGTATACATATTGCTGTAACAGACGTATGTTAGCTCATTTGCTTATATTTTTATACGTTTGTATGCAATCATGTGTATTCGTATGAATTATTTTTGTGCTTATTATTGAATACATGTGCAATTGAATACATTTGAATTAAATTACTTTCTCAAAGCAATATCCGTTGTTAATGTGAAAATAAAGCCTATTTTATAATTATTTTTTGAATACATCAAATCATATTTATGTATATGTATACTTCATAACATACATATGTATATAACAGACTATCATAATATTATTAAAAAAATGAAATATATAATATTACAATAGTGATAAATGTACATTAATCGTTCATTTTATCATTCAAAACTTATATTCACATGTATCATGACCATACATACATATGTACATATGTGTTTATGTTCGCTTTCGCGAATTCAAATCATATTATCACTAATCAATATTAACATGCGCGCGCTGCTCATATGTATGTACCTACATAAATATAGGTATGCGTATGACATTGGCACGCAAATAACGCATACACAACATACATACTTATATGCGTTCACATGTAGGTATGTCATCCGCAAAAATTTCAAATATTGTTCTACAAAAACAACAAACGTTTCAAGTAGCATCAGCAGCGTCACAAGCCAATAGGCATGGTAGCCAAATAATCGATGGCCAAATTTGTAGAAAAACACACAGCAACAACTTTTTCATTCATGAACGCAAGCGCAGTTTCAACCGGCAAACTCGCTTCATTCATAAACGCAAATGGTGTCGTCTCCCCGAGCATGCCTTTGCCTACACGCGTATTTTCGCGACGATGGCAAAAGCTAAAAATCATAAATTGAACAATTTCTAATATTTTGCTAGAAGGGAAAAGTGTCAACCCCGCAAACTCGCAAAACAAAGAAAGAAGTGACAAAAGTGGCAAAATACTGTTGTCGATTTATAATATTTGTCGATTCTAAAATATTTTTCCATGGCTCGCAAAAATCTCCGTCGATATGTATGCAGACTCATACGTATATATTCATACATATTTACACAAGTTTGTAGGCGAAGCTGTTTGAGCGGCAAGGGAAGCGGTGACAATAGACGATCGTTTACTTATTTTTTCGGCACGGCTCGGATTTTCTACCAACAACACAATGCTGTGTCGACAGATTGACTTGTTGACATGAAAGCAAAAAACGCGCTTCGCCATTGGTTGTCCGTGTCAACGGAGATTTCGCATGAAGCATTGAGTGTACATATTTACATACATAAGTATGTATGTCTAGACAAATTTACAAGCATTGTCCCTATGCCCTGTCGTATTTGTTTACATGCACACATAATTATATATGAGCAAATGTGCGACCGCTTGGTCTTTTAACATTGTATCGAAACGATTAATGACCAAAGCAAATATATATGTACATATTTAAGTATGTATGTATATAAATATATGTATGTCGTATCAAACCTAAGTGCATATATAAAAAGCACATTTAGGTAGTAATACAAATATTTGCAAAGTTTTTATGGAATTCATCATAAAATAGGTAAATTTTAACATAGCTATATACATACTTATGTATTTAGTATATGCTTTGATACTAAATATATACGGAGCACATATAAATTATATGCCGAGTCGGTTGCGCATAGGAAATAAACGAATCTGTAAATTTGTTTACATCGGAATTAGCATTATTTTTCTTATTTAACACTGAAAATGCTCAATTCTGCTTTTTAGCTGAACTAGACCAGCCTAAAAGTATACACCGAAATTGGTGAACGTTTGCATACGTATGTACATATTTATGTATGTATGTAAATCAGTGTTGTCCAAAGCAATAGTATGTAGCTTTCACTTGTGTGCGTAAAGCGTTGCTGCAAACTGTGTTGGCAGAGAAGTACACTAAATAAATAATGAGCAATTTTTTTTTATAATGTTGATGAAAATGATTTAAGTTCAATTTGTACAAATGTTGATCAGTGCGTTTTCCATTACTTTGTCCACATTTATCTCAGAATTATACTCCTTAATTCGAAAGAGGTCAGCTATATGTTGATCCGAAAGATTGTTTCTATACTTATTTTGGACCAATTTAAGTGTTGAAAATGAAACTTCACAGCTATATGTGGATCCAAACATGGAATACTTTTTTTTTTTTATATTGCATATCTTTATTTACAAGCTGTCGTAAAACAATAAGTAAATGTAATTGACTGATATAATTCACATTGATACATTAGTGCAATTTGGCCTTAAAGTAAGGGTGATAAGTAAATGTATCGTATGATTATTTTTGCATTATCTACTTAATTAGTTCTTACGATCTAAAGGGCAGGTCTAGAGGATGCAGTCTTTGAAGTCGTCGTGTGTCTTCACTGTTGTCTAATAAGTTTATGTCGTGTGTGTTGGGATGGAAATTTAGTCTTGTGATGTATTCAGAGCTGTATCTTTTTATTTCGTCAATTACCGTAGATGTGTTCAGATCCTTGTGGAGATGGATATTTTTGATATATCACGGAGCCTTAGCAATCAGTCTAAGAGTTTTTGACTGGTATCTTTGAATAATATTTAAATTGGATTTACTTGCAGTACACCAAATTTGAATGCCATAAGACCACACAGGTTTAAACACAGATTTGTAGAGAAGCATTTTGTTTTTCAGACTAAGTTTAGACTTGGGGCCAAGCAACCAATACATTTTTCTTGTTTTAATTTTGAGCTGTGTTCTCTTGGCTCTGATATGTTCACGACAAGTAAGTCTTTGATCTAAATGTAATCCGAGGTATCTTACACTATTGGATTTAGGAATTATGACTCTATTAAGATTTACGCTGGAGCACTCTTCTTTTCTCAATATGAAGGTTATTTGAGCAGATTTTGAGGCGTTTACCGTGATGTTCCAGTTTCTAAGCCAGGATTGCAATGGATCTAGCTGTGCTTGTGCGGTTTCAGCAGCTTCACTAGACGAGTAGGAGGATGAAAGTATAGCAGTGCCGTCTGCGTAGGTGGCAACTATTAATTTATCGTTTTCTAGTATTGGCATGTCTGCGGTAAAAACTGTGTAGAGCGTTGGTCCCAGAACACTACCTTGGGGGGCTTTTATCTCGTGTATGTCCGAGATTTCGTCTTGAATTTTAACGTAGAAATGCCTGAAACTCAGAAAAGATCTGAGGAAGAGATAGAGCGGGGTATATAGTATCTTTTTAATTTTGTACAGTAGGCCTGAGTGCCAGACTCTGTCAAATGCCTGCTGAATGTCTAGGAAAATCGCACAACAATACTTCTTCTCTTCCAGGCTACAAAGTATAGATTTGACAATACGATGGCATTGTTCCGATGTACCGTGCATTTGTCTGAATACATGGAATATAATTTAAAACTTTGTGTTTTTATGTTATAATATTTTGTTTCATCTATTTTCTTCCGAAAATTAATCCCTGATTCAATAGCCAATGATAAATCACTCCGCATCTTTAGTAATTCTTCTTGAACCTCAGGGTCTTGGTTATGAAGGGTGCAATATAAGGGATTATTATGAAGCTCTATTACATTTCGAATGATATTAAAATCACTAAATCTATTTTCATAATTTTTAAAACGTGGTTAACTATATCTACATATGTTTCTAATTTGTTTGATTGGAAAATTCCTGAATAATAGCTGTTGTACATAGCATATTTGTTGAATCATTTTTCTTGACCTGTTCTATTAAAATTTTGAGTTTGTATCCAAATTGGTCTATTGAATTTAACAAATCGAATATGTTTTTATTTTTTCCTTGGAGCGAAAGGTTTAATTTATTTAAAAGTTCTGTGAAGTCGCACAAAAAAGCTAAGTCCAATAAAAAATCTGGACTTTTCAAAGAGGTGAGAAGAGTTTGTGAAGAGGAAGAAGAATCTTGCTCCAAAAACAATACAATTTCTTTTCGCAGGTCAAAGACCCTTTTTAGACTTTTGCCTCGGCTTAGCCAACGAACTTCGGTATATAGAGTAGATCTCCATGTTCGGCGTGCAATTCGTCTAAAAATTGTTTGAATTTTCGATTTCAGAGGGCATGGTGACCTCCTTTTATTTTATTTATTATTTTTTTGGATGGATATAGCCATTCTGCTATTTTCGTGGTGAAACACACTTATAATTTGTCTGTGGTGAGACTCTTCCATCTCTGCTGAGTACCCCTTCGAAATGTTACGATATTTGAAACGTGAACCTTCCCTATGATAAACGTTCTCTGTCTATATTATACGTTCTCTGCTTAAAGAACGCAAGTTATGTGCAGAGAACGTTTAAGATAGAGAAGGTTCACGTCGCGAAGAACGTAAAAATATTTTTGGCTAACTCGGCAGAGATGGAAGAGTCTCGCCACAGACAAATTATGATCGTGTTTCACCACGAAAATAGCAGAATTGAGCATTAAATTATGCTCAAAATTATATATTGCTCTAACAGACGTACATATGTTCGCTCTTTTGCTTATCTTTTTATACGTTTATATGCAAACATATGTACTCAAAAGAATTCGTTTTGTGCATATTTATGAATACTGGTGCATTTGAATACATTTTATTAATTAATTTTTTCAAAGCAATATTGGAAATTAAATCCTACTTTTTTAATTATTTCGTGTATTTGATATATATATGTATTCATTCTTATGTGTATACTGCATTATATACTATGTATGTATGTATGTATTTAACAAATTATCATAATATATTAACAAAATTAAATATGTATGTATATTAAAATAGTATCATGATAATACATATGTATGTGTTTATGTTCGCTTTCGCGAATTCAAATCACATTATCACTTATCAGTAGTAGCATGTGCGTGCTGCTCATACATATGTACATAGATATGCTCGCATGACATTGACCCACCAATAATGCTTACACAAACTTACATACAGATATGCGTTGACATGTAGATATGTATGTCACCCGCAAAAACTACAAACATAGCTTTATAAAAACAGCAATCGTTTGAAATTGCATCATACATACTTACATATATGCGTACACATGTAAATATGTGCGTATGACATTCCCACACAAATAATCCATACACAACATACATACTTATATGCGTTCACATGTAGATATGTATGTCATCCGCAAAAATTACAAATATTGTTCTGCCAAAACAACAATCGTTTGAAATATGTATGTAGTAGCATCAGCATCATCACAAGCCAATAGCCATGGCAGCCAAATAGTCGATGCCCAAATTTATAGTAAAACACCCAACAACAACATTTTCATTCATGAACGCAAGCGCACTTTCAACAGGCAAACTCGCTTCATTCATTAAAGCAAACACCATAACATCTCCACGATCATGCCTTTGCCCACAAGTGTCTTTTCGCGACGATTGGAAAAGGTAAAAATCATGCATAGAACAACTTTCTGATGTTTCTTCACAGAAAGAAGTGTGTAAAGTGGCAACATAGCTGTTGTCGATTTATAATATTCAATTCTAAAATATTTTTCCGCGACTCGCAAAAATCAGCGTCGATATGTATGCACGCTCATACATTTTCATATATACTTACGCAAGTTCCGTGATAAAGCTGTTAGAGCAGCAAGGGAAGTGGTAACAATCGGCGATCGTTTGTTAGTTTCCTTCGCGTCTCGTCGCGTCAGTGCTTCGACAGATTGATGTACTGAACACGTAGAACGCGACAGATTGCAAGCGCCATCTGAATCTGATATTGAAATACACACATTCTTATGGACACAGTTATTTAGACAGCTGCACAACTACATAACTGTGACCATAAGAACGTGTGTATTTTAATATTTGACAGTGTCGCTTGCAGTCTGTCTCGATCTATGTGTTCCGGGCGTGACTCTTTGAGTTTCGGCCATTGGTTGTCCGTGTCAACGGAAATTTCGCATGAAGCCTTGATTGTACATATTTACATACATATGTTGCATGTAGACAAATTTACAAACAATATGCGTATGGTTCTTTTATATTTGTTTACATGCATACATAATTACATACATATATGTATGTATGTATATGGGCAAATGGTCTTTTAACATGATATCGAAACGATTAATGACCAAACCAAATATACATATATGTATGTATATAAATGTATGTCGTATCAAACCTACATAAGTACATATATAAAATGCATATTTAGGTTGTAATACAAATCTTATTGAGTTATATACATACATATTTCCAAAGTTTTTATGGAATTTATTATTGTTATAATGTGAAAAATAATAGGGACACATGGCTGTATTTCGTAAAAATGCAAAGAAAAAGAATATTTTCATTAAGTTTGAAATTTTGTTTTTATTTTTAAATAGGTTTATGTTTTTACCATAAGCATATTAGAGAAAATAACTCGAATTCAATTCAAGAAAAAAAATTAATTATTTTAATAGCTTTACCCAAATTATGTTGTGAAAAAAAATAGGGACAGTTGCAGTTTTTAAAAAAAAAATGTTCAATTCATTTTTTTTACAAAATTCTTTTGACTTTTAGAATTTGATTCTTCAATACTTCGTTACAAATCCTTTATTTTGAATGACAGCCAGACATCGGCGAGGTAATGTGTCAATTAATTTTTGGCAAATGGCCCGGGGAATAGCTTTCCACGCTTCCTGTATCAGTACCCAAAGTGCATCTTTGTTTGTTGCTTTTTTACCCCTCAAAGCTACTTTCACTTGTTGCCACAAGTTCTCGATGGGATTTAAGTCCGGTGATTGAGCAGGCCAGCTTAACACGTTTATATTGTTATCCGAGAACCATTTTTTTGCTAGCTTCGATGTGTGTTTTGGGTCGTTGTCTTGTTGGAACACCCATCGAAGGGGCATGTTTTCCTCAGCATAAGGCAGCATAACCTCATTTAATATATTGCAATAAGTCACCGCTGTCATTGTGTCCTCAATTCGATATATTGGACCAACTCCTTGGTAAGAGAAGCATCCCCACACCATAATTGATCCTCCTCCGTGTTTTACAGTTTTAACTGTATATTGCGGGTTAAAAGCTGTGTTCACTGGCCTGCGCACATGTTGAGTACCGCAGTCAGGGTGAAAAAGATTGCATTTGGTCTCATCTGACCACAGGATATTGCGCCATTTCTCCACTGGCCACTTGACGTGCTCATTAGCAAAATGTAACCTTTTAATCACATTTGGTTTGGACAGAAAAGGTACTTTTCTGGGTCTCATTGCTTTTAAATTTTTATTAATTAGCCATTTACGAATGGTAGAAGTGTTAAGGTCCAAAGAAAATTCCTTTTTAAGTTCACTAGAAGATGCGAAGGGGTCCTTTTTTAAAAATCGCATTATATTCCTTTCAAGAGTTGGAGATATTTTTGATTTTCGTCCACGCGTTTCTTTCTGAGGCTTATATTTTATTGCATTCTCTACCATTCTCTTGGAGTAATTCAACGTTTCGGCTATTTTCCGGTATGAAAATCCCTGATTGTGGAGGTGTTTTATTTGTTTACGCAGCTCAGCGCTGCAGTGTTGTCCTCTGCCCATTTTAAATTACTAAATTAAATTATATGTTAACTTTCTCAATTTATGATTATATAAAATCTCATATACAATACCTTTATTGCTTAAAAATTTTTAGGAATCCTAATATTTCAAAACTAACACCAATTTAATGTTCCTGTCCCTATTATTTCGCACACTCAAAAACGATCTTACTTCACAAAATGGTCAACAGCTGCGAAATGACGCCAGATATTTCTACTTTGATAACGGTTCTTTACTTCACTGACATCCCAGCAAACAATTCCATGTTACATTTTTGATAATTTTTTTAAAATGAATCAGATTTTATTTTTTACCTATTTTCAAGCAAGTGTCCCTATTATTTTTCACATGACTGTAGGTAAATTTTAACATAGTATATGCTTTGATGCCAAATATATATGGATCATATGAAAATTATATGCCGAGTCGGTTGCGCATAGGAAATAAACGAATCTGTAGGCATAAATTTGTTTACATTGGAATTAGCATTATTTTTCTCATTTAACACTGAAAATGCTCAATTATGATATAACTGGTATGTTTGGTATTTAATTACTATAAATTCAACAAAATTTGTGTTACTACCTAGCTGCATTTTACATTGGTTTGGTACGACATACATACATATGTATATTTATATATTTAAAGAAATATTTGCTTTAGTCAATAAGCTTTTTGAAATCATGTTAAAAGCGGTCGCTCATTTGCCCATATATAATTATGTTTGCATGTAAACAAATATAAAAGAACAATACGCATAATATTTGTAAATTTGTCTACATGCAACAAATGTATGTAAATATGTACATTCAATGCTTCATGCGAAATTTCCGTTGACGCGGACAACCAATGACGAAGCTCATATTTTTTGCTTTCAGGTCAATGTCAATGTGTCGAAAGACTGACTCGTCACAACATTGTGTTGTTGGTAGAAAATCCGAGCTGTGCCGAAAACACAAACCAACGATCGCCAATTGCCACTGCTTCCCTTGCCGCTGTACCAGCTTCGCCAACAAACCAGCGTAGATATGTATGCTTGTGTGCGAGCTTGCATACATATCGACGCAGATTTTTGCAAGCCGCGTAAAAATATTTTTTTCATTCCTTGAGAAATACAGTCAATCCCGGTTATGTGCCATAATCAAAGATACAGATTTTTGTGGTTAAAAATAAAAATATATTATAGTACATAAGCGACTACGGATACTTAACCGAGTTGTACTTAAAACAATAGTTTGAATGTATTTAAAAAAAACAAACCGTAGAATGCAGCAAGATATAGGCAGTTAAGAGGGATGATTTTCATTTAAGCGGACTACTACTTAACCGGGATTCACTGTACACATTACTCAAAGGAATATTGAATATTTTCTTTAGACACAATTCTTGACTTGAAAATCGACAAATTAGCTATGTTGTCAATTTTATTCTATACTTATATTTGCGTGGTTGTCGCTTTTTCCTTCTCATACAAATATCAGAAATTGTTCAATTTATGATTTTTAGCTTTCGCCATCGTCGCGAAAAGACGCTTGTAGGCAAAGGCATGCTCGGGGAGATGTAATGGTTTTTGGTTTGTTGAAAGTGCGCTTGCGTTCATGAATGAAAATGCTGTTGTTGTGTGTTTTTCTACAAATATGGGCATCGACTATTTGGCTGCCATGCCTATTGACTTGTTTTTGTAGAACAATATTTGTATTTTTTGCGGGAGACATACTTATCTACATGTGAACGCATATAAGAATGTATGTTGTGTAAATTATTGCCGGTTAAATTAAAGAGTCTAAAAAAAAATTTATATTTTTGGTCAAATTGACAACAAAGTCAAAATGTT
Source organism: Bactrocera correcta (assembly GCA_027475135.1). Classification (NCBI taxonomy): domain Eukaryota; kingdom Metazoa; phylum Arthropoda; class Insecta; order Diptera; family Tephritidae; genus Bactrocera; species Bactrocera correcta. The sequence goes on along the minus strand of CM050322.1, from coordinate 35,403,748 downwards.
CTGCTAAGACTAAAATTACAATTTCAATTATCAATTATTTATAACTTAAAAATTACTTATGCTAGCAGTATTGATTTATTTACTTGTGTCTCGTTATTCCGCGTGTGCCGGATGTTGATTGCAATTGTTGCAATGGTTGCATTATTGTTGGTCAGCCAGGCTGTAGTTTATACTGCGCGTGCCGGATTTTATTGGTTAATTGCTTATCCAGCATTATTCTGCTTATCGCAGTTAACTTTAATGTTGCTAACTTTTATGCATTATGTGTATGCATTGTGTGGGAATGTCATACGCACATATTTACATGTGTCCGCATATTTGTATGTTGGTTTGTGTATACATTATTTGTTCGGCAATGTCGTCCACATATGCATGTACATACATATAGAGCAGTGCGTGCACACTTTTTACTGATAAATGATAATATCACGATTTGAATTTGAATTGTACTTATGTATGTACATATGTATGTAATTATGTGCTAATATGTAGATGCGTATGAAAATTTAAATGGAGAAATGTAATTTACCTACAATATTATTGTAATATATTAAGTTTTTATGATCTCATATACATTCACCGCATATATACAAACATATTCATATATGAAATTATATTTAGGGTATTCCACCAAAATCGTAAATGTACAAACTTATAAGTTCAAAATTTTACGCTTTAGTTTTTTGAAACGCTTCTTGTTTTTCATACGCATAAAAGCCGCGTAAATAGGTATTTTGAATCAGTGTTGCATTTGAAAAACCAAATCCAGGGTTAATTTAGAAGAGAAATTTCTGTAACTTAAAAAGAATTAAAATCTTACAAAATGCCACGAAAAAGTGAAAAAAGAAAACTGTGTGAAAATATTGATAACAATGCACTCAACACTTTGTCGATGTTACAAGTATTTGGATAAAGTGAAGGTTTGCTTAATTACTTTCTGAGACAATGCACGCATTTAAGTGATTTCGTTTATATTTACAGAACGAAATCAAGAAGAAGTGGAAGGTGAAATCCTTGAAGAATGGGCATATTCAAAACTTACTGTTCTCAGCTTTCGCTATTCGATTCCGACCTTGAAAGACTCTGTGCCAAAATCCAAAAAATTCTTTTATGATATTTTGCCAAATTTAGACGAAAACCGGTTTCGACAATTTGTTATAATGAATCGGGCAAATTTTGAAATTATACTAAAACTGATAGAAGATGATGTTCTCTTTAACGGAACAAGTTCCGGCAAACAATTTTCCGTTGCTATGTAACTCGCCATTGTTTTATATCGTCTTGGTTGTAATGGAGAAGGTGCATCAGTTGCAATAATTGCTAGTTTTTTTGGGATAGGCGATGGAGGAACTATTCAAAGAGTTACTGAGCAAGTCTTTCAAGCAATATTAAAAATAAAGCAGAAGTTTTTGTATTGGCCTGATGCTAAAGAGCGGCGAAGTATTGTCAGAAATACTTTTTTTGAATTGCCGCATTGTATTGGATATGTTGATGGCACAGAAATCAAACTAGCTGAAAAACCTAGCGAAGATCCCTAGTCATATTTTTCGCGAAAGCATGTATATTCTCTAAAAGTTCAAGCAGTATGTGATTATAAACTGAGAGTCCGTCACATGGTTCTAGGATATCCAGGTAGCGTTGACGATAGCAGAATCTATAATAACTGTGAACTGGCATTGAAACCATCGGATCATTTAAGCGTCGATGAATGGATGGCAGCCGATAGTGCGTATAAACTAACGAATACGGTTATAACCCCATTTAGAACAAATTCCAACGATTGCACTTTGCAACAAAGAAATGAGTTCAACAATACCCATTCCAAGTATTGTGTGCGTATTGAAAATTGCTTTGGAATTTTGAAGGAAAGATTTAACTCCCTCAAAGAATTAAAAATCCAAATTAAAGATGACGCAAGTGTAAGGCTTGCTTGCCCGTGGTTTCTTGTTTGCGCCATTCTACATCTAGAAGATAGTTTTGACAATGATGAAGTGAATGAGAACCAATTCCAACAGTTTCCAGTCTTAGAAGGAGAACACAAGAGACGAGCCATAATACACATTTTAAATGAAATGTCAACAATAAATAATTTTTAAATTTTTTCAGGTAATTTAGTATTCTTCTTTCTATATCATTGCGAAAAATAACCTGTATATTGATTTTAGGTCTGCAAAATCTAATAAAACCTTCACATCCTGCCCTTACCCTACGATGACTTGGAAAAGCTAAACAATATGGTTGAAAGCTATTGCTGTCGGCGAAAGCCAGCAACCAAAGTGCCTTAAATTAACAACTTTTAATTTGATTTTATATTTTAAAGTATTAGAAACTGTTAAGGTCTTCTTTATTTGTATATATGTAATCTTTAAAGACAAAAAATATATGTGAGGATTAAAAAGTTCTTATGCTTTTTTATATTTTAACTCTAGTTCGTACATTTTGAGTTTTTCTTCTCTTTCATTTTCTAATTTCATTTTCGCCAAAGCAAGTTGTTCATCACGTTCAATTTCTAGGTTTTTCATCTCCAATGCCTGTGTTTCTTTTTCTTTCATCCAGTCAAATTTTTGCTTCTCCAAGTCCAATTTTGCTTCAAGCATTCCTTGTACTACGCCGGCAGAGCTTGCATTTGGGTTTTGCTTTTTCTTTAGGCTGTGTTTCGATGTCATTTTTTTTTTAACTCTCAATCGCTGAGTCGCCGTTGAAGCTGCTTGCATTGTTCGATGATAATTCCAGTGATAAATGAACGTCTGGCTGTGGAGTATCCGGCGGAATAGGAGTCCTGGCTGATATACGTGAACTCGAGAAACTATTTGAAATATCATCAACATTATCAAATAAAAAAACCTCCTCGCTGTCTTCATAGCGGACTTCTATATTGCTACTCTCAATTATAACCGTAGGGTTCACGCCCTCTCTGAGCCCAAAAATCTCGTCCAGTATTTCGAAGAAGGGACAAATATTTTGAATGTAGTCTGCAATGACGCTTTCTTCTTCTCCATTTTCAATTAATCCAGCTCCTGTTTGACTACGCCATTTCACGGCCTCCAATATATTCCTTTTAAATAGCGCCACCTCAAATGACTCCGGGCGGTCTTTTATTTCTCCGCGCACTTCCTCTAAAAGGCTTCTAGTTTGCTCACTGCTCCAACGATGTGTTGGTGCTGCCCGGAAGCGCCTAGCTTTGACCTTTTCTTCTAATTCCTGAATATAAAATGTATTTCTGCAATTTTCATCTTCACGAGAAATTTAAGTAATACTTACTGATGCACTCATTATACAAAGGTTTCAGATGGTTTTTATTTCTTTAAATTAAACAAAATTTTGCAACAAGCTCAAATGTTTGACCGTTCTTTTTTTCTTTGCAAGTAGTGTTGCCTGCACTAAAAACTTTACTTTTTTGAAGCACTTAATGTAAATTATTTTTGTGTAATGGCAACACTAAAACAAAATATCAGTTTATGAAGCAAATACGCGTCGAATTTGCCTCATAGTTTTATACGAAACGCGTAAACTTGTTTTCATAAAAATTTTGACACCTCATTTATAAGGCACAGAATTTAAGAATTTTATGAGGCATTTATGAGTTTGATGGAATACCCTTATTATATTACCAAATATAAGAAGTATTTAAAAATTAACGTTTATTCACACATTAACCTCGAATATATATTTTGAAAATAGCATAAATTAATTATAATGCTATCAGTTTTTCATGTATTCATAAAAATACGCAAATGATAATCATATCAATTAATATGATGTCAAGTAAGCATGTAAAAATATAAGCAAAAGGCCAACATACGTCTGTAATAGCAATGTACATATGTATACATATGTTTCTGAGCATAATTTTCAATGAATGCTCAGCTCTGTTCATGCGCCACTGATAAATATTTCTCCTTCTTAGCTAGCTGTGGTGAAACGCACTCATCGCATTTTGTTAGCTTTTGACAGTTTACACACTTGTTCGTTGTTGGACCTTCTCTATAAATATACGTTCTCTGCTTATAATATACTATGGTAGTGATTTTTCCAAATTCTTTTTTGCTGGTCAAAGTCCAATATTAGTCCAATATTAAATAGAAAATTATTAGCGTGTTTCACCACTTAACATCAGGGGCATGAAAATAGCACAAGTGAAAAATTATGCTATTTCCGATGTTAAGGAATGTACCACTTACAGATTCGCGTATTTACAATGCGCAAACGACTTTGCATATAATTTATATAACTATATATACATATATATGTACATATGTACATATGCATGTATATTTCTATATGTTTTATATCAAGGAACACAAGCATGTGCATATGATCATACGTACAAAGTGAACTATTTCATGATGAATTCCTTAAATCTTTGGAAATACTTATGGGGTATTCCATACCAAATCGACCACTTTTGAACCCGACCCCTTTAGATTTTGCTGAAACTCATCCATCCTTTTCTACCCGTTGAAAAATTTTTTTTAAATTTTTTAAAAATTTAATACGATCAATTATATAAAATAATCGGTTTTTGTAAGAAAAATCGTCATTTTTTGGAAGTTCGCCATTTGTTTTTTTTTCCTCACAAAAAACTTCAATTAATTTGACAACTATCCCCGCTAATCCCGGAGTGGGCCAATTATTTTTTATATATTTTTTTATTTATTTAAAAAAAATTGTCCAATTTTCAAAAATATAAAAAAAAAATATTCCCCGTAAACTCTATTTCTAAAAATTTCAAATTTTTTTTAGACAGTATGAAAAAACCGTATTTATAAATGGATACAAACTAGCGTATAGTTTCTAGTATACTGACTATACATAGATAGGTCTATAAATGTCCAACCCTAGTTTATCGACCTTACTAACAGGTAAAAATTTGAATCGTGGTGATTATATTCGTAAATTAAGTCTATAAATTGAGAATATTATATTATAAAATCGTTAAATTATATTTTTTATATGATAGAAATAAAGTTTACGGAATTTTTTTTTTTTCATTCTTGAAAATTTGACAGTTTTTTTTAAATAAATAAAAAAAATATAAAAAAGTCGGCCCACTCCGGGATTGTCAAATTAATTGAAGTTTTTTTTGAGGAATCAAAAAAAAAAAAAACAATGGCGAACTTCCAAAAAATGACGATTTTTCCTAAAAAACCCGATTATTTTATATTATTTTTCGTATTAAATTTTTTTCGTGTATTTTTTTCGAAAAGTTCATTCAAAAACAAAATTTTTTTAAAAAAAGGTCCCCAACAGTCAATTTCTACAAAAGTTATGGCTATTTGAAAGTAAAAAGGCCATTGTTGTTGAAAAATTCATAATTTTTTTTAAGTTGGACAAAAAATTTTGAAAAAATTCCCAAAAATGTTTTTCTATGGGTAGAAAATGATGGATGAGTTTCAGCAAAATCTAAAGGGGTTGGGTTCAAAAGTGGTCGATTTGGTATGGAATACCCCATATATAATAAAATCATATTTGTATTATTATCTAATTATTTAATTAATGTGGATTCGATAACTTATATAGATACATACATATTTATATACCTTAATACATTTGCGAGCATTGAAATAGTAGTGCCTATTGGCCAATAGAGTTTTCCGTTAAATTTTGTTTCTTTTATGATATTTCCGTCGATCACTATTTTAGTTATATTCTCTGAAGTATAACGGTCCTGTTATACTTAACAATAAATGTGAAACACTTACCGTTACTTTTTTAGAGCCAATTTTATTGAGATATCTGATTTTATGAGCGAGCAATAGAATAGTAGTGAACGGTGAGCTGATCGTAAACAGATAATTTTTACTAAAAAAAATTAATTTTATCAAACAAAAAGTAAGTTTCCTGATCTTTTATTTTTTACTCAATGCAAAAAGCAAAAAAAAATATGACTTTTCACCTTTTATTGGGCCGCGGGAAGCACTGTAGTGAAGAAAAACGAGAATAGATTCAATCTGTCATAAACAACGGTAAATCCTACAAGGGAAAGTTAAGCCACAATGATTCACAATGCAATTAGTTATAAAAAAAAAAACGAAAAAAGGTGCGCAAGACGTATTCTTTCTGAGAATTTTACACGAATAGTTGTAAGATATGCCAAGACACGACCAAGAATGTCAGCTATGGAGATTCGGAAAGAACTGAACCTCGCTTGCGGTATTCATACAGTGAAAAGACTTCTACATGAACATAATTTATATGTCCGCAGTCCTCGAAAAGTACCGTTATTAAAAAAAAACATGTAGCAAGTCGTCTTAAATTCGCCAAAGAACACCTGAATTAGCCGATTGAGAATGGCGCAACATCTTGTGGCCAGACGTGTCGAAAGTTGTTCTATATGGCGGTAAAGGGTCTCGTCAGTATCTAAGACGCTCCCCTAATACAGAGTACGACCCCAGATTTAGCACAAAAACCTTGAAGCGTGCCGGTTTGAAATTCATGGTTTGGGCTATTTTTCTTACAGGCCCAATTTTTTGTGTAGTCCCAATTCACAAAATTACTGGGATAATGCACCGATACACATACGTGGATATAATGCAGTATATAATATATAGCATATCTACATACATACGTACATATTTGTGAGTTTATAATATACATAAGTATGTTCTTCAAAAAAAAATAAATTATTAAAAAATAACTCTTATTCTCACATTAACTACAAATATAGTTTTGAAAATAGCATAATTTAATGAAAATGTGACAATTTTTGCGTGTATTCATAAAATACGTATGTAAATGTTAATCATATCAATAATATGATTGCATGTAAACGTATAAAAGTATATGCCAAAGGGCAACATACATCTGTAATAGCAATGTATATTTCTGAGCATAATTTTCATTGAATGCTCAGCTCTGTTCACGCGCCACTGTTAAAATTTCTCCTTCTGATCTTGCTGTGGTGAAACACGCTCATCGCATTTTGTTAGCCAAAAATATTTTTATGCTCTCTGCGCCGTTTCTTTTACGTTCTCTGCATCTTTAGAAAAACTTTAAGCAAGTGCAACAGCCCATCCACTCAATCATCTCACCGCACTTCAACTTCCAGTCGATCTACGTGAAAAGCCCTTTCGTATACAAACAAGTTCTTTATTTTAGTTATTGTAAATATTTAAAATTATTGAATTTATTTCTTTCACACTTTATTTTTCTCCACTTGGCTCCAGCGATGCCGAAATTTGTTGAGCAAAGAATTTGCATTAAATTTTGTTTACGGAATCAAATTTCTGTTGCGGATACATTGAGAATGATGCAGAAAGCCTTTGGTGATGAGGCTATGTCTAAAAAAATGTTTACAAATGGTATAGTGAGTTCCAAGCCGGCCGTGAACGTATCGAAGACGAAAAGCGTCCAGGGCGACCATCAACCTCAACCGACGAAGCTCACGTTCAACAAATCAAAGATTTGGTGTTGAAAAACCGTCGATTAACAATTAGAGACCTTGCTGATGAAGTTGGCATATCGAAAGGGTCAGCCAATACCATTTTTCTGTTTTGGGCCTCAAGCGCATCAAATCTCGACTGGTACCGAAAACATTGAATATTTTGGAAAAAGGCGTCGCATTGAAGTGTGTGAAACAATGCTTTCCGACTACCAGGGAGTCATGAAACGCATTATAACTGGCGATGAGACTTGGATCTATGCTTACGAACCCGAAACAACTGATCAATCGAGCGAATATCGTGCTAAAAGAGAGCCGAGACCAAAAAAAATCGCGCCAAAGTCGCTCAAAAATCAAGGTCATGTTGACTGTTTTCTTCAATTATCGTGGTGTTGTGCATTATGAATTCCTTCCAACCGGTCAAACAGGCAACAAGGAATATTATTTGAACGTAATACGTCGTTTGTGTAACGCTATCTGCCTGAAAAGGCCGGAATTTTGGAAAGACAATTCTTGGTTTTTACACCACGATAATGCACCATTCCATACTGCCCTCGTAATTCATGATTATTTCGCCAAAAACACAACCCATATCGTTCTGCAACCACCGTATTCACCTGATCTGGCGCCGTGAGACTTCTGGCTGTTCACCAAGTTCAAAAGACCGCTCCGGGGACACCGTTTTTATATGATTGAGGAGATTCAAGCCACAGCGAAGACGGAAGTGAAGGCCATCCCGGAAAGTGACTACAACCAGTGTTTCGAAGATTGGAAAATCTGTTGGCATAAATGCATTGCATAGGGAGGGGATTACTTTAAAAGGGATGAAATTAATTTAGAAGAATAAGTAAAGAATTTTCAAAACAAATACAATGTCACCTTATTTTTTGGGCACAAAGTATATTAAGTGGTTAACTTAAATCAACAAAACGGGCGCGAAACCAACTATTATATAAAACTAGTAAGGAAGGCCTAAGTTCGTGTGCAACCGAACATTTTATACTCTTGCAACTTGCAAGAATCAAAGGCAGGGAAATATTTTAAGGTGTAAAACCATTCATATAGAGTAAAGTCAGCCAGACGTTCGTAAATCCGGATATTAATTACATAGGACTTAGGCCAAGTTTTCGGTCAAATTTATCTATTTTAGGCACAAAGATACGTTGTTATGACAAAAATAAACTCTTTATTTTCATTGGGATAACGGTAACTATATGATACAAAGTCACCCGGATATTTAGTATATAGGGGCTAAGGGAAGTATTGGTTTGATTCAACCCATTTTTGATATACAGACATACAACTACAAAAGAAGGATTATCACTTCACTTCAGTTACATACATATATCGCATATTGATCGACATTTTCGATCAAAAGTCTAAATATTCGGTACCTAGGGGTTTGAAAAGTTTTTTTTTTTCGGATTTAAACAATTTTTGATTATAAGGTGGCATACACTAAAGATATTATTCGTGAAAAGTTTTATTCCGTTATATTAATTACTTCTTGATGTATGTACTGGAAAGTGAAACAATCAAGTGAAATTTAAAATTGTGCTTTATGGTAAGTAAGCGTGGTTGTTGTCCGATTTCCTCCATTTTCACAATGTTTTATAAATATGTAAGAAGAATTATATCATCTCGGTGGCTTAATTTCTCTGGCATATTTATTTATTGATTTATCGCGCTTTTAGTAGTTTTTAACAGTATCGTTATATGGGGAGTGATTTCCTTTGATTTCATCCATGATTTAGGAGATATGTACATTAAGTTGTTAGAGGGCGCGGCCATGCCCTCGTTTTCAAAAATTTTTGCCTACAGGTTCCCCTTGCTACTACGATCCTCTGTACCAAATTACAGCTTTATATCTTAATATAGTTCTTAGTTATTGTACTCATGTTTTCGGGTAATAAAAATTTGTGGGCGTGACAGTGATCCGATTACGCCCATCTACGAACCGAATTTTTTTTATACTAAGGAATCCACATACCAAGTTCCATTGAGATATCTCAATTATTACTCAAGTTACAGCTTGCACGGACGGACGGACAGACAGTTAACCTGATTTCAACTTTTCTTGTCATCCTGATCATTTATATACAATAGTATTTAACACAATTGTGCAAATAAAATCAAATATTCCTGATTTAAGAATTTTTTTGCGCTACGCAACTTATTACGAAAAGCATATATACATATATGCATTCAAATAGGTACACTAGTGTAGTTTTTCTGCGGAAGAATAATATAACGGTACTATTTCTCAATATTTTTCTGGCGATGTTTGGTTTGGGTCACGTGCCCATTTGCTCGATTGCGTTCAGTTGTGTGAGCACAGCTAAGACCAAATAAATAATTTTCGAGTATTTTAAGTACCAGTAGCTCTATTCAATTAACTAGCGTTTTCAGAAGTATTTTTCATTTTAAAAGCGGTAAGTAGATTTATAAAGTTTGTTTATGTGAAGATTTTTTTGTTAGAAAAATGAAGAAAATTGCTAACTCTATTAAGAAGGATGTGCTTCAATGGTTGAATGAAGGGCTCTCATATCGGCAAGTTGCAACTTTAGCTGAGATTTCGTTTGGGTCAGTGAAAAACATTGCAAATTGTCGTGAAATATCAGTGATCTGGTCGACGAATAATAAATAACTACGATAGACAAACTACGAGTATCAAATGTCTGGTAAAGAAGACAACAAAAAGAAAAGTGAGCTTAAATAGCATACAAGATGCGTTCCAAAGAAGACAAGACTTAAAATAAAAAAAAACCAAAAAAACAATTTATTTTATTCAAAACAGTCTCCTTCTGCTTCAATACAGCTTTTTGCACAGTCCAAAAGCATGTTGAACGTGTGTTTTAGCTCGTTGGCCGGTATGGCCGCTAGAATGGCGATGCAAGCCTTTGAATGGCCTCTACGCCTACATAACGCTTTCTCCCGGATCGCGGATTCTGAAAGGCCCACATGATCGTCATTTATATTTTCACGACCACTTTGAAAACGTTGAAACCACTCGTGCACTCTGCTACGGGATAGCCAATCATTGCCGTAAACTTGTTTCATCAATTGAAACGTTTCGATAAAAGTTTTTCCAATTTTAAAACAAAATTTAATGTTGGCTCTTTGTTCAAGGCTCATTTTCGCACCGATAACACAAACATACTGACACTTAAAAACAATAACTTCACTTCCAATCTATGAAATGTCATGAAACTCGCACTAGACAATCGATAAAGAAAGCAGATTCTAACGCAGCAGTCGACATATAGATGGCGCCACCAGGGGGCGCTAGAACGTCCTGTTTACTTTGGAACACACCCTATATGATAATGTGATAGAATATCTTGACCTCAATCAATGGAGGAAACTGTACCTTATGAAAAATTATCTAAATGTAAATATTTATCCTTTTATCTTCTACATTATGATGTAATAAGACCTGATAAAATTACAACAAAACTACCAGTTGTTTTCAATGCCTCAAAGTATACGAGGCTGAACCAAATCACTCAATGATGCACTACATAGGGCCAACCTTACAATCAGATCTCATGCTGCTAATAATAAATTGGGGATATTGGGTTAATGGGGATATAGAGAAAATGTATAGACAATTTCTAGAACATAAAGATGACCGAGATTTCCAACGCATAGTCTTCCGCAAATCAAGTAATCAGCAACTTAAACAAACTTAAAACCGTCACCTTTGGCATCAATTGCACAGCCTATTTGGGGATCAATGCACTGGATGAAGTGGCAAAAACGTGTGAAACAAATTTGCCTTTAGCAACTTCTGTGCTACAAACACAAAAATACGTTGACGATATTCTATCATGTAGCCACAGTCTGTCATTAGCATGCAAATCACTATCTCAACTGATCAAAGCACTAAATTCAGCGGGTTTACATACTATTTCGGAAATTAAAATCCCTCATTGGGTAAATTTCGTCCCTAATATAAATGTAGAACTACATGGCTTCTGTGATGCCTCTGAAAAATCTATACAGGGATTCCAGCGCATTTTCCATGCTTCGTAACATTTCTGGAACGCTTCGACTGTGATGTCCGCGAGTACCCTCGTCACGGCCGCCTGGATGTCCGTAATTGACTCAAAATGGGTTCCTTTGACCACCGATTTTGTTTTAGGAAACAAAAAAAGGTCACAGGGTGACATGTCGGGCGAATAAGGCGGCTGTTGCAACACGGCGATTCCTTTAGAGGCCAAATACAGGGACACGCTGGGGGCGGTGTAGAACGACGCGTTGTCGTGATGAAGGATCCAGTTACGAGCGATGTTTGGGCGCATCCTGTTGATTCGTTCGACTTTGACTTGCTCATGCGAGCTTTCTTCGGGCGGGGGCGCGCGGAAACAACCAATTCGCCCAATCTATCGCGACGCGTTGCTCTTGATTTCGTTTTTCCATTTTCGTGACAAGCACTATAAACACACGTCTACTCAACTTGACGCAGCAGGCGATCTAAATAAGCTAGAGCGATGGTACATATATCAGTGGAGAGAGGAGGGATGCCGAAAAAAGAAAAAGGAAATTTCAAAGTCACAGGTTTACCACAAGAGCGGCAATGAAATCAGTCTCATCACTTAATTGTCAAACCTCGTATATTATACATAAGGAGCACTAGCTACAGAGGCTTTCAGCTCACGGTTTAATTATAAAGGACTTAAATAATAAACATGGAACCTTCCATGTAAGAATTATTTACAATCAATATGTTTTTATGAACTAAAAATTATGTTATAAATAAATTTAAAAAGGAAGGATAACTTAAATATATTTCTTTAACTTTGTACGAGATAGGAATTCAGATATTTTAGTAATATTTAGAGTAGATGTTATTTTTAATAAATCAAGAGCTTTATTATTCTGAAAGATATTGGTTCTTGCTGAGTTGAAGAAGTGGCATTCACCTAGTAGATGTGTTATGGTTAAGGACGAGGAGTTACAATATGGACAGGTTGAAATTCGGTTTCCATTTAAAAAAATGTAAATGCGTTAATGACGTATGAACCAAGACAAAGGCTTTTATATCTTGGCAACCGCCTGGTGGTGGATAAGCAGGTTTTTTCCCCTCTTGGTTGCGATAGCATAGTGGTGTTGCACATGCTTCCAAGCACTAACTTTTATGGCTTTTTGTTTTGAAGCTATAAAATGGATTATATCGTTGTTTTCTTATGTAGTCGAAAATAATCAATGGCTGTTTTGCCGCCAATTTGGCGTTTTGATCGGTCCATTCATTTCCGGTAATACCGGCGTGTCCAGGGATCAACATAATTTTTAGGTTTGTGTTCTCAATTATTATTTCTCTAATTTTCGCAATGAGGTAGGATTTGTTGAATGCATTTAGGATAGCTGAGATTGTAGACTTGCTATCAGTACACATTAAGGTTGTTAAGTTAGAGTTTTGTACTAGGGATAGCGCTTTATAGATGGCTGCTGCCTATGCGGTGTATACTGAGCAGTAATTGGGTAGGTGTCCAGCTTTTAACGTATTTCCAACGTTATCAACAATGGCAAAAGACGTGTAGAAATCAGCCTTCGAAGCGTCAGTAAAAATGAGTTTCTAATCTATGTAGTTTTGCACAATGAGTTTTTTGAACAAACTATGATATCCCCTAGAATTAGTGTGCTTTTTTGATGTTTTTGAAGATATAACTCCAAAGAAGTTTCCTTGAGTAGTCTTGATGGGGCAAATGAAATAGATTTTTCCTCCGGTATAGTTGAATTTACTGCATTTGGAAATCAGTGAAGAAGTATTGGAGTTTGTATTGTCAGTCCATTTGACTTTTACTATACCATATAAGAACTTGTTATTGCATAATAGTCATTTTGGAATAATCTTTTGCGAAGTATGTATGTATGGATGGGAGTCCGGCTTTCATTAATGTGAACTTTATTGGTGATGTTGAGAACGCCCGAATACTTCTTCCAATAGCTGCATGATATGGTACAAAGATTTACTTAATGTTGCCTTTGGCAGTTTTGGCGAAATCATCAAAATAGAGTAAAGCATCAATAGTGCCTTGCCCTGCCTTAAATGCAACTTCGTTTCGACTAAGAAGGTTTTTATTTAATGCGAACCACGAGATACGTTTTGATACGATTTTTTCTAATAGTTTGCCCATTCAACAAAGAAGTGTTATTGGCCTGTAACCGAGAGCATGTGGATTTCGGAATGGCTACTATCATCACATTTTTCCAGCTTTGAGGGTAGACACCTTGACATAAAATATTGTTGTACAATGTAATAATTCTAATAATTTATCTAATTTTTGAGACTTGAAGGACAGTTTTTTTAGCATGGGATATGAAATTCTGTCTGCATCGCGCGTCTTGCCTGAAATTGAAGGTAAAATCGAATTCAGCGACGGTTATGTCAGATTCGATGATATATGGTGGTGAATGATGTTTGGTGTATCTTCTAAGTTAATTTTTATTTGATACAAATGAGGCGTGGAAATCTGAGTCGCTCGAATACTCGGGCCATACAGAGGCGAAATGATTTGAACATTGTGCCTTTTGAAGTGTTTATACATTTAAGATTAACTTGCGTGTAGGAGCCTGAGAGCATTTTTATGTCCGCCCATAAATTCTTGGGAAGCCCATATTAGCTTCTTTAAATTTTTTCGGAACACTGCATTGGCATTTCTCTATTTGTTAGATTATGAAGAGAGCGAGTTCGTTTGTAAATTAGTCATAGTGATTGTTTATCTTCTCTTAGTCTTAACTATGTATACCAATAAGGCACATGATTTTTAAAGCTTTTTTTTACCCGTTTGGGGGATAGAGAGGTGAGCAGAGGTTTTGATTATTTTGGTAATCGTCGCTGTTTCTTTATTTATATTATCGACAATGGGATTTACAGCAGAATAACTATCACAGATTTGTTGAAATTTTGACCAATTTGCCTTGTCCAACAGAAATTTAGACTTCGCCGATCCTTTTCTGGATGAAGTTGTTGATAAGAGACTTATAATGGGAAAGTGATCGCTTTTATATATGTAGATCTGTTAGTGTTTGGCTGTTAAGTTTGGGGGCGATAGCAAAAGAACAAATAACTAGGTCATTCCTGAACGAATTATGTGTAGAAAAATGCGTAGGAGAACCGTCGTTTAAAATTGTCAAGTTTTCCGCTAATAAAAGGTGTTTTATGATTTTACTTCTTTGGTTAGTACATGTGGAACCCCAAAGAGGGCTCCAGGCGATGAAATCACCAAGTTTAAGTACGGGTGTTTGGATAGGTCCGATTATATCGCGTAATGCTTTGATATTGAAGTTTTGGTGTGGTGAAATGTAAATTGTTAGGATGGTTAATTTAGCAATATTAAAACATATAGGGAGAAGTTTATGTGGGAAATCTTTTTTTATTAAAGTAGCTACACCTTGTTTGTTAGTATGATTTTGTGTTAAGTTGGATAAATAGGCAGCGTATTGTTTGGGTACAGTAGCGACGGAATTAAATCAAAGGTGTGTTTCTTGTAGTGTTCTTGTACTCTAGGTCAGTGTAGTTGTTGTAAAACCCGTTCATATTCTATTGGAGAAATTTGAACATTTATTAGTAATACATGTAGGTGTTGAGAAAAAGGAGTGAAGGAATAACGACAGCTATTGATCTTCATGGTCACATGTGGTAATTATATGAGGTGAGATATATTCTGAATAAGTAGGTGGA
This sequence comes from Bactrocera correcta, assembly GCA_027475135.1. Lineage (NCBI taxonomy): Eukaryota > Metazoa > Arthropoda > Insecta > Diptera > Tephritidae > Bactrocera > Bactrocera correcta. Next base: position 35,388,680 of record CM050322.1, on the reverse strand, counting down.
GAAAGATTGAAATTGTCTGTAGAGAAAGAGAAAGTTTGGATGTTAAGAGAATCTGTTGTGGATGTTTTAAGAATGAGTGGTATGCTTATTTTGGTTGGGTTTGTTTTTGTTTGGGGAAGCATTAGGTTAGGAAGGTTTTTTTTTGTTTCTTTTGCAGTTATATTTGGTGAGTTTGGGTGGTTATCAATCACGAAATTTTTTTTGTTTTGTTTCATGGAAGAGGATAAGCTGTTGGGGATTTTAGTACAGTTTCTGTGGAGAGTTGTTGGGAAGAAAATGACGAGTGGTGGGAAATCACGTTTGTTATTTGCTTGTTTGAATTTTCTTTTGTAACCGAAGCGATAGAAGTGTTTGTGGAGGTCGGAGGTGATTGTTGTTTATGTAGCCTTAGTGCTTCTCGCATTGAGCATTTGTTTTCTGTTTTTATTTTTAGAATATTTTTGGATTGTAGGTATTTAGGACCAGAGCGTGAAGAGGAAGGGTGATCACCTGAGCAATTTGCACAAGAGGTGCGGTTGCAAGGCGATTGGCGGTGGGGAGGGAAATTGTACATATCGCAGGCTGGTTTGTTGCAACGTTTCGTTGTGTGGCCTAGGAGCTGGCAACTTTAACACCTCAAGGGGTTAGGGAAATATGCTCTAATCATCATTGCGCGCAATGAGATTTCGATTTTTTTGGAAGTTTGTAGGGGTCAAATCTCTACCACTCTACTAGGTCTTTGTTTGCCTTCTATATTTTTCGTGAATATATAGACGAAAGTAACTCCCTGATCTTTTAAATTATCAATAATTTCATCTTCTGCAATGTCGATTAGAAATGGAGCGTAAATTGTACCTTTAGCGCAATTCAAATTGTCGTGTAACTTAACTTAAGTATCGCAAATTCCATTTTATTTCTTTGTTGTTAGAAATTTTTCAGCGATTTTCCGATTTTTAATAAGTAAGAGTAGATTTCCATCACGTAATTCGGTGATAGATAAAATTTCCTTACTTATTGATTCTAAGCTTTTATGCACAGCGAAACAAGAGTATTTGGAAAGAGTTTTGTTCGAATCTGCTGCAGATATTAGAAAAAACTTTGGGCAATCTTTTTTAATTTGAGGCAGTTCTGGAAAATTTTCAAGTGGTTTGTATGTAAGCTGTTTTTCTTTTGAGGTTGGGGCTAGAGGCAAGCAAAGCAAACCTATTTGCCCCGAGGTTAGGCAGCTCTGGGTCCATAATAAATCAAATATTCACTAATATGCACTATTTTTACGCGAGCAACCGTACAATCAAAGTAAAACGAAAGACGTGCACTTATATGCAAGGAGGAGTATGAGAATAAAGCGTAAAGCATAAAAGAAAAACCGCGATTAAGAAAACACGTCCACTCAATAAGAGAGGTAGTCAAAGACTACGATAACAAAATATCTTCACATCTTTTGGTAGGTAAAGCTATGTAAATTTGCACCCTTGAAAATACTTAGCCTTCCACGGCTCGAACTGAATGACGCACTTCTGTTATCAAAAATAGTTTCAGTTGTCCAATCCCATCTCAAATTAACCAATCACAAAATGTATCTTTGGTCAGATTCAGAAATAGTTTTAGCATAGCTAGAAAAACCTCTCTATATCTAGAAAACTTATGTATCTAACCGCATATCTGAAATATCAGACTTCTTTGGCCCAGTACAGATAATCCAGCGAGTCTAGGGACAAGAGGCTGCAAACCCCTTAACATCACCAGCACTAACCTCTGCACATAGGAGCATTTACCCTCAAAAACCGGACAAAATTGAAAATTACAAACTTCAGCGATGGTACTCAAAATTGATTTTTTTGGTACCTAAATAACCGGTCTACAATGAATTAAATGAATGACCTTCAGGCCGCTATATTGCCACACAAGTAGTCGAAACCAAGACTTCGTTCAGAACGCACATGCTTGTTCGCGAAACTCTCCATTGTTCTCGAGATTGCTAGTGTTTTTTTAATGCGCGAACGGAATTCTTGGAAATATTTTTTATGAATTCAGGACAACGTGGTATGAATTTAATATTAATAATATGAAAATTAATTTAGTTAATGTATTATTATGTTTTTTTTCGCGAAAACAAGGAATCATTAAAAAAACTAATTTTTTTAATAAATATTTTAGAAATTAGTGTTTTTGTTATAGTGTTGGGCGAGGTCGAGCTATGATTTTTTTTCTTAATAAACTACAGGGTTTCTACTTAACATATCAGTTTAAACATTTTCCCTGTTTTTCCCCCCCTGTAAAAAAAACGCGTTGAAAAAAGTTGATCAGTTGCAAAAAATGAGTACTAAGTAGTTATTTATTTTTTTAATTGAATACTGAAATCCTGACAAATTAGTCTAGACGGGTGGGAAGAGGGTATACATTTTTCAAGTAGTACCTAAAATTACAAAAATTGAAAATGTGCAAGAGCTACGTTAGGAATTTGTTCTATTATTTCGTTTTCAAAATCAAAAGTTATAGAGATGTCTCGAAAAACAGTATATGTATATGCTTTGTAGGGAAAGCGCTGCGAGAAAATGGGAAGATAAAACGTTATATATGAGAAAAAAGCTTCAAGAAATGTTAAAGTGTCCAGAAGGCGAATTTCAAACTTTAAGTAATGATTTAAAGTATTTCATATGGGATTTAAAAAAGAAATGGGTATTGTCCAGTTATACTGAAGAAAGATTTGTCAAAAAATACAAAGAATGGCTCAACGCTTCCATTTTTGTACACAACTGGACGCCGAATACTAACTCTGGGCGCCCAAGCATACAATTCCATGAGTTGGTAGTAAACGCCGGAAAACTAAAGATCTTCGCGAGCAGATACCTGTCCAGGAGCTTACTTACGCAGCTAGCGTTAGTCAAAGGACGTCAGGTAATGCTGCTGCGTCTAAACTTATAAAAGACGTAACTTCTACACTTACAAGAGCCATAAAATACAAAAAAATAATAGAAGCTCAGAAGCCAGAAAAAAAAAAGTACACACCTGCTGACGCCTTACAAAGCTTTGTTAAAGGTGATTTTACAAGAAAACAGTGGGAGTTATTACACGAATCAAACAAGGGTATTTTTCCTTGTTATACGCTTATTAGAGAAGCAAAGAAAAGCTGTTATCCAAACAAGATTCAATACGAGTTACAGAGAGATGTGCTGAAGTTGTGCTCCAAGATTTACTCGACCACACTACTATAAGGCTATGTCTTTATATTGAGGACGTTCTTCAAAACTGCACGGTAGCCGAATTAGAGAAACTTGAACTTGTTTCAAAATGGGGTTGCGATGGTTCACATCAAGTTGTATATCAACAAAAATACTCGCTCTTTAGCTCTGCTGACGATGACGACTCCAACATATTTCAGAGTTCATTGGTTCCCTTGAGGTTGCAGTCACATTTAGGTGACACCAAAAAAGTTCTGTGGCAAAATCCTACACCTTCATCTATTCGTTTCTGCCGATCAATTCGAATTCGATTTCTGCATGAAACTGTCAATGTCACAAAAGAAGAGATATTATACGTAGAGAATCAGGCAAAACGATTGCTGGTGACCAAAATACCCAATCCAATACGAGATATTTTCGTGCGACATACATTGCTTCCAACAATGGTTGACGCAAAAGTTTGCAATGCGGCTACCGATACCACTTCTACCATGAGATGTTACATATGTGGGAAAACGTCAAAAAGTTTCAATAACTTTGAAAGTACTAATGAGGAAGATCCCAAGTCATTGAAATTTGGTTTGTCAATTCTCCACGCTAGAATCCGTTTATTTGAGACCATATTACACCTTGCTTATAAACTTCCTTTAAAGAAATGGCAAGTCCGAACCACAGAAGAGAAAAAACTTGTGAAAGAAAATAAGGAAAGAATCCAAAAAGCATACAGGGAAAGGACTAGACTATTAATAGGCATGCCAAAAGCTGGTTTCTGAAATTCTAATTCGGGTAACACATCTCGAAGATTATTCAGCGATCCAGATTTAGCTGCTGAAATTAATGGAATAAAAAAAGATTTCATAATCAAACTTAAGGTCATTCTAGAAGCAATATCATCTGGCCATAAAATTGATGTAATGAAATTTCAAATATTTTGTAAAGATACAGCAAAAATGTACGTGGAGAACTACTCCTGGCATCCGATGACGGTCACTCTTCATAAAATACTTGCACATGGCCCAACAGTCATAAAATACGCTATCTTACCTATCGGCCAGCTATCAGAAGAAGCAGCGGAGGCTCGAAACAAGCATTATCGTCTATATCGACAAGACTTTGCAAGAAAATTTTCACGGGTTCAGTGCAACCAAGATGTTTTTTTTTTTTTTTTTTTTTTTTTTTTTTCAATATATTTTGTATTTATTGAATCTGCTTTTTGATTTGAAAGCCTAACAATAAGTAATAAAATCTTGGTAAAGTGGCTGAGCTGTTTTGGTGATACATTGCTCCTCAGTACGCGGGCATATCTCTTCTTTTAAGGCGTGTTTGATCGCAGGAATGTACCAAAGGATTAGCCAAAGGGTTTGGGTGATCACGGAGTTTAGATGTATATTTAATTCTGCTGTCTTCTACTTCTTTCCTTACCATAGAAATACCAAGGTCTTTATGGATATTTTCATTTCGCACGTACCATGGTGAACACGTGATTGATCTAAGCATTTTTGATTCGAACCTTTGTATTATGTCTATATTAGTTGCACAGGTCGTACCCCACAGTTGAATGCCATACATCCAAATCGGCTTTATGACCGCATTATATAAAAGCACTTTGTTGTCTAGGCTAAGTTTGGAGTTTTTGTTTAACAGCCAATTTAAATTTGCAGCTCTTATCTTCATGCAAGTTATTTTACTAGATATATGTTTTTTCCACGTAAGTCTTCTATCTAGGTGAATACCAAGATAAGTTACTTCATTCGCTTGGGGTACTAAAATATTGTTAATTTTTACTGCCGGACACATTTTTGGTCTAAGCGAAAATGTAACATGCTTTCACTTTTGTTCATTTACCTTTATACGCTAGTTGGCTAGCCATTCTTCGACAAACCTTAAGTGCTCGGCTAATATTCTTGATGCTATTATGTGGCATTTGTTACGGCTCACTATAGCTGTGTCGTCCGCAAAAGTAGAAGTTAATACATTGTTAGCTGTTGGAAGATCTGCTGTATATATGATGTATAGTATTGGGCCTAGAACACTGCCCTGGGGTACACCAGCCCTTATCTGTCTTTCATCAGATATGAAATTTCCCACTTTTACCATAAATTTTCTATTTTTTAAATACGATTCCAATGTTTTATATAATTCTGAAGGTAGAGTATTTTTAATTTTGTATAAAAGGCCCTCATGCCATACCTTATCAAACGCCTGAGCCACGTCTAGAAATATAGCTGAACAGTACTCTCTGTGCTCAAATGCTTTTCTTATTTCGTTAGTAATTCTATTTACTTGCTCAATCGTGCTATGTTTTTCACGAAACCCAAATTGGTGCGTTGGTATTATATTATTTTCGTGGAGGAAAGGAGTCATCTTTGATAGTAACAATTTTTCAAATATCTTAGAAAGACAGGGTAGAAGACTGATTGGTCTGTATGAAGACGGCTGTGTTAAGTCTTTCCCAGGTTTGTCTATCAAGATGATCTGCGACTTTTTCCATGAATTTGGATAGTGTCCAAGATTAAGAATTGCATTGAAGAGCAAAGAGAGCACCCTTACAGCAATATTTGGTAACTCAATTAGCATTTTTGGGGTAATATTATCATGTCCTGGTGATTTTTTGGGGTTAAGTTCTTTTATTATTCTAGTAACTTCAGAAGTAGAAGTCCTAATAGACACATGCGACTCGTTTGCGGTATTGGGCAAGGTTGGCAACTCAAAGTCGTTCTTTGGGCAATTGGGTTGAAATACCTTTTCTAGGTGATTTGCAAAGCAATTTGCCTTATCCTCATCACTACGTGCCCAATTACCATTCAACTGTCTTAAAGGCATGTTGGAATCTACTGGTGGCTTGAAAGACTTTTGGGCTTTCCAAAGAGAGTTTTGCTTACGAGAATTTGGACACAGTTTCCTTATATAATTTTCAGTGTTGTGTTCCTCTTCGCGTTTAAGCGCTTTTTTAACTTTCGTTCAGCAGATTTCAGTTGAAGCAGAGTTGAAGGGGATCGATTTAACTGCCATTCCCGCCTAGCTCGCCTTTTCTCATTTACTAATTTCTCTATTTCGTTATTGGTGATCTTTCTAAAACCAACTGGTTTGTTGTTTCTTTTTGGTGTTGCCAATACAGCTGCATTAGTTATTATATTATTTTTTCATCAATGTCTCTTTCTGTATTTATTTTGCAATCAATATTGATGTGGGTGCTGATATACTTTCTGTATTTCAACCAGTTAGTTTTATGTGATGTTAGAGAAACTTTCGACTCAAATAACATGGGCTGTTCGTATAACTTTATTAGTACAGGAGAATGATCAGATGATAAGTCTGTACATGTATCAGCTGTCATAAGCGATCTATCTATATTTTTGACTACAGCAAAATCTATTAAGTCTGGTATTTTTCTTCTATCACTGGGCCAGTATGTCGGCTTACCAGGAGATATTATATCCAGTTTATTATGCTTATTCATAATAGTGTAGTACAACTGTCGTCCTTTCGGATTAATAAGACGTGAGCCCCAGTATGTGTGTTTTGCGTTATAATCTCCACCTGCTAGAAATCTTTGACCTAGTGTTCCAAAAAAGTCTTTAAATTCGATTTCTGTAATTTTAAAACGAGGTGGACAGTATATAGCCGTAAGGTTTAAGTCACAACCCCGATTTTTTAGTGATATGGTTGTAGCTTGTAACTGTGGTGTAGCATGAGATTCTAGAGCATAGTGGTTTAAACGATTTCTAATCAACACTGCCGTGCCACCATGCGCTTTTCCATCCGGATGATTTGTAACGTATAGTCTAAATCCCGGTATACTGAAATTATTTTTATTTGTTAGATGAGTTTCTGAAATAAGCATTACATCTATATTCCTTTCAGACAGAAATCTGATAATCTCTAATTTATGTTGGTTAACACCGTTAGAATTCCATATACAGATATTTAGTAAGCTCATTTTTTACTTAATAAATTTTGCAGCATTTGATTTTGTGATTTTATTAAATCTTGGATCATGTTCTGCATGGTAGACATAAATTGAGTCATACACTGTGTGAGATTTATAATCATAGTTTCAATACCTCCATTTGGAGGATTTTGCGGCAGTTGCATTTGCACAGTGTTGCCTTTCACCACATTTGCATAGCTTCCTTGCATATTATTATTGTTAGAAGTAAAATGATTTGAACTTTTTTCTGTGGTTGCTATTATCTCATTACGGGGTGTCTGTAACATTTGGTTACGACGTGCTTGAATGCCCTGTGACAACTTCGATTTCAAATCTTTATATACGGGGCAACCTCTGTAGTTAGCAGTGTGATTTCCCCCACAATTGCTGCATTTTTTATTTAAATCCTCTTTTTTAAGAGTACATTTAGAAGTAGGGTGTAGATCACCACACACTACACAGACACTGCGTAGAGTCCAATATGCTTTCGTGTGCCCATACTCTTGGCAGTTTGTACATTGTACTGGACCATTTCTCTTGTGTGGTTCCTCAACAGTGATTCTGCGATGGAGAAGATATTTTAAATTGTAAATCGGGTGTATTTCATTTTTCTTCAATTTGTTAGAATCTGGCATCAATTCTATTTTGAACATTGGTTGTGGGACTTTGTTCCTGTTAAAAATATTTACTACTGATTTGATGCTAAAACCACCTTCTTCCAGTGCGTCTTTCACATCGATAGAGTCTACCGAAGACTCAATTCCTTTTATAACAACAACTAGGCCTTTTGAGCTCTTCAGTTGGTATGAGTAGTAATTTTTGTTATTATTTGACAAGTACTTTACAATATCCATGAAACTTTTTTCAGTGTATGTTTGAATTTTTGTTTCATCTATGTTTCCTTTTTTCAAGGGCACAATATGAAAATTGTTTGTGCCTATTAAATTGCTTAGTTTGGAGACAAGTGCATTTGAGCTACGCTCACGCAAATAAATTGGAGGGGGTTTTGCATTAACGACTGTGGTGGTACCCTTCGCATCGTCGTCTGAACTCTTGCTTAGTAAGGCAAATCTGTTGCCATTTAAAACTTCCGTTGTATTCATATTTGGTGTGCCGACTTGAAATTTTTTAGAATTGACCGCTGACTTTGAAGGACTTAATTTCCTTTTTATATTAACGTAGCGGTCAATGGCAGTTTGCACGGACTGGCCTTTTTTTAATGGTACATTCTCACCTTGCGTTATGTTATTTTTCGCTGCCTGCGTGCTTGCTGGTACCTGCTTAGTTGTTGGTGTTGACACGTTTGTTACTGGCCGTTGTTGATTGCTGTTCTCTGCTGCTTTTGTAATTTGCTCTGCGCTCTGCTTATGGTGCTGCTCAGTTGTTCGCTTCGATGACTCATCCTTCGCACCGTTGCCTTGTTTGTTGTTAGGAGCTGAATTCGCAGGCTCGACAAAGCTGAAGTAGGCATTCAGAGAATGCCTACGGCCTTGTTGGTGGGCTGCGCTGCGCTCATGTTATTTGTTTCTTTTATTGTTTATTTCGACAAAGCTTGAATGTTTTTTTATGGTCATTTCATGTTATGTTATTGCTTCATACAGTTGACACTTGTTTGGTGGGGCTGCGCTGCGCTCTTATGTTATTTGTTCATCTTCCTTATTGTCCTATATACTTCTGCACTTAATGTATTCTTTATTGTTTATTTATTTATTTGTTTACAATAAGTATAATTGTTTGTGTTTTTATGTTTTTATTAACACTTTCGGCGTTATTGCCTAATACCTGCACTTAATGCACTTTATTGTTATTTATTTATTTTTTTTGTTTTGTTTATTTAGAAAGTTTTTTACGGAGCGCAACAATACACGTCCGTTCAGACTGAAAGCTCTTTGTTTTAAACAAGCTTCTTCTTACATCTGATCCATTTTAAGTTACCAGCGAAAACCTCAACGAAGCAAAAGCCAACCCTTCTTGAGTGAAACAATAAAGCTCTTCGAGTCACAGGAACCAGAGGTCCACGTCGATAATGAAACAGGGTTGCCTGAACATTCTGATGAATCAGAAGAGGCCTTGTAACAACACACACGGGGGAATTCTTATTTTTTATTATAATTTCATTTTATCATTTTATTTTAATATATATTCAATATAAAATGTTCGGTTGCACTCGAAATTAGCTCTACCTTACTTGTTTTATTTTAATATATTGCACTATTATATTCAATCATGCATTTTCATTCATAAAATCACTTAAAATAATTTTGTCCGGTTTTTGAGGGTAAATGCTCCTATGTGCTCTGGTGGAAAACATATGTTTCTTACCGTATATTTTAAAGACTTCTTTGGCCCAGAAAAATTGCGAAGTGCAGATAATCCAGCGAATCTAGGGACAAGGGGCTGCAAACCATTTAACCTCACCAGCGCTACCCTTTGGTGGAATGGTCTTATGTGGCCAACAGAATCACAAGAATTCTAGCCAAAGTTTACCGCTCACAATATTTTAGCTCCTGAAAGTTGGAAAATTTAACATTTTCATATCAATCCAGATGAGGACGATATACTTATCCGATTTTCATCACTCCCCAGTGCACTAAGAGTTTAAAATTAACCAAAAGCTTGGACAAAAACATTAACGCATAACAAATGATTCTTCCAAACAACTATCGCGCTCCGACCTACAACATGCTAAGATCATATACACACAAACTCGCTTTTTCAGTCGGAAGAAATCAAAGTTACTCCAAATACGACCATTTTAAATCTATTCCATTCCAGCCAACGAACGGCATCCCATATTTATACCTGAGAAATTTTGTTTTACTCATTTATTTCTAATACATATATCTTCACCAGCTTACATTACATAGTGAACATCGCTTGATAAATTAAATGGTCCAAGAGGAATTTTATATACCGCGACTAAATCCACAAATAAAAAAGACGATTTTTATGTCTTTACCATTGCTGGGGTTGACTTTGCTGGACCTATCCTGATTAAGGCCTCTATGTTAAGATTATCCTCATTTAGTAAAGAGTATGTGGCTGTCCTTGTATGATTTACGACAAAGGCAATACATTTTGAGCTATGTTCGAATCGAACTACTGCCGCTTTTCTCGTGGCATTTGCACGCCATAGCGGAGACAGAAGGAGACTCACTCAATTTAATAAACCCATTAAAAAAAATCAAAACTCTTTATCATGAATTCAGCCTTAGATGGAAGAAAGATTACCTCAAAGATCTCCATAAAAGACATCGGTGGAAAATGATCCAGAAGGAACCCAGTGCGGTGAATGCGTCATCATACAGGACGAATGCATTCCCCCAACTGAATGGCGACTAGGCCGCATTGAAAAGATCCATTGGGAACGAGATGATCATTTAAGAATAGTAGATGTACGAACACAAACTGCTTTACTAACTCGACCACTAGTAAAATTGTGTTTCCTTGCAAACACCGAAGAACCGGTCACAGAAACCCCTCGAAATTAAGTGCATAAATAAAATCAACTGACAATTAATTATTATGCTCTTTCTTAAAAATTAAAAAAAGCATAATAAAACCGGAGTATACCCCCCACACGCCAAGTGAAAACTAAGTGCAATAAACAAAGATTTTTGAAAGGTTTTATAGTGCGAGTCACTGGTACGAGCCAGAATTGCTTTTAATAAGTAACAAATTTAAACTTCATGGAATTATTATAATTACTAATCGAAAAATTAAAACTAGATTGACTCAAAACAAAATTTCTTATTGGTATTATTCCCACCAACATATATGTGTGGCTCAAAACTTTGAAATCTCTGATAATAATTTTATGTTTGCAGGCATTCACATTTCATTGGATGATGCAACCAAATGTGGAGTGAAAGATAAAATTAATATTCGAGCATTGCAAAACGATTTGGGTCAAAACGAACACATAACCGCAGTTAATGCGAATAAAAAAGATTTTGAACAAACTGATGATGTAAAACAAGGCTTCTCATCTGCACCTAAAGACGAAACTGAATGTGAGCCTATTGATGTCATACCTGACATCTCAAAGCCCATGCCAAACGGAGAATCATTCAACAATTTCTTTTTTAAGGAAAATATAAGCCCTAAGTACGAAAAATTGCATGATAATTTGGGTAATATGGAAGACTTAATCCCACAGTATAAGAGTAAACATCATTCTGGATCAACCGATAATGTAAAACAAGCTTTCACACCTGAAGTCGAAGCCAAAAATGAATGTCAGTCTATTTTGAGCATATCTGATTTTTCAAACTCAATATCACGTGGAAAATTCCTTAACAATTTGGCTTTGACGGAAGTAGTAATCACAAAATATGAAAATCAAAATTGTTCTCAACCAACTGATGATATCAAAGAAACGGTCGCATCTGCAAAAATGGGAAATCAAAATGCCTCTACACCAGGTGACGATATCAAAAAAACGCACACAATGAAACAGAAAAGTGAGGTTCTTAATGATTTGGACCACACAGAAGACGTAACACCAGTTTTTAATCAGACAAATAATTCTAAATCAACTGGTTATGTAGAAATAGCTTTTATATCTCAAAAAAATTATAACGAATATGAATCGCTTGATAAAATATCTGATATTTCAAGATCGATAACTCAAGTGCCTAACAATTTGGCAAAATTCATTCATGACAATACAAACCATTCAGAACCAGTTTATAATCTGAAAGGGGCTCATAAATACGAAGTGCAAGTAGAAGCACCCAACGTTCAAAATAAGGACATAGTGATAGTTTGTGAGAATTATAGCGAATATGAGTCGCTTGATAAAGTATCTGATATTTCAAGATCGACAACTCATGGAGAACTGTATAACAATTTAGCATCTCCCGTACAACGGGCTCATACATCTGAAGTGCAAACTAAAACGCCTAAAAACTTTGATCAAAACAAAGACGTAACCATAGTTCGTGAGAATATAAAAGGATTTCAAGTAATCGATAATGTTGATGCTTTCACATCTGAAACCCAACACAGAAATGAATGTGAGCCTGTCGGTAGCATATCGGAAGTTTCACAACCCTTAACACAAAGAAAATCACGTATCAATTTGGCTAAAAAGGAATGCGTAGCAGTTTATGAAAGTAAAAGTCATTCTGAACCAATTGATGATATAAAAGAAGCTTTGATATATGCAATCAACGAAGAAAATGAACTAAAGTCTATTGATAGTATCAGTGAAATTTCACAATCCATGTCTCATGGAAAATCCCGCTACAGTTCGGTTAATAAAGTAGACGTAACCCCACAGCATGGGAGTAAACATCGTTCTGAACCAATTGATGATACAAAAGAAGCTTTCACTTCTGAACGTAAAACCACAAACACCATCGATGCCATATCTGATTTTTCAAAATCCATAACATCACTTAATAATTTGGATTACAAGGAAGCAGTTATTACAAAACATGAAAATCAGAACTATTCTGAACCAACTGATGATATCAAAGAAACGGCCACATCTGCAACGAATCAGGAAAGTGAAAGTGAGGATTTTAATGGCGTAACTAACATTTCCAAACCAATAGAACATGAAGAATCCATTAACAATTTGGCTGCTAAGGAAATTGTAATTAAAAGATATGAAAATCAAAACCATTCTCAACCATCCAACGACATCGCATCTACATTTAAAGAACAATATGACAAAGAAGCTTTCGATGGATTAACTGATATTTCCAAACCCATAACCCATGAAGAATCGCTTTATAATATGGCTTTTAAGCAAGTGGTAAATACAAAATTTGGAAATCAAAGTCACTCTGAACCAGGTGGCGAAGAAACGAAAACATCTACAACGAAACTGGAAAGTGAAGGTGAGTCTTTTTACGATTTGGATCACTCAGAAGACGTAACACCAGTACTTATTCAGTCAAATAATTCAGAATTAGCAAGTAATGTAAAAAGAGCTTTCATATCTGAAATAAAAAATTATAACGAATATGAATCACTTGATAAAAAATCTAACATTACAAGATCGATATATCATGGAAAAGCAGGTAACAATTTGGCAATACCCATTCATGATGAAAGCAATTCTGAACCAATTTATAATGTGAAAGGTGCTTATACATCTGAAATGCAAGATGAAGCGGCCGACAATTTGGCTCAAAATAAAAAAAGATTTGATTTAATTACTAATTTAGAGGCTTTCACATTTGAAGCCGAACACGGAAATGAATGTGAGCCTATTGAGAGCATACCTGATATTTCACAACCCCTATCACAGAGAGAATCGGGTAACAATTTGGATAACACATTTTATGAAAACAAAAATCTTTCTGAACCAACTCTTGATGTAAAAGAGGCTTTCACATCTGCAATCAACAACGGAAATAGATCTAATTCTGATCATAGTATCTCTAATATTTCACAACCTATATCATATGGAAAATCCCGTAACAATTTGGTTTTCAAAGATTATGATACAGAGAATAAGTCGGTTGATAATATTGCCGATATTTCAAAATTTTTTAATCACGGAACAGCGTGTAAAAATTTCATTCTCAAAAAGGAAATAACCACAGTTCATGACAATGAAAACCAATTTGAGCCAACTTGTTACGTTAGATGTCAGTCCCCATTTGATGTCCAAAACGAAGCGCCTAACCGTTTGACACAAAGCAAAGACAAAGCTGAAGTTTATGACGTTGAAAAAGGGTTTGAACCAATTGATGTTGTAAAAGAAGCTTTAATAGGTGCAACCGACAACGAAAAATCATTTGAGCTTATTGATATTTCACAACCTTTAAGAGATAGAGAATCTCGTAATACTTTGGCTAACAAGGAAATCGTAACCACGGTTCTTTCTGAATCAAATGATGATGCTAAAACAGCTTTCATATCTGCGTGGAAAATCATAAATGAATGTGAGCCTTTTGATAGCATACCTGTTATTTCAAAGCTCGTTCCAGATGGAGAATCACCTAACAATATGTCTTGTGAAAAGGGAAAATTTGCAGGAAATGAAAATCACAATTATTTTGAACCAACTAATGATGTCAAAGAAACGATCACATCAGCAAAGAAACTGAAAAATGAAAGTGAGTCTCTTGACGTCGTAACTAACATTTTAAACCCCATAATGAAAGAAGAATCGGGTTTAAGTTTGGTTCATACGGAAGACATAACCACAAAATTTAATAGGTCAAATAATTCTGAATCAACTGATAATGTAAATGATGCTATTGCATTTCAAATAAAACAGTATGTGGATTATGAGTCGATTGACGGAATATCTGATATTTCAAGATCGATAGCTAATGAAGAATTGCTTAACAATACGGTAACTCCAGTTCATGACAATAAGAAACATTTTGAACGAATTTATAATGAGAAAGAGGCTCATATATCCGAAGAGCAAAAAGAAACCCCCAACAATTTGGCGCAAAACAAAGCCATAAACGAAGTCTATGAGAATACAAAAGATTTAGAACCAATCAATGATGTAATGGACGCTATAACAGGTAAAAATGAAAACGTAAATATAAGTGAGTCTATTGATAGCATATCAGATATTTCAAAACCCGCTCTACATGGAGAATCACTTAACAATATGTGTCATAAGCAGGGAATAATAGCAGGACATGAAAATCAAAATATTTCTGAACCAACTGTGGATGTCAATGGAAAGGTCAAAACTGCAATGAAGGAGGAAAGTGAAAGTGAGTCTGTTGAAGGCGTAACTGATATTTTAAACCTCATAACACGAGGAAAATGGGGTTTCAAATTAGTTCACACGAAAGACATTAAAACAGTATATGAAAAGAAAAATTATTCTGAACCAATTGATGACGCAAATGAAGCTTTCACATCTACAATAAAAAACGTAAATGAATGGGCTGATAGCGTATCTGAGATTTCGAAGCCCGTGTCACAAGAACCGTTCAACAATGTGTCTTATATGCCTGAAGTTGCAGATGATAACAAGAAAATGCTCACATCTTCAATGAAACAGGAAATTGAATGTGAGCCTACTGCTCTCATATCTGATATTTCAAACCCTGTAGTACATTTGGCAGTAAGAAGCGAAGTAGAACGAGAGCTCTTTAATGGAATATTTCACGAGACATGTGAAGAAAAATCTGTTGGATTGGAAACGCTCGTTACTTTGCATGAACAAGGTATGTATGATACAACTTTAATGTGATTGCCTATGAATTATTTTAAATTAATTTTATTATCATTATAAAATAGTAAATGCAAACATTTTATTCCCCTACAATTTGCAAGGATCAAAGCCAAGATAATACCTCCAAATGTTGGTAAAGCTATAAAAGTATTAGAAAATGGTGGGAGAGAACATTGACTTTTCTAATAAGACCCATAAACTTTAATGTTGTATACCTATGACCAGGATTATGTTAAATGAACTTTTTATCATTTAAACAAGAATGCCAAGATTTTATACTACTGCAATTTGCAAGAATCAAATCCGAGAAAATACCTCCAGGCATTGTCAAAGCCTTTATTAAAGAAGTAAGTAAGGGGTACACTTCAAACATTTCATACTCTTGTAACTTACAAGGATTAAAGCCAGGAAATACGTTTAAGTACATAGTTATATGACAAGTTTACATTTGCTCCAATGTTACTAGAAAATACGCTCTCTCAATTTTATTAAGATAACTGACTGGCAACCACATTACCAAAATGCAGCCCTGACGAATTTCCTTCATTACTGACGTTTCCACTGTCCTTCGTGTCAGCGCCCGCTTTGTCTGTAATGCATACAGAAGATATCCTTCTTCTATCTTTTGCGCTTGCTAAGCACACACGTGTTTTAACGACTCGTGCAACTTAACCAATTCCTATATAACAAAGTTGAGAAACGAAATAAATAAAAGTTTTAAATTAACCACTCGACATAAGAAGATTTATTTAAGTTTTGCAATTAAGTAATTGCTTCAATTGGTGACCCCGCACGTTAGGAACATTTCAAGCAGCCATAACCTAAATTAACGCTGCAATCGCACTTTCAACACCACATTTCAACGCAAAATGTCTCTGGACGACTCAATCAGCGCTCCGGCGTAATCAAACATTCAGATTTCAAGGAAACCTCCATCAAAGCTCCACAATTTTACAGCGAAAAACCTGCGTTGTGGTTTGCGCAACTCGAGTCGCAATTCAGAATGCGGAGCATTCTAACAGAAGTCGACAAATTCCACGTGGCCGTGCCTTTAATTGACACTGGATCAGCCTCCACAGTTGAAGATATAATTTTGGCACCACCTTTTACCAATCCATACAGAGAACTTAAAGAGGCACTTATTGCACGCTTCTCAAAATCTAAAGAAGCTAACCTTATACAATTATTGGACGGAGAGAGCCTAGGTGACAAAACTCCATCTCAACACCTGCGTCATCTCCGTAGTCTCGTCCCGGACATTGATGAGGAAGTTCTCAAGGCGCGATGGCTATCACACCTTCCTCCCCAAATGCGCGCATGCCTCATCATACAGGAACAGGCTGATCTCAATAAACTCGGGGCTGCAGCCGACAAGCTTCACGAGGTGATTAGACCGGCCGGCATAGCAGCTGTTTCAGACCTGGAGACGCAAGTAGCAGCCTTGGCAGAACACCTAGCAGAACTCACGTGAACGGAGCGTTCAGCGACGGCCTATATCACGTAGCAGATCTCGCGAGCTACCAGCAACTTCATCCGGAGGGCTTTGCTGGTACCACACCAAGTTTGGCGCCAACGCGCAAAAATGTAGAACCGGATGCAAATACGAGGAAAACTTCAACAGGAGTCGTTAGTAGCGGCAGTCGACCCCCTTGCAGTCTCATGCTGCCTTTTCGTAAAAGACCTGCCCACAAACGTTCAATTTTTAATCGACACAGGCTCCGACCTCTCAGTTTTCCCGTACAATCAATCAACTCGTTTTCAGAAACCACTCAATTACCAACTCTATGCCGCCAACGGCACAATTATCAACACATACGGATGCGCATTTAAAACCCCCGCTTTTGGTCTTAAAAAAAAATTAACCTGGCGTTTTGTCTTAGCTGATGTTCCACTACCTATCATCGGAGCAGATTTTCTCAGCCATTTCGGTCTCATCGTTGATCTGAAACATAAAGGCATAATAGACCAGAAAACTCAGGTATCTTCACGGGGCAACACCCCTTTTGTTAAGTCGTATTCAATCAAAACTTTACAAATTGATCATTTAACACCATTTTGGAAATTACTTTCAGAATTTCCTGACGTAACCAAACCAGACGACCTACCAAAATTCACCAAACACCAAACTCGACATTATATCAAAACTACGGAGGGACCTCCTGTCACAAGCAAAGCACGAAGACTTGCACCTGATAGTCTTATCATCGCTAAGGCAGAATTTGGAAAATTGATTAAGATTGGCCTCGCCCGGCGATCCAACAGCCCATGGGCATCACCGCTACACCTGGTGCCAAAGAAATCAGGAGATTGGCGCCCTTGTGGGGATTACAGACGCCTCAATGATCGGACTATACCCGACAGATAACCCGTCCGTTATTTAGAAGATTTCGCCGCCACTCTATACTCAAAAAAAATATTCTCTACTATTGACCTCGTCCGCGCCTTCAACCAAATCCCGGTCGCTCCGAAGGACATTCCCAAAACAGCGATTATAACCCCGTTCGGATTATTTGAATTTTCTTTCATGACCTTCGGGCTTCGGAATGCGGCACAGACGTTCCAACATTACATGGACGAGATCACCCGAGATATGCCATTTGTCTATGCCTACATTGACGACATCCTCGTCGCTTCAGACAACGAAAATCAACACATGGAACACTTGCGAAACTTATTTCAACGCTTACAAGACGCTGGGCTTCCGATAAACGCCGCAAAGACCAAACTCGCACAAAGAGAGGTCGCATTCTTGGGCCACACAATTTCAGAAACAGGCATCAAACCACTGCCTGAACGAATATCGGAAATTTTGGACTTCCCCAGACCTGCAACAATTAAGAGCTTAGGCTCCTTTTTAGGTACAATCAATTTCTACAGAAAATTTATTAAACATGCTGCACAATTATTAGCGCCTTTTAACAAACTTTTGGAAGGATCCACCACCAAAAGCTCTCAACCTGTCGCATGGACCCAAGAACTGGAGACCGCCTTCGGATGCTGCAAAAACGCTCTGGCCAAGGCCACACAGCTCGCTCACCTTAGCAGCGACGCAGATTGGGCTTTTTTAACAGATGCGTCACAACACGCTGTCGGCGCTATTTTGCAACAGAAAATTGATAACTCATGGCAACCACTGGCGTTTTTTAGCAAGAAGCTGGACGAAAAATCGTCCGAGCGGTCGACATACGATCGCGAAGTACAAGCCATATACGAGTCTGTAAAACATTTCAGACACATTTTCGAGGGGCGGCACGTAGCAATTTATACGGACCATAAACTTCTGGTTCACGCTTTTAAACAGCGTTTAGATAAGGCATCCCCTTGGCAGTTCCGCAGACTTGACCACATCGAGCAATTCTCCACTGAAATCAAACACGTTGCAGGCAACGAAAACATCGTTGCCGACACTCTGTCTCGGGTAGACGCAATTTCAACCGCCGTGACACTTACTGAGCTCGCTACACAACAAAAAAACGACAATCAGCTTCAAGACATAATGGAAAATATCAACTCATCATTGGAACTCCAACAAATTTTATATAAAGAACCAGATATAGAGCTATATTGCGACGTTTCTACCGGGAGATTACGCCCTTACGTGCCAGCACCATTAAGAAAACAAGTTTTTGAGTCGTTGCATTCTCTGGCACACCCAGGACAAAGAGGCTCCAGAAAACTTATCGCAGAGCGCTACGTATGGCCATCTATCAACAAAGACTGCCGAAACTGGGCAAAAACTTGCACTGCGTGCCAGCAAAATAAAATAACGAGACATAACATCTTACCCATATCAAACTTTGAACAACCAACCCAACGTTTCCAGCATGTTCACGTCGATTTAATAACTTTGCTTCCATCAAAGGGGCATCGATACTGCCTTACTGCCGTCGATCGCTTTACCCGATTTCCAGAAGCCATACCGCTAGAAGACGCACGAGCCGACACTGTGGCACGTGCATTCATGCTGAACTGGATCGCCCGCTATGGCGTGCCAGCCAGAATCACTTCTGATCAAGGTATGCAGTTCCAATCAGATCTTTTTAATAAACTCAATAACCTCCTAGGTGCAAGACACATCGTAACCACGGCTTACCACCCACAAGCAAACGGCCTCGTTGAGAGACTTCATCGTCAGCTTAAAGCAGCATTACTCTGTCACAACGAGTCGTGGTACGACACTCTACCAGCCGTCCTGCTGGGGCTTCGATCGGCCTGGAAGGAGGACATCGGGGTTACCCCGTCGGAATTAGTTTACGGCGAAACCGTTCGCCTATCTGGAGAATTTCTCGCACCATCCTCACGAGACCTCAGCGCACCTGAACTCATAAAAGTTCTGCAAAATCACTTCCGTGGACTTACACCTGCAGAAATGTCACGCCACGCTAAGTATCGCGTTTTAAAATTCAGGGACTTGGATCACACTAGCCACGTTTTTGTCCGCCGCGGAAAAATTGGTCCTTCATTTAGCCATCCATACGACGGCCCATACCGAGTCGCGGCCCGATACGCCAAGTATTTCACCGTTCATATCAATGAAAAAGACATCCCAGTTTCTATCGATCGTTTGAAACCGGCGTACATCGTAGCGAATGATCAAGGAACACTCGACCACTCGGACGCAGCAGGCCAAAACGCTAAAACGAGGGAAAAACAAAAAAAAAAAAACGTTCATTTCGTAACCTAATTTATTTCACAAAGAAGGGGAGACATGTGGTGGCAACCATATTACCAAAATGCAGCCCTGACGAATTTCCTTCATTACTGACGTTTCCACTGTCCTTCGTGTCAGCGCCCGCTTTGTCTGTAATGCATACAGAAGATATCCTTCTTCTATCTTTTGCTTTTGCTAAGCACACACGTGTTTTAACGACTCGTGCAACTTAACCAATTCCTATATAACAAAGTTGAGAAACGAAATAAATAAAAGTTTTAAATTAACCACTCGACATAAGAAGATTTATTTAAGTTATGCAATTAAGTAATCGCTTCATATATGCGGTATAAAGTCTTCCGGAAATTCGAAAATATTCATATTAAGACCAAGGGTTTTTAATAAACATACGTACTGGAAATTATTCTATCTCACACAATTTCCGATATTTTCGGTAAAAAGTCGACTACAACTATATATTCGATACCTTGTGACTTGAACAGTTTTCGTTAGATTTATACAATTTGTGGTAATAAAGTAATAAAAGCAATATTGGCGTAAAGTTCTATCGCGGTATATTAATTGTTTCTTGATTTATACATTGGAGAGTGAACGAGTCAGATTGGATAAAATTGTGTTGCATGGAAAGTAGGCATACATTTTGCCCATTTTCGCATTGTGACATAATAATGTGAGGGGAATGTAACATATCAAATTTGGTTGAAATCAGTCAGATGGATCCTATAGTGCAATTTTTACAAAGGATCCTTTAAAGCCCTCTCATACCATCTAGGGGGTAAACCTCAATGTCTTTGGGATAGTTAGTTATAGATTTATGTGTACTCTTTATTTATACTCTTAAGACTTACTTGTTACATGGTTGTTACTTCTATTTAAACTAACTTGTATATTTACTTATCACTAGTTGATAGATTGTTTAGATACAGATTATATTATTTGTTTAGATTTGTTTGCATACATATTGTTTGCTTAGATACATTTACTTGGTTTTAAGATAAGGTTGTTGTGGTATTCAAAGTCAACGTTGTTTTGGTACTTCTTTGTTTAGGATTGTGATAGTGCATTTCAATTGTTTCGACTCAAGATTGTTTTGATGTTTGTTACTATTATAAGGAATACGTTCCTTAACTTGCACGAACAGTTTTTGTAGGATTCGGCTCATTTTAAAAAACTACTTGGGGTCGACTGCTGTTTACTTCCGATTCATTATCTATAAATATGACGTAGATATATTTTGAAGTTCCGCTACCGTATTTTGTTAAAATTTCTCTCGACCAATCGACACGAGCCTTTTTTTAAGCGATTAGCAAATTGTGTGGGATCTATCGTGAAGAAATTTTTTACAGCTAAATGTTCTTGCAATATAGAATTATGCTAGTCTCACTAGGCCTATACTTCTCTCAATCTTTCGATAGGCCATATGAAGGTCTTGCACAGTCAGTTTGCACGCAACATCAATAGTTTGAGGATTAACTACTGTTTTTAGATGAACTTCCCGAAACTCGTCTTGGAGTGATCTATCATACCATTAATAAATAGTGGTCCTTGCTGGAGCTACATCACGAGTTAATCAACGTGTACGGTTGTAAATTTAATTCCAAGTTATTGGTCAAGAAAAATATTTTAATTACAGTAATAGGATACGTTGTGAGTATGTATAATATGGGAAATGTCAAACGATAAAACTGTGAGTTTACAGATTGTACCACTAGCGTTGCCAAATCCCGAAATGTAAAAGAGAACTTACGTAATAGTTTTGTTAACTTAACGGTTGTTTGTACCATCTAAAAATAATCAATATAGATTAACACTACATCCTTGCATATATAAATGATCAGGATGGTGAGACGAGTTTAAATCCGGGTGACTGCCTGTATGTCCTTCCGCAAAAAAAGAAGACTAGTTCGTAGATGGGCGTAACGTAACCACACAGGCGTGGCACCGCCGTGCTTTAGATGAAATGACATAACTCGGAGTTTTAAAAAAGCATGTGTCAATGTATGGTTAATGGGCGTGGTCCTGCGCAAATTACGTGACATATCTCGGAACTTCCTCGACCGATTTCAGCCAAATTAGGTGTATTACATTTATCTGAAGTTTTTATAACACAGTCGAAAAGGAACGAAATCGGACTACAGCCTACTTCCCATATAGCACAATTTTAAACTTCATTTGATTCTGTTAATTTCCGGTATACAAATTCAGTACCAATGATTTTACTGGAATAAAACTTTGCCCGAATAGTACCTTTTAAAACTGCCATCTTATGATCAAAACTTCAAATCGGACCAAAACTGATCAAACTCTTAGATACCGAATATTTTTACCCCTGTTCCTATAGTTGACTTTTAACTAAACATATCTGTCAATGTATATTTATAAGTGAAATTTAAATACTATTTTATTGGAATTTATTTTAATTTATTAACAAATTTAAGTGTAACATTCATAAATTTGTACGTCATATTTCAATGTTTGCTTATTGACTAACTTATCGTTGCTTAACAACTGCTATAGAAGGTAATCTCGATTATTTCACTTCTAACGTATAAGACGTATAAGAGCGTATAGAGATTAATTTATTGTTTGAGTAAGTTTAGCAATGTCACTCCTCCCATCTTAAAATATTGCAATGTCCTCATTGCAGTAGAATTAAATTGTTAACAGATTCATAGAATGCTTAATAATATTAGTAAATGCTTTAACCCATTGGGTTTGTTTTTTGTTTTGTACAAAATATTTAATACATATTAAACTAAATTGTAAACATAAATCAGTAAGACATATTTTTTTCTTCTTTTAAATTGGCTTTTGTATTTTCATACTTTTCTGTTTTTAAACTTTACTACATGATGTTCCCCATCAGACGCGGTTTGAACAAGTCTTACTCTTTTATAAGGGTTACTAATTTTATCTAATTTTTTCCTAGAGGTTTCGGCGCTAACAAAATTCGTATCTATTTCTTTTTCTTGTCGGTTTTGATTTATGTTATTTATTCTTCGTTCTTTAATTAATTGGGGTTTTGTTTTTGGGTGTTTTCGATTAAAAAATATGTTATACGGACTTTCACCTGCATTGGAATGAAAAATAACATGATTGTAGGTAAATAATGCTTATTCAACTTGAAGGTATTTCAACTCTTTATCCCCAGAGCTACAAATAATTCTCAATTTTTCATTCATCGTTCTATGAAACCGCTCAATATCACCAATGCCAGTTTTCCCACTTGTGACTTCGACTGCCATGTTCAATTGTTGACACCACTGCTTTGTGCAAACATTATTGATACCTTGGATCTGGTCTATTTTTGATGTTTTCGGAGGTCCCATAAAATTAAAAATCTATAGGAGGGCTTTCCTAGTTTTTAACCAATTTAAAGCTGATACGTTTTCAGCTGCAGCAAATTTAGAAAACAAATCAATTTAAATAATTTTCATCATCCCATTTCAAAAAGTCTACTACAAACTTTTCTCGAGTCTCATACAAAGGAGGCGTAACTTTAAATGGTAATTTGTTCGAAATGTGGTCGTTTTTGCAATGGTTGCATAACTCATATTCATTAATTATTTTAGTTTTTTCCTTAATGTAATTAGGGTGGTAATATTTTTGCTTGAAGCAATTTGCAATTTTATCGATTCCCTGATGCACTCCTTCGAGGTGAATTTCTATTACTTTAGATTTGAAGGCCGAATAATCTTCAATATATTCTAATTCCTTTATGGTTCGGTAAATTTTAAATCTGTTTGAAGTGATCAGTCTAATATAAATGTTTTGAAATTTTATAAAGTCGTCATCTGTCATAAGTTATGTTGTATTTTTGTTT
Organism: Bactrocera correcta; assembly: GCA_027475135.1. Classification (NCBI taxonomy): domain Eukaryota; kingdom Metazoa; phylum Arthropoda; class Insecta; order Diptera; family Tephritidae; genus Bactrocera; species Bactrocera correcta. The sequence continues at coordinate 35,364,929 of CM050322.1, read as the reverse complement.
AATAAACAGGTTTTAATTACATCCTTTATAAACTCAGTTGTTAGTTCCGTATAAGTTATAGTAATAAGATTTGATCAGATCTTGTTAGTTTAAGTTGGTTTTTGAATACGTTCAATGGCCTTTCGGCAATTCTAATAAACCCACCGGGGTCTTCGTCAGCGGAATGGATTGTGGCTACATTCGAAGCAGTTACTTCATTAACGTTACATTCTTCAATTTTAACGCGAGATAGCACATCGGCAACATGATTTTCTTTACCAGGAATGTATTTGATATCAAAATCGTATTCATTCAACCTAATCTTCCACCGTTGCAGTTTTGCATTTGGCTTTATTAAATTATGTAACCATTGTAGAGGGCGATGACCACTATTTATTAAGAATTTTCTGCCATATAAATACGGTCTAAAGTACTTCGTAGCCCATACCATTGCCAAGAGCTCTTTTTCTGTTGCCGAATAATTCAACTCATGTTCATTGAGTGTACGGCTGGCAAAACAGGTCGGATGTCCATTTTGGCTTAACACTGCTCCTAATGCTATGTTAGAGGCGCTTGTCGTTAACGTAAACAACTTCTCGTAATTTGGATACGCCAAGATCGGCTCTTTTGTTATTAATAACTTGATAGTTTCTACGGCTCCGATAAACTCTTTATCTGAATTATTCACTATATTGCCTTTCTTTAAGCAATTTGTTAAGGGTTTTGTTATCTTTGAAAAATTTTGAATAAATTTGCGGTAAAATCCTGCTAAACCCAAAAAATGTTTTATTTCCTTTCCCGTTTGGGAATCGGGAGGAGGATGGAGTCATGTGTAGAAGTTCACGCAAGTGAGGAAAGTTCTCTGATCGCCATTCACTTGGGAGTGGCCAGAAACGATTCTTTTACATATGACTCATCACCCTGCATAGGGTTGTGCGCTGGGTTTGGGACCCGCCACGTAAAAAAACACCCCCAATGAAAACCAACAATCAGCCTCGGATGAGAGCCCCCCCTTTTGATGACGACCATGGCAAACGAAACAAGGACTATGATTTGAGGGCATGCACCTGGAATGTCCGGTCCCTTAATTGGGAAGGTGCCGCTGCCCAGCTGGTAGATGTCCTCGTAAAGATAAAGGCTGACATCACCGCCGTCCAAGAAATGCGATGGACGGGACAAGGACAGAGACGAGTAGGTCCTTGTGACATTTACTACAGTGGCCATATAAAGGAGCGCAAGTTTGGTGTTGGATTCGTGGTGGGAGAGAGACTCCGTCGCCGAGTACTATCATTCACTCCGGAGAATGAACGTCTAGCCACAATCCGCATCAAAGCGAGGTTCTTCAACATATCGCTGATTTGCGCCCCCGCCCCGACGGAAGAGAAGGACGATGTGAACAAAGATGCCTTTTATGAGTGCTTGGAGCGCACCTATGAGAGATGCCCCCGCCACGATGTCAAAATCGTGCTTGGCGACTTCAATGCCAGGGTGGGCAAAGAAGGTATCTTTGGCACTACGGTCGGTAAATTCAGCCTCCACGAGGAAACATCCCCAAATTGGCTGAGGCTGATCGACTTCGCCGGGGCCCGAAATATGGTTATCTGTAGTGCTAGATTCCAGCATAAGAAGATACATCAAGCTACCTGGCTGTCTCCGGATCGAAAAACCACCAACCAGATCGATCATGTTGTGATAGACGGAAGACACGTCTCCAGTGTTTTAGATGTGCGTGCGCTCCGAGGTCCTAACATCGACTCGGACCACTATATTGTTGCAGCCAATGGTTCGACGTCGAGAAGCTGCAATCACAACCGACAGCCGAACGTTTTTCTACTCGGCTTGCACTCCTGCTCTCTGAGAGCACTCGTCAACAACTCGGTATAAGGGAACTGTGGGACGGCATTTCAAACTCCTTACGTACAGCTGCACCCGAAACCATTGGTTTTCGGAAAGTGCAAAAGAACAGCTGGTACGACGAGGAGTGCCGTGTCGCAGCGGAGAGAAAACAGGCTGCCTACCTCGCAACGTTACGATCGACCACAACACGTGCGGGATGGGATATATACCGAGAGTTGAAGAGGGAAGCGAGACGCATTTGTAGACAGAAAAAGAAAGAGGCCGAAATGCGTGAGTACGAAGAGCTTGATAAGCTGGCCGACAAGGGAAATGCTCGAAAATTCTACGAAAAGATGCGGCGGCTTACAGAAGGTTTCAAGACCGGAGCATACTCTTGTAGAACCCCCCAAGGTGATCTAGCCACCGATGCCCAGGGCATACTTAAATTACGGAGGGAACACTTCTCCAGCCTGCTGAATGCCAGTGAAAGCACAACACCAGGAGAAAGCGAACCCGATACCCCAATCGATGACGATGGAGCAGACGTTCCATTGCCCGACCATGAAGAAGTTCGAATAGCAGTTGCCCGCCTGAAAAACAACAAAGCGGCAGGGGCCGATGGATTGCGGGCCGAGCTATTCAAACACGGCGGCGAAGAGCTGATAAGGTGCATGCATCAGCTTCTTTGCAAAATATGGTCGGACGAAAGTATGCCCAACGATTGGAATTTAAGTGTACTATGCCCAATCCACAAAAAAGGAGACCCCACAATCTGCGCCAACTACCATGGGATTAGCCTCCTCAACATCGCATATAAGGTTCTGTCGAGCGTATTGTGTGAAAAATTAAAGCCCACCGTCAACAAACTGATTGGACCTTATCAGTGTGGCTTTAGACCTGGTAAATCAACAACCGACCAGATATTCACGATGCGCCAAATCTTGGAAAAGACCCGTGAAAGGAGAATCGACACACACCACCTCTTCGTCGATTTCAAAGCTGCTTTCGACAGCACGAAAAGGAGCTGCCTTTATGCCGCGATGTCTGAATTTGGTATCCCCGCAAAACTAATACGGCTGTGTAAGCTGACGTTGAGCAACACAAAAAGCTCCGTCAGAATCGGGAAGGACCTCTCCGAGCAGTTCGATACCAAACGAGCTTTCAGACAAGGCGATTCCCTATCGTGTGACTTTTTCAACCTGCTTCTGGAGAAAATAGTTCGAGCTGCAGAACTCAACAGAGAAGGTACCATCTTCTATAAGAGTGTACAACTGCTGGCGTATGCCGATGATATTGATATCATCGGCCTCAACACTCGCGCCGTTAGTTCTGCTTTCTCCAGACTGGACAAGGAAGCAAAAGAAATGGGTCTGGTAGTGAACGAGGGCAAGACGAAATATCTCCTGTCATCAAACAAACAGTCATCGCACTCGCGACTTGGCACTCACGTCACTGTTGACAGTCATAACTTTGAAGTTGTATATAATTTCGTCTATCTTGGAACTAGCGTAAACACCACCAACAATGTCAGCTTGGAAATCCAACGCAGGATAACTCTTGCCAACAGGTGCTACTTCGGACTAAGTAGGCAATTGAGAAGCAAAGTCCTCTCTCGACAAACAAAAACCAAACTCTAAACCAAACTCATAATTCCCGTCCTGCTATATGGTGCAGAGGCTTGGACGATGTCAACAACGGATGAGTCGACGTTGCGAGTTTTCGAGAGAAAGGTTCTGCGAAAGATTTATGGTCCTTTGCGCGTTGGCCACGGCGAATATCGCATTCGATGGAACGATGAGCTGTACGAGATATACGACGACATTGACATAGTTCAGCGCATTAAAAGACAGCGGCTACGCTGGCTAGGTCATGTTGTCCGGATGGATGAAAACACTCCAGCTCTGAAAGTATTCGACACAGTACCCGCCGCGGGAAGCAGAGGAAGAGGAAGACCTCCACTCCGTTGGAGGGACCAAGTGGAGAAGGACCTGGCCTCGCTTGGAATATCCAATTGGCGCCACGTAGCGAAGAGAAGAAACGACTGGCGCGCTGTTGTTGACTCGGCTATAATCGCGTAAGCGGTGTCTACGCCAGTAAAGAAGAAGAAGTTTGGGAATCGGATAATTTAAAATTGCTTCGACTTTATTAGGATTTGGTTTTGCGCCAGACGAGGTAATAACATGGCCAAGAAACTCGGTTTCTTGTTTTTCCGACTGCACTTTTAGATTCGCTTCAGCTAATCTTTGAAACACTCTATCGAGCGATTCGATGTGCTCCTGCGGAGATGTATTGAAAACTACTATATCATCTAAATAAACCATGCAATCTTTCCCAATTAGACCGTCCAAGACTGTATTCATCAGCCGTTGGAAGGTGGCTGGCGCATTTTTTAAACCGAATGGCACTCTTAAAAATTCGAAGTGCCCATTTTGTGTAAAAAAGCTTGTTTTTTGTCTATCTATTGGATCCATTTCGATTGAATCCTTGCGCCAAATCAATTGTCGTGAAGTATAAACATCTACCTAACTTGTCCAGTATCTCGTCCATGTTTGTACTTGTCATCCACAGTGGTATTATTAAACTTAAGGGTATCTACAACGATTCTCCACTTGTCTTTACCTGAAGCATCTAGCTTTTTAGGTACCACCCAAACCGGTGCAGAATATGGAGAAATACTGTGGCAAATTAGTTTTTGTTTTAGCATATCTTTTATTTGTTTATTTACTTCCGCCTTATGTACTCCTGGGTACCTATAGGATTTAATGTAGTTTGCATATTTATGAATTGTTTTTATTTTTTGTTTAATTCTGTGAGTGAATGTAAGTTTCTCACCTTCCTTGTAAAATAAACTTTTGTGTTTCTTCAGTAATTTATTAAATTTTTCCAATTTCTCATTATTTAAATGGTTGTGTCTGAATATGTCAGTGAATTTGCCATCATTGACCTTCAACTCGGTTAGTAGGTTAATGTGTGTATAATTTTTAACGGCGCTAACAAAATTCGTATCTATTTCTTTTTCTTGTCGGTTTTGATTTATGTTATTTATTCTTCGTTCTTTAATTAATTGGGGTTTTGTTTTTGGGTGTTTTCGATTAAAAAATATGTTATACGGACTTTCACCTGCATTGGAATGAAAAATAACATGATTGTAGGTAAATAATGCTTATTCAACTTGAAGGTATTTCAACTCTTTATCCCCAGAGCTACAAATAATTCTCAATTTTTCATTCATCGTTCTATGAAACCGCTCAATATCACCAATGCCAGTTTTCCCACTTGTGACTTCGACTGCTATGTTCAATTGTTGACACCACTGCTTTGTGCAAACATTATTGATACCTTGGATCTGGTCTATTTTTGATGTTTTCGGAGGTCCCATAAAATTAAAAATCTATAGGAGGGCTTTCCTAGTTTTTAACCAATTTAAAGCTGATACGTTTTCAGCTGCAGCAAATTTAGAAAACAAATCAATTTAAATAATTTTCATCATCCCATTTCAAAAAGTCTACTACAAACTTTTCTCGAGTCTCATACAAAGGAGGCGTAACTTTAAATGGTAATTTGTTCGAAATGTGGTCGTTTTTGCAATGGTTGCATAACTCATATTCATTAATTATTTTAGTTTTTTCCTTAATGTAATTAGGGTGGTAATATTTTTGCTTGAAGCAATTTGCAATTTTATCGATTCCCTGATGCACTCCTTCGAGGTGAATTTCTATTACTTTAGATTTGAAGGCCGAATAATCTTCAATATATTCTAATTCCTTTATGGTTCGGTAAATTTTAAATCTGTTTGAAGTGATCAGTCTAATATAAATGTTTTGAAATTTTATAAAGTCGTCATCTGTCATAAGTTATGTTGTATTTTTGTTTAATAAACAGGTTTTAATTACATCCTTTATAAACTCAGTTGTTAGTTCCGTATAAGTTATAGTAATAAGATTTGATCAGATCTTGTTAGTTTAAGTTGGTTTTTGAATACGTTCAATGGCCTTTCGGCAATTCTAATAAACCCACCGGGGTCTTCGTCAGCGGAATGGATTGTGGCTACATTCGAAGCAGTTACTTCATTAACGTTACATTCTTCAATTTTAACGCGAGATAGCACATCGGCAACATGATTTTCTTTACCAGGAATGTATTTGATATCAAAATCGTATTCATTCAACCTAATCTTCCACCGTTGCAGTTTTGCATTTGGCTTTATTAAATTATGTAACCATTGTAGAGGGCGATGACCACTATTTATTAAGAATTTTCTGCCATATAAATACGGTCTAAAGTACTTCGTAGCCCATACCATTGCCAAGAGCTCTTTTTCTGTTGCCGAATAATTCAACTCATGTTCATTGAGTGTACGGCTGGCAAAACAGGTCGGATGTCCATTTTGGCTTAACACTGCTCCTAATGCTATGTTAGAGGCGCTTGTCGTTAACGTAAACAACTTCTCGTAATTTGGATACGCCAAGATCGGCTCTTTTGTTATTAATAACTTGATAGTTTCTACGGCTCCGATAAACTCTTTATCTGAATTATTCACTATATTGCCTTTCTTTAAGCAATTTGTTAAGGGTTTTGTTATCTTTGAAAAATTTTGAATAAATTTGCGGTAAAATCCTGCTAAACCCAAAAAATGTTTTATTTCCTTTCCCGTTTGGGAATCGGGAGGAGGATGGAGTCATGTGTAGAAGTTCACGCAAGTGAGGAAAGTTCTCTGATCGCCATTCACTTGGGAGTGGCCAGAAACGATTCTTTTACATATGACTCATCACCCTGCATAGGGTTGTGCGCTGGGTTTGGGACCCGCCACGTAAAAAAACACCCCCAATGAAAACCAACAATCAGCCTCGGATGAGAGCCCCCCCTTTTGATGACGACCATGGCAAACGAAACAAGGACTATGATTTGAGGGCATGCACCTGGAATGTCCGGTCACTTAATTGGGAAGGTGCCGCTGCCCAGCTGGTAGATGTCCTCGTAAAGATAAAGGCTGACATCACCGCCGTCCAAGAAATGCGATGGACGGGACAAGGACAGAGACAAGTAGGTCCTTGTGGCATTTACTACAGTGGCCATATAAAGGAGCGCAAGTTTGGTGTTGGATTCGTGGTGGGAGAGAGACTCCGTCGCCGAGTACTATCATTCACTCCGGAGAATGAACGTCTAGCCACAATCCGCATCAAAGCGAGGTTCTTCAACATATCGCTGATTTGCGCCCCCGCCCCGACGGAAGAGAAGGACGATGTGAACAAAGATGCCTTTTATGAGTGCTTGGAGCGCACCTATGAGAGATGCCCCCGCCACGATGTCAAAATCGTGCTTGGCGACTTCAATGCCAGGGTGGGCAAAGAAGGTATCTTTGGCACTACGGTCGGTAAATTCAGCCTCCACGAGGAAACATCCCCAAATTGGCTGAGGCTGATCGACTTCGCCGGGGCCCGAAATATGGTTATCTGTAGTGCTAGATTCCAGCATAAGAAGATACATCAAGCTACCTGGCTGTCTCCGGATCGAAAAACCACCAACCAGATCGATCATGTTGTGATAGACGGAAGACACGTCTCCAGTGTTTTAGATGTGCGTGCGCTCCGAGGTCCTAACATCGACTCGGACCACTATATTGTTGCAGCCAATGGTTCGACGTCGAGAAGCTGCAATCACAACCGACAGCCGAACGTTTTTCTACTCGGCTTGCACTCCTGCTCTCTGAGAGCACTCGTCAACAACTCGGTATAAGGGAACTGTGGGACGGCATTTCAAACTCCTTACGTACAGCTGCACCCGAAACCATTGGTTTTCGGAAAGTGCAAAAGAACAGCTGGTACGACGAGGAGTGCCGTGTCGCAGCGGAGAGAAAACAGGCTGCCTACCTCGCAACGTTACGATCGACCACAACACGTGCGGGATGGGATATATACCGAGAGTTGAAGAGGGAAGCGAGACGCATTTGTAGACAGAAAAAGAAAGAGGCCGAAATGCGTGAGTACGAAGAGCTTGATAAGCTGGCCGACAAGGGAAATGCTCGAAAATTCTACGAAAAGATGCGGCGGTTTACAGAAGGTTTCAAGACCGGAGCATACTCTTGTAGAACCCCCCAAGGTGATCTAGCCACCGATGCCCAGGGCATACTTAAATTATGGAGGGAACACTTCTCCAGCCTGCTGAATGCCAGTGAAAGCACAACACCAGGAGAAAGCGAACCCGATACCCCAATCGATGACGATGGAGCAGACGTTCCATTGCCCGACCATGAAGAAGTTCGAATAGCAGTTGCCCGCCTGAAAAACAACAAAGCGGCAGGGGCCGATGGATTGCGGGCCGAGCTATTCAAACACGGCGGCGAAGAGCTGATAAGGTGCATGCATCAGCTTCTTTGCAAAATATGGTCGGACGAAAGTATGCCCAACGATTGGAATTTAAGTGTACTATGCCCAATCCACAAAAAAGGAGACCCCACAATCTGCGCCAACTACCATGGGATTAGCCTCCTCAACATCGCATATAAGGTTCTGTCGAGCGTATTGTGTGAAAGATTAAAGCCCACCGTCAACAAACTGATTGGACCTTATCAGTGTGGCTTTAGACCTGGTAAATCAACAACCGACCAGATATTCACGATGCGCCAAATCTTGGAAAAGACCCGTGAAAGGAGAATCGACACACACCACCTCTTCGTCGATTTCAAAGCTGCTTTCGACAGCACGAAAAGGAGCTGCCTTTATGCCGCGATGTCTGAATTTGGTATCCCCGCAAAACTAATACGGCTGTGTAAGCTGACGTTGAGCAACACAAAAAGCTCCGTCAGAATCGGGAAGGACCTCTCCGAGCAGTTCGATACCAAACGAGCTTTCAGACAAGGCGATTCCCTATCGTGTGACTTTTTCAACCTGCTTCTGGAGAAAATAGTTCGAGCTGCAGAACTCAACAGAGAAGGTACCATCTTCTATAAGAGTGTACAACTGCTGGCGTATGCCGATGATATTGATATCATCGGCCTCAACACTCGCGCCGTTAGTTCTGCTTTCTCCAGACTGGACAAGGAAGCAAAAGAAATGGGTCTGGTAGTGAACGAGGGCAAGACGAAATATCTCCTGTCATCAAACAAACAGTCATCGCACTCGCGACTTGGCACTCACGTCACTGTTGACAGTCATAACTTTGAAGTTGTATATAATTTCGTCTATCTTGGAACTAGCGTAAACACCACCAACAATGTCAGCTTGGAAATCCAACGCAGGATAACTCTTGCCAACAGGTGCTACTTCGGACTAAGTAGGCAATTGAGAAGCAAAGTCCTCTCTCGACAAACAAAAACCAAACTCTAAACCAAACTCATAATTCCCGTCCTGCTATATGGTGCAGAGGCTTGGACGATGTCAACAACGGATGAGTCGACGTTGCGAGTTTTCGAGAGAAAGGTTCTGCGAAAGATTTATGGTCCTTTGCGCGTTGGCCACGGCGAATATCGCATTCGATGGAACGATGAGCTGTACGAGATATACGACGACATTGACATAGTTCAGCGCATTAAAAGACAGCGGCTACGCTGGCTAGGTCATGTTGTCCGGATGGATGAAAACACTCCAGCTCTGAAAGTATTCGACACAGTACCCGCCGCGGGAAGCAGAGGAAGAGGAAGACCTCCACTCCGTTGGAGGGACCAAGTGGAGAAGGACCTGGCCTCGCTTGGAATATCCAATTGGCGCCACGTAGCGAAGAGAAGAAACGACTGGCGCGCTGTTGTTGACTCGGCTATAATCGCGTAAGCGGTGTCTACGCCAGTAAAGAAGAAGAAGTTTGGGAATCGGATAATTTAAAATTGCTTCGACTTTATTAGGATTTGGTTTTGCGCCAGACGAGGTAATAACATGGCCAAGAAACTCGGTTTCTTGTTTTTCCGACTGCACTTTTAGATTCGCTTCAGCTAATCTTTGAAACACTCTATCGAGCGATTCGATGTGCTCCTGCGGAGATGTATTGAAAACTACTATATCATCTAAATAAACCATGCAATCTTTCCCAATTAGACCGTCCAAGACTGTATTCATCAGCCGTTGGAAGGTGGCTGGCGCATTTTTTAAACCGAATGGCACTCTTAAAAATTCGAAGTGCCCATTTTGTGTAAAAAAGCTTGTTTTTTGTCTATCTATTGGATCCATTTCGATTGAATCCTTGCGCCAAATCAATTGTCGTGAAGTATAAACATCTACCTAACTTGTCCAGTATCTCGTCCATGTTTGTACTTGTCATCCACAGTGGTATTATTAAACTTAAGGGTATCTACAACGATTCTCCACTTGTCTTTACCTGAAGCATCTAGCTTTTTAGGTACCACCCAAACCGGTGCAGAATATGGAGAAATACTGTGGCAAATTAGTTTTTGTTTTAGCATATCTTTTATTTGTTTATTTACTTCCGCCTTATGTACTCCTGGGTACCTATAGGATTTAATGTAGTTTGCATATTTATGAATTGTTTTTATTTTTTGTTTAATTCTGTGAGTGAATGTAAGTTTCTCACCTTCCTTGTAAAATAAACTTTTGTGTTTCTTCAGTAATTTATTAAATTTTTCCAATTTCTCATTATTTAAATGGTTGTGTCTGAATATGTCAGTGAATTTGCCATCATTGACCTTCAACTCGGTTAGTAGGTTAATGTGTGTATAATTTTTAACAGTGTTGAAAATTTTGTATATATGTCCTTGTAAACTAATCGTATTATTTTTTAAATCGATCTTAGAGTTGAGGTGACGAAGTGTATTGTAGCCTAATAATCCGTCGTAATTATCGGAAAAATTATAAACGTAAAACGTCAATTTGTGGTTATGGTAATTGTCGAAAACTTCTTGAATTTGTTTAAGGAATACTTTTCCTTTAACTGTTTTTAATAATATTGGTTCAACTTCAACGATTCTATTACTAAGAACTTGAGGCTTAGTTAAGCTAACAGAAGACCCCGTATCTATCAAAAACCTTATAAATTTATGTTCAATTTTTAATTCTATTGTTGCTAATCCACCGAGCCTTCTAGTTGAAAATTTGATGACTCAAATTCCATTGGTTGAGGAGCGCCGTATCGCCTTATTCTAGATTGATTCGAATTACTTTCGTTTTGCTTTCTTATTTGTTGCGAATTTATTTTAGGTACATTATTGGCATTAAGCCCACTGAAATTATTGCTTTTAGTATAACTATTAGGACAATTCATCCACTGGGATTTGAATGATAAAAATGATTTGCGTTATTAGGTGGCAATGCATATCCCCGATAGTTATTGCCATAAGAATAGTCAAAAAATCGATATCCATTAGACGGAGAAAAATGTTGAAACTCGTTACCATTTTCTCTATTTGAATTTTTGTGAGAAAGATTGGGAACTCTGGGAAATGGGATGTTTCTTTGATTATGATTTTATTTGGTTTTGCTCAGTCTTCTATCATCTTCAAATACACTATTTTCTTTCAAAATTCGTATTGCTGACTTAAGGTCAGTTACTAAATTTGAGTTTATTAATGCTGTTAAATAATTTTGCAATTCCCTTTTCAACGTCTTTAAATTAGTATGATCTAGCTCTTTATACAAAAAAGTTTTAGTGCATATATTTTCATTTTTTAATTTAATACAATCTTTTACTCTACATACTTTGGTGTTAATTTCTTGGCACAATAATTTTACACTATTCTTAAATTTTATATTACTGATTTCCAAAATAAGAGTAGACACAGGTGTATGTTTACCAAATTCATCAATGAGCAATTGTCGTAGTGTTGTCCAATCACACGGTTGCTCCCGTCTTACAATATTAAGAGCAGAACCTCTTAGAGTGCAGGCAACACAGTTGAAATAAAATGCAGCCTCTTCTGAAGAGATAATTGTGTACTGAGCTACAACGCTATCGATGCTGTCGACATAAGAGTACATCGCTAAGTAGTTTTTGTTGCCGTCAAACGGTTGAATCAGCTTAATGGTTTATTTCTTTTTTTAAATCAAATTATCTTAACAAAATTAAGTAATAGATATCGGTAAAGTTTTTTTTATTTATTTTAGTAGTACTCGTATTTGTTCTAAAACTCTCTTTTTATGCTCAAATTCTTTATTGTCAAAAGTATTATTTATTCATACACTGTGAGTTTTTTCTATTAACTAGTAAATATTCGTGTAAGTCTCTGGAACCGTTGTGATTATTATTATTATTTTTTATTTTAGTTCTCTTTCTTTCGTGTAAACTATCACTGTCACTGTCACTGGAACCGTTCTTATTAATTTTTTTTGTATTGTAGATGTCTTTCCTTTGACATTAATTTGTCCTTAAGTTACATTGACATTGGTAAGATATTGAAAGACACTACACTGAACTTTACTTGACTTTGAACTGCTTTACTTTGACATTGAACAATATATTGACATTCAACGGCATGACATCAGAATATACTGATTTTTTTATTGGCCTAGCCCCATGTTCACAACATACCACATCCGACATCACATCGCATCACATCACGTCACGTCACAACACCTCATTACACAACAGTTGACAACACACTCGCATCAAACACAGCATCTAACACCGCTCATCCAGAGAACCTAAAGACATAGAGGAGGTGCAAATTGATTCTCTGGCAGAAATAAATAAAGGGTGATTTTTTAAGAGCTTGATAACTTTTTTTTTAAAAAAAACGCATAAAATTTGCAAAATCTCATCGGTTCTTTATTTGAAACGTTAGATTGGTTCATGACATTTACTTTTTGAAGATAATTTCATTTAAATGTTGACCGCGGCTGCGTCTTAGGTGGTCCATTCGGAAAGTCCAATTTTGGGCAACTTTTTCGAGCATTTCGGCCGGAATAGCCCGAATTTCTTCGGAAATGTTGTCTTCCAAAGCTGGAATAGTTGCTGGCTTATTTCTGTAGACTTTAGACTTGACGTAGCCCCACAAAAAATTTTGTTTTAACTGGAGTTTTTTTTAAATAGCATGATATTGGTAGTCCAACCTTGTGATCCATTTTTGATTTTTTATTTTGTTTTCCCAAGTTTTCGTGTAAAAATGGCCATAGGGAAACCCCTTTTAAATTGTTTTTGTATTTTAGATGTCTTTCCTTTTGAAACCAATTTTTCCTTAAGTTCATTCTTGGTAAGATATTGGCAACACTGAACTTTACTTACATTTTTAACGTTTACGATCGACCCTTGAACAATAATTGCGTCCAACAGGGATTTTAAAAAATACTGATTTATGATTCCACCCCGCGTACAAAACCACACCAAACATGCATTTTTGGGATCAGGTCAGTTTTAAACCGCTTCCACAGTTGCAACTTCACCCCAAAACAGCGCAATTTGCTTATTTAGTAGATAAAGAAAAAAAAAAACCTTTTAAAGACATTTTGAGGAGGTGCAAATTTTTTAATTCCCTCTGGCAGAAATAAAAATATAAAATGACTGATCTCATGCGAGAATGAGTAAAGAGAAATACTTTAAAGAAAATATATGCAAAGTCTTATATGCATGATTATTTTGTATTTTATGAACCGTTTTTTCCCGAAAAATGGTAAAATTTTTATTTTTTTTACAAAATCGGGAAAAATTAAATTAATTATATTATATATATATGGATCAATATGTGAGTTAACCTGATGAAACTTAGGAAGCACATTTGCCTCTGCTCCATATAGCCAGACGGGTATAATAAGTCACATATAGAATATGATCCTTCTTTGATGAGAGAGGACTTTACTTCTGAATTGCCTAAATTGTTGTTAGTGTTAATACTGATTCCAAGAGAGACGGAATTATATACGACTTTGAAGTTTTGACTGTCACTGAAACGTACGGATAGGAAAGTCGACTTTTACTCGATGACATTGAAAACATTTTGAAAACACATTTGTATGTTGTGGAACGTAAGTCGTTCGGACCGACAATTTGTGTTTTTGCTGAGTTTTCACTGACAACTATCAATACGGGGATTCTCTTACTCTTTCAAGATGACAATCCTATACCGAAATATGCAAGCCCAAGACAACACCCATTGCGAATCTAGTGATATATGACGGCACGAAAATAAACATGGGTTTTGGTCTGGCATATTTTACAGCCATTGCAAAAAAATTTTTGGGTGTGTTTGTTGTGCCGTTGCACCAAGAAGAAAATTCTGCAATTGGTGCACCGTGCAAGGGTTTTGCAAGAACAAGAGAATCCCCTTAACAGTGAGCAGCTGTATTTGTATATGGAACGTAATTAAATATCATGTGACAATTTAGGGCCGGCAAAATATGTCTTCCAAAAAAATCGATTAAACTAGAGCATTCACCGATTATTATGAGTGGAATGTAAGTTTTCAAGCAGTTTTCGTTCGAAAACCATTTTTTCCCACGAAAACATGTTTTCGCTGTCGGTCCGAACATAGCATAAGACCTGCACCAAGTAACTATAGTTGTTTCAATTTTTGAAAGAGAACCAACGTAACTTTATACAGCTTCCTACTGTACTCATGAAAACATACACTATCGTATAGGCATTAATGTTCCCCACTGCACTTAGTATCTCATGGTAATATAGTTGGTAAAATTTTTACTTCTCGTTTTACTTTTAAAAGCACTTTACAAAGTACCAATCGAAGCGTTTCTTTATAAATAGCCTCTAGTTTTTCGTAGTCTTGCAGATTCTGATGAGGCTGAAGGATTACCAATACAATTACCAAAACAATTATCACAATATTGGACACGCCCGGCTGTCTATCGGAAACAAAATCCTAATCCTTTTCCGTTTTTGGGAAAGTATGAAATTTGAATATCCGTATCTATGGGATGTAGCTAAAATGTACTTGCCAATAGTTGCAACGTCTGTACCCTGTGAGCGATTATTTTCATATGCAAATCAGTTATGGAGTTGCTTATCACCTCAGCATCTTAATGAGCTAATATTTTTAAGATCAATCGGCGAAGAAATGCCGTTTTCGTAGTTATTTATTTTTAAATTTTTTGTTATTTAATTAAAAAAAGCAATTTTATTATCCAATACCAAATTGAATGCAATAAAATCATAAAATACTTTTTATAATATCGCACTTGTTACGTTAAAGTGTTTCAACTCAAAATTTGAACATTTTCAGTAGAGACGAAAAACTGTTTCCGTAAATATTAATAATATATTACATAGAAAAAACAATGTAATTGCACGAAAATATCATTAAAAATAATATAACCGTTGTTTCATTTTTATTTGTTTAGTATTTGCACGAAAATAACAAATTTTTTAGTTATTACTCTTTTCCTGAAATTATTTTGAGTTGTCTCTGTTTAACAATTCAAAATGTTACACTTTAGGTGATACACTAACGAACCAATTTGATAAAACACTTGGAGACAACTAAAAATGTACCTCTTTAGTTGAGTCGAAAGAAGTCATTCTGAAAACAAAGAGAGAGTCATAACGGTTTTTTTAACGAAAGACTAGACAAATCACTGAACGATTTTTACAGTGGGTAGAGATGACCACTGCACATTATTTTCTTGCAAAAAACTAAAATTTGGAAATTTTGAGTTGTTACACTTTAACGTAACAAGTGCGATATGTTAAAAACTTAAAACATATGATTGTACGTTTATAATTTAATAAAATATTAATATATCTAACGAATTTTGTGTACGAGTTGCTTAATTTATAAAAAGTCCAGTTCCAGAATCGAAAAACTAGAAGTCGATTCCAAAGTCGAAAATCGATTCCGCTCGCGCTCTTTCCATCCCTACTGGGACGTAGGAGTCAAGTCGGTAGAGCCACGACTGTTTGTTTGATGACAGAAGATATGTCGTTCTTCCCTCGATCACTGTTGTGCTTCGCTTCCTTATCCAGCCTGAAAAAAGCGCAGCTAACGGCGTGATTGTTGAGGCCAATGTTATCAATATCCTAGGCGTAAGCCAGCAGTTGTTCACTCTTATAGAAGATTTTAAATTCCCTATTTAATTCTGCATCTCGAATTATTTTATCCAGAGGTATATTGAAGAAGCCGCACAAGAGGGAGTCGCCTTGTCTGAAACTTCTTTTGTCATAGAACGTCTCGGAGAGGTTCTTAGTAATACTGATGGATTTTTTAGTGTAGCTCAACGTGAGTATATACATTTGTGAGGATAGCAAAATCAGAAATCGCGACAAAAAGTCAGCCCCTTGTCCTGCTGCCAAAAGCATCCTTAAAATCGGCAAAGAAGTGGTGCGTGTCGATTCTCTTTTCACGCGTCTGATCAGGTTCAATCAGTTTGTCAGGCATGTTTTCGTGCGACCATATTGTATAAAGAAGCTGGAGCTGAATCCATCGGCCTCCGCTGCTTTGTTTTCCTTTAGACCGGTAATTGCTATTCGAACATCTTCATGGTCGGGCAACGGATGGTCTGCCCCATCGTCATCGATTTAGGATCTTTTCATAGAATTTTTGAGCATTTTACCTGTCGGTCAGCTTGCCAAGTGTTTCATACACTCGCATTTCGGCTTCCCTCTTTTTTTTGTCTAGAAAGGTGTCTCTCTCCCCTCTTCAACTGTTGTGTTGGTGTCGAAGGTAACGCTGCAACACGGCGCTCCTCGCCATACCAGCTGTTCTTTTGCTTTTCCGGAAACCAATGGTTTCGTTTCCAGCTGTACGTAAGTAGATTTAAATGACGTCACACAGTACCTTTGTACAGAGTTGATGATGAGTGCTATCAAAGAGCAGGAGGGCAAGTTGAGTCAAAAATCGTTAGCCTATCTGTTGTGTTAGCAGATTCTCGTCGAATCTTCCTTATGTTTGTTGACGTGTGTTTTTTGCTGCACAGAGGCGGGTGCGTATCTTGGCTGCAACTAGATAGTGGTTCGAGTCAACTAAATGAAGACGTGTCAATCGGTGTGAAAATTGGACATTTTCTGTATAACAGGACTAAACACCCCTTTACGAGACATAATATTCTCTCTAAGCCCACAAGATTTACCTAACGCTTTAGCAAAAGCTCAAGAACTCGAATCAAATAATCAAAGAGCCCGGTTTTCTCAAAACTTCATGTATGAGAGAAACAGGGTGAAGCCGACGTACACAAACAATAACTTAAGATTTTCTCAAAGGAACAACCCTCCAAATAACAATACACATTATAATTTTCCGAAACCAACTCCTATGGATATAGCTCCATCTGTATCCAGACTTTACAATAGAGATTTTAATATGAGAGGACAACGAAGCACTAACAATTTTTATCACATCAAAGAATAGCAATTTTAATCAAAATGTGAAACCTATGCAAACGAATGCGAACTTTCAGGCCAATAGGGGACAAAATCAGGAAGCACATGGGTAAAGCGGCATAGAGAAAGTAATAATAGCTTTCGCCCGCAAGAAAAGTGTCAGAAAACTAATAATATGAACGAGAGGCATTTTTTAGGCGGAGAGGGGACAACTCCCCTATCTCAAATTACACGACTCAAAATTAAATAAAAATTTAAAAGCTCTAGTTCAGGGATGGGCATATTATCCCTGAGTGGCATTTTGCCCGTGCGGGCACGAGTGCACATTTTGAGGGCTAGGTGAGGGGATAATCGCGGGCAAACATGAAGAGGGAAGTGAGGGCAACGTATTTCACCACTCCATATTTACAAATGAGAGCAACGTATTTTCCCACACCATGTTTACAAATGAGAGCGCACGCATACATGGGAAGTTGCACTGTGGGTAATAACTGTAAAATTTCTTAACAATTTTAGGTTTCTTTGTAACTACTATAAGTTTATAAAATGTAAGACAAATAAAAAAAGTATAATAAATATTTTATTTTAGTAATAATTTTTTTAATATGTCTTTATAACAGCATTTAATTTGGTTTATTTGACATAATAAATTCTATGTTTGATTTAATCTCTTTAGCTGTAGCTACGCGCATTATTGTACCAAAATTTAAATCAGATAACCTTTTTTTTATTTTCTGTTTGTTTAATTTCATTATTGAAAAAAATTGTTCACACTGATTTTCCTCGCTGATGACTTTTTGGCACATTTAAATTATAATAATTCCAGTTTCTCAACCACTGTCTTCAAACGCATATACATAAATTAATCTTATGCGCACTGAAACGATTTAGCTGATTGCTCTCTCACAACGCAGGGTTGCCAGGCTCCATATACTGTAGTAATTATAAAAATTGTCTTCAATATATTTGAAATTTTCTTAAACTAACTGAAAATCAGAATCTAATGCTATTATTTATAAATATATAAACTAGTTTTACTAGTTTGATTTCAGTTTTGGTATTTTATATTATGAAATATTATAATTGAAAAGTTATATGTGTGCAAAATTACATATGCGTATTGAGTAACGGCAACATTGTTCGAATGAACACGAGAACAAAACGCCTGCCGCTCATAGTGCAGAGAGAGACGCGAAATACGATGTTTCTGCCATTAGTGCAGTGGTCGGCATGAGAGGATCTGCCACTGATGAAAATTAACAAATTATCTTTTGAGGATATATTCCCTATTATCTTTAAAGGACTTTGAACATAGAAGGCTTTGCATGACAACAAAGGCATTCAGAATCATAAAATATTTCTCGCAGGGCATATTTCGTTTTGCGCTATGGTTTTGCGTGATGTTAATTCGTTGATGGCTCGACAACGACTGAACGACAGAGCGTAAGCGTACGTGTGAAGTTGGTTTGCAAAATTTTGCTATGAAATGCCGACCACTGCATTAGTGTTTGTATTCTATTTGTGTGCTTGGCCACTCTCAATCAATAATGCCATACCGCGCAAATATATTTTTATTTGATGACATCTTATATTTTTGAAAATATGTGTTCCCTTTCTATAGCGCGTATTATTATTTTAATACATTTCCAGAGGCAACTTAGATTTTTAAAATTTAACAGAACAATTATAGAAAAAAACCTAAATTCTTTGAATATTTTGATAAAACAACCAAACTGAAAATATCACAAATATTAATATATATTAAATATATATATATAAGCTTTTTCATTAAATTATATATATATATGTATCATGGTCACAAGTATCTTTTTTTTATATATATGCATATATATAAAACTGCCTTGCATATGTACGTCTAAAAGCCCATAACTTGAGAAAAGTTTTCTCAATTGTAGCTAAAATGAATTTTTACAACTTGCATCACCACCATTAACTGTTATATCTCATGTATAGTGGTGTGAACAAAATAGGAACAACTATAGGTGTTGTGAAGTTTACAAGTATAACTTATATATTTTTTCCTAACAGTGATTAGAATTTCACACCATGCAAAAGTAAATTAAAAACAAATTTTAATGCGAAACTCTAAACCCTGCAGATTATGTTTACCTCTTTTTGTTCACACAACTGTACAATTCCAATATGAAGTAAACTTCCGCTCTTTAATTTGTGTACAATGTCAGTATTGCCGCAATCACTCTGCTATGAACATTAAGTTACGGAGGAATGTAATTGATTTTTTTCGCAACTTGTTATGCTCTTCTCTCCGTAAAGGGGTATATCAACCCTCACCTAGCCGCCGTGCGCACTTTGCTAACTTTGCGGGCTAAAAATATGCCCGTCCCTGCTCTAGTTGATACGGGAGCAATCTCATGCTACATTAAGCCTAGGGTTTCCAATAATAAAAACGAATAAGCTATTTATAAGCGCGTGAAATAGAAGGATTAGAATCGGATCTCCTTTTGAGATACAATTTTCTTAAAAATATTGAAGCACTTATCGATGTGACCAATGGGAAAATTAATTAAAGGGTAAACAATAACATGAAAAATGAAAACAGAAGTATGAACATTTATTTTGAAAATAAAACTGAGGAACAAGAAGTTTCCAAAAAACTAACCGACAAAAGTATCGGTAATATTAAAAATGAAAAAAATATTAAAATTGTGGAACAAATAAGTTCTACACCGCCAGCCGAAGATTTTACCGGCAATATTATACTAAAAAAATTTATTTTGGGACAAATAGATCCTTAAACGCCAGGTGACGATTTATACCAGCGTAATGAAAAAAGTAATTATAAAGAAAATATTGTGGAACGAAAAAGTTCTACAAAGCCAGCCGAAGGTTTTACTGGCAATATTTTATATAAAGCAATTCTTTTAGGACAAAAAGGTCCTAAACTGCCAGCTGAAGATTTATACCAGCAGAATAAAAATATGTAGTAATTATAAACAAAATATTGTAGAACAGAAATGTTCTACAACGCCAGCCGATGAATTTTCCGGCAACATTAATGATAACTATTCGATATTGGGTGAAAGAAGCTCAGAAATTAATAACGATAATGATTATTGTTCGGAAAAGAATTCCGAAAATTTAAATACTGACAATCGAGATGAAAAATTAACTGAACTTAAAACAAAAATAAAAGAAAAAATTACTCAAATGTATTCAGGCAATGACACAAGCTTCCCGTTTCACCCTGGAGAAATAATTTATGAAAAAATAATAGGATAAAAAAATAAACTGAATCTTAGATATAAAAAACAGGTTGTAAAAGAGGATTTAAGAAATAAGGTTACAATTAATCAGAGAAATAGAATAGTGCAAAATAATAATATAAAGTCCTAAACGAATACTTATTTACATTTTCAGAAAATGATGACAATAATAATTTTAATACTGCTAACAATAGCAAAAGTAGATATTAGGGACTTCACGAGAGAAAATAACGCAATAACATAGGACGAAAATGTAGGTTTATATAATGACTATGGGGAGTTTTTTCACATAACTAATTTAACATATTTTGAAGAGATAATAATATCAGATAAAAGTTATTATTATGGTAAAATGAAGTACAATAACTTAGAAGTTAACAAAAATTATGTATTTGATATAAAAAATTTAGAAGGGCAACCTGAAATAGAACTTATAGAAACTTTCTTAGGACAATTGCAAAAAACAGATAAAATAATAACAGAATTAAATGACACAAAATTGAAAGAAAACGAAATCTATATGTTATACATGAACTGCAAAATTTAATAAATACAATAACTTTTGGTAAAATTGGAATTTTAAATACAAAAATTTTACATTATCATGAATTAAAAAACAATACATATTACCAACACGGAAATTGGAATTTTAAATCCAACAATTTTACATTATCATGAATTAAAAACATAACATATTACCAACACGATATAATGACTATAACAGATTTAATGGACATTTCTAAATTTAAAATAGCCCAAAAGGAGACATAATTATAATTTATATAAGATATCCTAAAATAGAACTAACATGTAAGTACTACGATGTAAGAGCCATAGCTCAATTAGATGGTAAGCTTATTATTGACCAGAACATAATATACCGTAATAATAAATTTTTTAATATTCAGAATTGTAAAACAGAAATTTCAAAAACCTATTGTAAACTAAATATGAAAAGCACATGTTTGTCAGAAATTTTAAACAAAAAACAAGGAAAATGTAATAAATTAAAAGAAAAGTTATAAATTGAAGAAATTAAATCAGGAGCGATATTAGTTTCGGGAAAAAATATTTTAGATAATCAAACATTAAATGGGACATATTTAATAACATTTGAAAATTATACAATAATAAATAATCAATCTTATGAAAACATTAATTTTGAAATTTTAGAATATACTGAAACAACCAATAAACTGTTAAAATTAGATAATATAAATATTTTAGCAGAACGGAACACAAACATAAGAGTTCATTCATATTTTTGGTACATAATTGTAATTTTGGGAATAATTTACATAACTTACTTAATACCAGCAAAAAAATCTCGCGCAATTCCCAAACCAATTGAAAATGCGTAATTTCAAGAAATCCCTTATAATGCTCTTTTGGATCAAATATATAAATTAACTCAAAATAATAGTGAATCGGGGACGATTCATTTTAGGAAGTGGGGAGTTACCGATAGCCTCCGCATAGAAACCTTACCATAACTGTAAATAAAATTGAATCTTTGCACTTTGCAATTACACTGTCTCATAAATTAGAAATATAATTAACGTTTTTGATTATTTAAGAATTCAAAATGCATAACAATAACAATAGTAAAAAAAAAACAGAACGCTAAACGTTCTGCTGGAATTTGCTGTCACAGCTAAAATTAACTTTAAGTAAATTAAACCAAAATATATAAATATTAGTATTTGAGAAATAAAGATTCGATTTGTATTTGGCAATCCACAAGAACCACACGTGTTCTCACTTCATCCGCTTACAGCGCTTTCGCGGATGTAAAATATATATATTTCTTTTTAAAATCCCTCATTGCTGGAATTAATTTGCATGTAAACAAATATAACAGACCATACGCATAATATTTGTAAATTTGTCTACATACAACATATGTATGTATGTATGTAAATTTGTACACTCAGTGCTTCATATGCTGAATACAATGCTTACGACACGACATGGCATCACGACAGTGAACTGAAAACGGCGTTGAGCATCCTACTACACCCACGCATGTAAACAAGACAACACAGCTCTCCATTTTGCATATACACAATTTCGTTGTGACTAATACCTTGTACTTCAATGAAATTTTAATGATATGTTCAAAGTTATTTTTTTTATGCAAAAAATAAGTAACTAGGTAAATTTATTTGTTTTACATTATCAATTGTTATTACAAATGATATAATAGAGCTATTTTTGGCTTTTATTTGTTAAATAACGTCAGGTTTTTTGGAGCTTTGAATAATTTTACATATTACATATTAGTGGCATCACCACTCTGCCTCATCTCTCTACTGTCGTCCTACTTGTCGTTGGCAAATATAGAAATATATTGAAGTTAGCGAGAGCGACAACTGTCGGCCTGCAGTCGTGTAGTCGTGCAGCTGTCAAAATAACTGTGTCCATAAGAACGTGTGTATTTTAATATTTGACAGATGTCACTTACAATCTGTCGCGCTCAATGTGTTCAGCACATCAATGTGTCGACGGACCGACGCGGCGACAAAGCATCACAACATTGTTTTGTTGGTATAAAATCCGAGCTGTGCCGAAAAAATAAGCGAACGATCGCCGATTGTCACCGCTTCCCTTGCCTCTCTAACAGCTTTACCAACAAACTTGTGTAAATACATATGTACATATATGTATGAGCATGCATACATATCGACGCAGATTTTCGCCAGCCAGGGAAAAATATTTTAGAATTAACAAATGTTATAAATCGACAACAGCTATGTTGCTACTTTGTTCACTTATTTTTGTAAAGAAAAATCACAAAGTTTTTCATTTTGCGATTTCTAGCTTTTGTCACCGTCGCGAAAAGACGCTTGTAGGAAAAGGCATGCTCGTTCATGAATGAAAATGCTGTTGTTGTGTGTTTTTCTACAAATATGGGCATCGACTATTTGGCTGCCATGCCTATTGACTTGTGACGCTGCTGATGCTGCTTGAAACGATTGTTGTTTTTGTAGAACAACATTTGTAATTTTTGCGGATGGCATACTTAT
This sequence comes from Bactrocera correcta, assembly GCA_027475135.1. NCBI lineage: Eukaryota > Metazoa > Arthropoda > Insecta > Diptera > Tephritidae > Bactrocera > Bactrocera correcta. Next base: position 35,341,639 of record CM050322.1, on the reverse strand, counting down.
CTAAATGTGAACACTTATAAGTATGTATGTTGTGTATGCATTATTTGTGTGGGAATGTCATACGCACATATTTACCCTGCCAACCATGAGCGGGTAAAAAACCAGATAATCAGTGGGTAACCATGTGGGTAAACCTGTTGGTTAACATGTGTAGTTTGCCATAGGCCGCGTGAAGACTCTACCCAGTCACGAACGTATACATGTGATCATACAACTTTGTTGCGCTCATTCAGCAGTGTCATATACAAAAGTATATCTGTCCTGCTCTAATATTCCCAATCGACGGCTGATGCAGGCTTGCATTTTAAACAGTCGATGCAGCGTTGCATTTTTTGATTTTTACTATAAAAATTTCTTAAAATTTCAAAGAAAACTTTTTACTTTTTATATTATTAGTTTTATTATTTTTAATAAATATTTACATAAAATTGTAATTTATTGTAAGTAAATATCTTAACGCTAACATTTGTAAATAAAAACATATTTAATCTAAAAAAAATAATATCATCTGGAAAAAGATTGTAAAAGACAAATACCTGAAATAAAATTAAGGTTATTAAAACCTGAAAATAAATAACAATTACATTGAATTTGTAATATCTAAAAGAAAAGATTATTATTATCTGAAAAAATAAAATATGCAATACAAATAACATTTACTCTGAAAAAAAAGTTTAATATTATTTGAACATTTAATATTACAAACACTTATTTTCACATATTATATTGGATTGTGCAGGCCGCCTTAAACGTATAAAATATATACATATGTATGAACATATGTACATACACTAGGCAGAAAAAGTCTGCGTACACGCTTATATCTTATTTTTTTTTGTTAAAACATAACTTGTATATATTATATTTCAAAGGATAAACAATTTTAATGCATTAAAAAACCTAGCAACATTGTTTTATCGATAAATTTACAAAAAATACCCGCGTAATAACAAAATATAAAAGTAGCGGTAAGTTATAGCTTTAGTTCTTTTTGCAAGAGAAGCAATTTTAAAAGATTTTTGTTTATTTCACTTTGAAATTAAATTTAATACACACAATATCCCCTAAAGGCAAGGAAATAAGCTTCTCTGAAAGAGAAATATTTGCCGGGCCGCCGTTCCGGGCGGCCAAAAATATTAACCGAGCGTGAACACGTAACGTTAACGTAACCCAAGACTTACTGCATCGAAAATTGCTGAAAATGTCAAAAAAAATTGTAAAAAGGTCCTCTGCACTGACACAATTCATAAAATTTCAAAGAGAGCAGCGTATCATGGTCACGTTGCACGCAAGAAACCATTCATATCGCTAGTTAATAGGCAAAAGCGTATTGATTTCGCAAAAGAGCACCTGAGCAAGGAGTTTTGGCAGAGTGTTATTTCTTCCGACGAGAACAAATTTTTCGTCTTTGGAATCAAAGGGCGTAAAATTGTTTGGCGAAAAACTGGCACGGCACTTGATAAAGAAAACTTGATGCCAACTGTGAAGCATGGTGGTGGCGGAGCAATGATATGGGAGTGCGTAGCTGGCAATAGTGTGGGCCAAATGGAATTTATAGAATCCACTATGGACAAATATGCTTACCTGGATATTTTAAAAGATGGAGGATGGGGTCATGTGTAGAAGTTCACGCAAGTGAGGAAAGTTTTCTGATCGCCATTCACTTGGGAGTGGCCAGAAACGATTCTTTTACATATGACTCAAGCAGCTCACGACTTCCGGTCTTCGACCAAGGATCCTCTGGGTAGCCTAAGAACATCCGTTTGAAGGCGAGCTAAAGTGAGAAGGCGAAACACCCCTGCATAGGGTTGTGCGCTGGGTTTGGGACCCGCCACGTAAAAAAACACCCCCAATGAAAAAGCACAAACAGCCTCGGATAAGAGCCCCCCCTTTTGATGACGACCATGGCAAACGAAATAAGGACTATGATTTGAGGGCATGCACCTGGAATGTCCGGTCCCTTAATTGGGAAAGTGCCGCTGCCCAGCTGGTAGATGTCCTCGTAAAGATAAAGGCTGACATCACCGCCGTCCAAGAAATGCGATGGACGGGACAAGGACAGAGACGAGTAGGTCCTTGTGACATTTATAAAGGAGCGCAAGTTTGATGTTGGATTCGTGGTGGGAGAGAGACTCCGTCGCCGAGTACTATCATTCACTCCGGAGAATGAACGTCTAGCCACAATCCGCATCAAAGCGAGGTTCTTCAACATATCGCTGATTTGCGCACACGCCCCGACGGAAGAGAAGACGATGTGACCAAAGATGCCTTTTATGAGTGCTTGGAGCGCACTTATGAGAGATGCCCCCGCCACGATGTCAAAATCGTGCTTGGCGACTTCAATGCCAGGGTGGGCAAAGAAGGTATCTTTGGCACTACGATCGGTAAATTCAGCCTCCACGAGGAAACATCCCCAAATGGGCTGAGGCTGATCGACTTCGCCGGGGCCCGAAATATGGTTATCTGTAGTACTAGATTCCAGCATAAGAAGATACATCAAGCTACCTGGCTGTCTCCGGATCGAAAAACCTCCAACCAGATCGATCATGTTGTGATAGACGGAAGACACGTTTCCAGTGTTTTAGATGTGTGTGCGCTCCGAGGTCCTAACATCGACTCGGACCACAATATTGTTGCAGCCAAAATTCGAACCCGCCTCTGTGCAGCAAAAAACGCACGCCAACAAACACAAGGATGGTTCGACGTTGAGAAGTTGCAATCACAACAGACAGCCGAACGTTTTTCTACTCGGCTTGCACTCCTGCTCTCTGAGAGCACTCGGCAACAACTCGGTTTAAGGGAACTGTGGGACGGCATTTCAAACTCCTTACGTACAGCTGCAACCGAAACCATTGGCTTTCGGAAAGTGCAAAAGAACAGCTGGTACGACGAGGAGTGCCGTGTCGCAGCGGAGAGAAAACAGGCTGCCTACCTCGCAACGTGACGATCGACCACAACACGTGCGGGATGGGATAGATACCGAGAGTTGAAGAGGGAAGCGAGACGCATTTGTAGACAGAAAAAGAAAGAGGCCGAAATGCGTGAGTACGAAGAGCTTGATAAGCTGGCCGACAAGGGAAATGCTCGAAAATTCTACGAAAAGATGCGGCGGCTTACAGAAGGTTTCAAGACCGGAGCATACTCTTGTAGAATCCCCCAAGGTGATCTAGCCACCGATGCCCAGAGCATACTTAAATTATGGAGGGAACACTTCTCCAGCCTGCTGAATGCCAGTGAAAGCACAACACCAGGAGAAAGCGAACCCGATACCCCAATCGATGACGATGGAGCAGACGTTCCATTGCCCAACCATGAAGAAGTTCGAATAGCAATTGCCCGCCTGAAAAACAACAAAGCGGCAGGGGCCGATGGATTGCCGGCCGAGCTATTCAAACACAGCGGCGAAGAGCTGATAAGGTGCATGCATCAGCTTCTTTTCAAAATATGGTCGGACGAAAGTATGCCCAACGATTGGAATTTAAGTGTGCTATACCCAATCCACAAAAAGGAGACCCCACAATCTGCGCCAACTACCATGGGATTAGCCTCCTCAACATCGCATATAAGGTTCTGTATTGTGTGAAAGATTAAGGCCCACCGTCAACAAACTGATTGGACCTTATCAGTGTGGCTTTAGACCTGGTAAATCAACAACCGACCAGATATTCACGATGCGCCAAATTTTGGAAAAGACCCGTGAAAGGAGAATCGGCACACACCACCTCTTCGTCGATTTCAAAGCTGCTTTCGACAGCATGAAAAGGAGCCGCGATGTCTGAATTTGGTATCCCCGCAAAACTAATACGGCTGTGTAAGCTGACGTTGAGCAACACAAAAAGCTCCGTCAGAATCGGGAAGGACCTCTCCGAGCAGTTCGATACCAAACGAGGTTTCAGACAAGGCGATTCTTTATCGTGCGACTTTTTCAACCTGCTTCTGGAGAAAATAGTTCGAGCTGCAGAACTCAACAGAGAAGGTACCATCTTCTATAAGAGTGTACAACTGCTGGCGTATGCCGATGATATTGATATCATCGGCCTCAACACCCGCGCCGTTAGTTCTGCTTTCTCCAGACTGGACAAGGAAGCAAAAGAAATGGGTCTGGCAGTGAACGAGGGCAAGACGAAATATCTCCTGTCATCAAACAAACAGTCGTCGCACTCGCGACTTGGCACTCACGTCACTGTTGACAGTCATAACTTTGAAGTTGTAGATAATTTCGTCTATCTTGGAACCAGCGTAAACACCACAAACAATGTCAGCTTAGAAATCCAACGCAGGATAACTCTTGCCAACTGGTGCTACTTCGGACTAAGTAGGCAATTGAGAAGCAAAGTCCTCTCTCGACAAACAAAAGCCAAACTCTATAAGTCACTCATAATTCCCGTCCTGCTATATGGTGCAGAGCTTGGACGATGTCAACAACGGATGAATCGACGTTGCGAGTTTTCGAGAGAAAGGTTCTGCGAAAGATTTATGGTCCTTTGCGCGTTAGCCACGGCGAATATCGCATTCGATGGAACGATGAGCTGTACGAGATATACGACGACATTGACATAGTTCAGCGCATTAAAAGACAGCGGCTACGCTGGCTAGGTCATGTTGTCCGGATGGATGAAAACACTCCAGCTCTGAAAGTATTCGACGCAGTACCCGCCGCGGGAAGCAGAGGAAGAGGAAGACCTCCACTCCGTTGGAAGGACCAAGTGGAGAAGGACCTGGCCTCGCTTGGAATATCCAATTGGCGCCACGTAGCGAAGAGAAGAAACGACTGGCACGCTGTTGTTGACTCGGCTATAATCGCGTAAGCGGTGTCTACGCCAGTAAAGAAGAAGAAGTGCATACCATTTGACATAATTTAAATTTTCCCTTGCCAGGCAATGTAACATATCTGTCACAAAAGATATTTTCTTGAATAAATAGTAAAAAAACTTAAAAAATAAAATCTAAGAAAGTTGTATTTTTATTTTGACTGACGCTACCGAAAAACAAAAAAATATTCAAAATTTGTGGGCTTGCCCGATTAAGGTAAAAATTGTATTCAGTCTTAAGACAACATTTTTATAATAAAGACGCGGACGCGAGTCCGCTATCCCTTTTTAAAAATCAAAACCACAAACTAATGGTTTAATTGGCGCCCGAGCAGGGACCGCGCGCGAAGGTAGTGAAAGCCTGAAAACTAAAAAGTAAGGCTACGCGAGTGAGTAAAAATTACAATACCGAGTAATACACAAAAGCGGCTACCGGAGCCCCAAAGGTAAGGAATAATAACGTCGAAGGACCAAAGATATCCTGATGGGAAGCTGTCCCCTTACACCGGACTGAAAGCGTTAGGATCCGATAGGAAGGAAACGCACCCTCCACCACGAGCGCAACGAGGGACCCTAGTAGGACAGTAAACGGGACGACACCCCTTGCGCCAGGAGGCTAGATATAAGTAAGCATATAGATTAAGAAATATTAAAATAATTAATTAAAAAATTAAGAAATTTATAAAGCATGTAAAAAAAGTGAAAAGAGATAATTAAAAAACCAGAAAATTATAAACTATAAACAAAATAAGAACGGCTTGTACAGCCAATAAATTATAAGAACGAAAGAGCCGAGATTCACCACCAAACGGGGGACCGTTCTTAATAACTACAGTCCAACTCTGCGATTCACCACCAAAGGGAGCCTCCAGAGGATAAGGACATATAACTAAAAACAATAATATCCTCAAAATATCCAATAAAATTATGCCAAACAACCCCATACGACCCATACGACCTGCTGTACTAAACGCACCCACTGCTGGCAATACCGAAAAATCCCAAATTCTGGCGAAATGAATCTGGAACAATTAACCAATATTATAAGTGTTGTAGTCACAAACATTTTAAGACAGGAAGGACGAAACATAGTCCAAGCTGCGCTTAATCCAAACGCAAACTTTGAAAATTTAACTGACGTGACTATAGACCCTACACTGACAAACAACATCAACGACTTAGACAAAATCCCTGATGTGGTAAGATGTCTTCGTGAATTCTCTGGGAATCCAGGAGAATTCAGTTCATGGAAGAAAAGCGTGGACAGAATTTTGGAAATATACGAACCTCAAAGAGGATCGCCAAAATACTACGGTATCCTTAACGTAGTAAGAAACAAAATCGTGGGCAACGCAGGCATTGCCCTCGAAACATACAACACACCTTTAGAATGGAAGGCTATTTCAAAATGCCTTACTCTCCATTACGCCGATAAAAGGGACGTAGGTACCTTAGAGTACCAAATGACGTTATTAGTTCAAGGTAGCCATACTATTCAGGAATTTTACCAAAGGGTGAATTCGCACCTATCTCTCATTCTTAATAAACTTGGTTGCATGGAAATCGGTGCTGAATCCATGCATTTACTCACACCAACTTATCGTGACAAAGCCCTTGACACTTTTATTCGAGGACTGAATGGCGTTTTGAAAATGCTCCTTGGCACGAGAGAATCCGTAGACCTCCCTCAAGCTCTTCACTTGTGTCTTAAGTTAGAAAACCAGAAATTGCGTTCGCATTACGCGATCAATAATAATTCCCGCGTTAGAAAAGCTCAGGACTTTCGCCCACCTCTTCCGCCTAAAAAGGCCACCAACGAATTCTACCCACAATTGGCTTACATTCCTAAGCCATATTTATCTAAACCGAACGGCGTGCCTCAGCAACGGCAACAAGCAAATTTTAACTATAGCAATTCTCCAAACTTTCGGCCAACATATCAACATCCCGCTAGGCCACAACCCCCACGTCCTTTCGGACTTCCGCGTCCAGAGCCAACGGATGTAGACCATTCCCTACATACAAAAGCGGTTAACTATATGAATAGAAATGCTCCACAAGTGCCTTTCAAACAACAAAGGAACTTCCATATAGAAACCGGTAGAGAAGATCTATATGACCAACAAGCCACATATGACCACCATGACGAACAAATCTTGACATCGACAAAGGAAGAATACGAAGCAATGTTAAACAACGAACAAATCGAACAACTAGTTCAAGAGAATAGCCAACCCGACTACATAGATATTAATTTTTTAGGATGAAAAGTTCTTCGTTGCCTTATATAGAATTTAGAACGAAGAACGAAATTTTTTAAAAATACTTATAGATACAGGATCAAGCAAAAATTACATACAACCATAACTTGTAGCAAAACAAATTCCTAAGGAAGAAGCTTTTTTTGCAAATTCCATAGCAGGAAAGATTCAAATTACCCATCATACAAGAATTAATCTAGCTCAAAGGCGTTAAATTCGGTAACGCTAAAGAAATAAGAATAAAACAGAAGCTTTCTCCTACAGTAAACAGTATTGACGTAAGGACAGAACATATGACACCTTCTCAGAAATTCCTCATTCAAAAACTTGCAAACAAATATTCTCAATTATTTTCCGATCCAAATGAAAAACTAACCTACACTACTACCGTAGTAGGCGAAATCAGGACTATTTCAGGTACACCCGTTTACATCAGATATTATCCATACCCTATTGGCATGAGAGAATCCGTCACCAAGGAAATCCAAACCTTACTCAAAGATGGCATAATAGGACCATCACGTTCTCCATACAACTCACCAGTTTGGGTTGTTCCAAAAAAATTAGACGCCTCCGGCGAAAAGATATTTAGACTCGTAATTGATTACAGAAAATTAAATAATGTTACCATTTCCGATAAATACCCCATACCCGAAATAAATGAAATTATTGCGCAATTAGGAAATAATAAATATTTTTCCGTATTGGATTTAAAAAGTGGATCCATCAAATTCCTTTAAAAGAATCTGACAGTGAAAAATCAGCCTTTTCTGTCAATAATGGCAAATATGGGTTTACACGACTCCCATTCGGGCTGAAAAGCGCTCCTTCTATATTTCAAAGAGCCTTAGATGATATTCTAAGAAACTATATAGGTAAAATCTGCTATGTCTACATTGATGACATAATAGTTTTCGGCGAAAATGAAGAAAGCCATCTCCAAAATATTGAACAAATATTTCGCACTCTCAAAGGAGCAAATATGAAAGTTCAACTGGACAAGTGCGAATTCTTCCGAAATGAAGTCGAGTTCCTAGGCTTTATTATTTCACCAAGTGGTGTAAAAACCAATCCTTCAAAAGTTGAAGCTATACAAAATTTCCCATGTCCGAAAACTTTGAAAGACTTAAGATCTTTCCTTGGCCTTTCCGGCCTACCGCCGCTTCATAAGGGATTATGCTAAATTAGCAAAACCCCTTACTTCGCTCTTAAGAGGAGAGAATGGACGCATTTCAAAAAATGCATCCTGTAAAAAGCAGATAACTCTCAATAGCGCAGCACTAGAAGCCCTCAATAAAATAAAATCCTCACTCGTTTCAAAGGAAGTAGTTCTAGCATATCCTGACTTTAATAGAGATTTTCACCTCACCACTGATGCTAATTATGCTCTCGGAGCAGTCTTAGAACAATCAGGCAAACCCATAGCATTCATATCCCGTTCACTAAGCAAAGCCGAAGAAAATTACGCCGCAAATGAAAAAGAAATGCTGGCAATAATATGGGCACTTAATAGTTTCAGAAGTTATTTGTATGGTTCACCCAAAGTAATCATTTTCACAGACCATCAACCCTTAACCTATGCATTAAGTAATAAAAATTATAACGGAAAAATGAAAAGATGGAAATGTATCCTCGAAGAGTACAATTACGAAATGAAATACAAACCAGGAAAGACAAACGTTGTAGCCGACGTACTATCGAGACCTCCACAGACTGACGTTAACGCCTTAACGACTACTGACGATAGCGACGAAAGTTCCGCACATCAGCTCATCCGAGCTACTGAAGCACCCATAAATGCCTTCAAAAATCAACTTTTCATCTTAATCGGTGACATAGATAACTTTACGATTGAAATACCATTTCCCTTTTTCCATAGACATACAATTACAAAACGAGAATATTCGACACAGCACAGTATAGACATATTTAAACAACACCTTGACCCAGAATTACTTAACGGTTTATAAACTACAGAAAGCTTAATGGGAAAAATTCAGGAAATATATCCACTTCACTTTGCAAATACCAAAATTAGATTCACACAAACCCTTCTTCAAGACATCGTGTCAGAGACAGAACAGGAAGAAATAATTATTAAGGAACATCAGAGAGCACATAGAAATAGTTGCGAAAACAAAACACAAATATTACAGAAATTTTACTTTCCAAGCATGCATTCTAAAATCGAAAAAACAGTTAAACAATGTTCCATATGTCGCGAGCATAAATATGATAGACATCCTCCAAAACCACGGTTACAAGAGACTCCCATTCCTCAGTTTCCAGGAGAAATCGTACACATTGATATTTACTCGACAGAAAAAAGGTTAATACTCACGGCCATTGATAAATTTTCAAAATACGCACAGGTTAAAATTATACAGTCCAAAGCAATATAACATATAAAAAACCCAATAAGAGAATTAATGATCTCATTTGGAATACCAAAACAGGTAATAGTAGATAACGAAAAGTCTCTCAATTCAGCCACAATATTTACTTTACTAAAGGACCAAATGTCTATTAACGTATATACCACACCACCCTATAGTAGCACTAGTAACGGACAAGTAGAAAGATTCCATAGTACACTTTCTGAAATAATGAGATGTTTAAAAGCAAACAACATAGGAATAACGTTCGAAGAATTATTATTCAAATCTGTGCAAGAATATAATTCAACGATACATTCAACAAACAGAAACAAACCGACCCGCAATAGTTAGAGCAGCAGAGAAACGAAAATATTATATTACTTAAGGAGCATAACATCAAAAGATCAGAACCTAACCCCAGGAGATATAATTTTTGCAAAAATAAATAAAAGACTTGGTTCAAAACTAACTCCAAAATATAAAAAAAAATGGTATTTGAGAATAATAGAACAAAAGTTAAAACGATGTCAGGACGTATAATTCACAAATCTCTAATAAAAACTTAACTATCTATTTTAGGAACAATGGATTTATCCAAATTTATAATTATCTTCACGGTGATTACATCTTCACTAGCAGATGTAAAAAGTTTGGACCACAGTAAAGCTCAACTAATTACAATAGACAACGGAAATGCAAAAATACAGGACGAAACACTTATTTCCTCTCACTCATTTCCTGACAAAAACTTATAATGAAATAACCACTCAAATCCCTAAAGATAACTTCCTTTATCCTATCCTCAAACATGAAACTACCCAAACTTTTGAAATCCTCAACACCCTTAAACCGGTAGAAAACAAAAAGAAGAGGAGATCAATTGACATATTAGGAACGGTGGGGTGCAATAAGGCCATACGCAATAAAGCCATATTGGTAATAAAGCCATATTATTTTGGTAATAAAGCCATAAATCCTATATGGCTTTGATTCCAATTGCAATTGGTAATTAGGCCATATGGCTTTATTTCCTTTCAAATTTGTTTCTCTCTTAGCTTAGGGGTTTCAGTTAATGTTTAGCGTTGCTGGTGAGATAAAAATTACCAGCCCTATTTGATGGACGCCACTTTCAGTATTTTTCCGCAATGTGGATACAAACAACTCCTAATAATTAATATTAGGCAATTAATGCGCATGTAAGTATACAGGAAATAAATATATCTGCATTAGTGCGAAGATGAAGCCAGCGGGGCGCGGCGCCGCGCGAAGCGGATGATGCGAGAACGCGTCCCGCAGCGGCATTACGCATTTTCAAAATTATGTTCCTAATATATCACTTATATATCATATATATGTATTTAAGCCATAAATTAAATGAAAATAATATTCTCTAAAATGAATTCGCCTTGTTAACGTAAGATCACATTTGTATTTCATTATTAACAAAAATTCTCCCTTTCACAGAATGAACAATATAAAATAAAAACAAAAATATGAATGTAACTTAACATGTAAATCAACATGGAATCACTGACAATTGCTCGACAAATTGGACACAATGGTTTAAGTATATCTATATTTGTAAATTTCATTTTCTGACTCAATATATAATAATTGATATAAATATTTTATTTCCTAAATCCTGGTATTAACTTGTACTGTAAAATGGTTTCATTTGCCATTTTCAAATAGCAAAATGTAGAAGACCAGATCAACTTTAACAGGCGGTCACTAAAAGTCGTACTTTACATATGATATAAGTTATCGGCCTTTTTGCTAGAGCTCTGAAAAAAAAGTGGTTTTATTTTAATTAGGACTGTATGACCTTCTTTATTAAACTTTAAATTGCAATTAACTTACATATTCTTTCTTAAGCTAAAAGTAACCTTAATCTACCTGTCCCGTAACTTGCAGTTCTGTGGAATTGCACCTTTGCGGCTCGTGGCGGATGTTCGCTTCCTGTTGTTGAAGAAAATATTACTGTCAGCTATAACTTTATTTCTGATTGCGAAATATTAGCTCAGCTATATTTGTTATTAAAATATTAGCGTCAGCTATAATTATGAATATGTGTCGTGTTAACTCCTCCGCCGTTAAAAACAAACGTCCCCGTTTGTTCGCTGCATTTGATCTGTCAGAGTTATTGACCCTTCTAGTAGTGGTATTTCAGGTGTTTTGACTTCATTATGATCGTTCAGATTAACATTTACATGGAAATTTGATAGCACTGTTATACTTGCTTTGCATTTGTTTTTTAGACTCAGATGATGTGTGTTGTTCAGATGAAGCTCCTTCATCATCTCCAAACTTAAAATTCTTTCTTGTTGAAAGGATGGTTTATTTGGTTGTAAAATTGTTGCTAACGGTTTGCTGGTAAATTTTTCGTTAAATGAGTATGTTTGGTTTTCTATCCACACCGTGAAATTATGGTATTCTACTGCATATGATCCGGAAAGATGTATGCTTTGGCTGTCAATTTTTACTGTACCGTTATATTGGTTTAGTAATATAATGCCAGGTGATATATTTTCTACCGATGGTATGTGATGATTATTTATTAAAATGCATTCTGCCGGTTTGCTCTTTAGTAGACGAGGGACACAGGTAGTGTTGCTTAAGTCTATAATATTTTGGTTATTACATATTTTTATACTATTATATTCTTTACATTTGTTCCTTATACCAAATATTTTATTATTCTTACACGCTATTACATTTTCAAATGGAATCCTGTTTATATTCCTTTTTATTTTTATTGGTTTTATCACAATTGATTCACAAAGTTCTTTATTAGATAACGGTATTCCAGTAATGTATAGTAACATAGTTTCATTTGATGCAAGTTTAACATTTGCTAATTCGATAGATTCTTCAACATTATTTAGTGTAAAGTTATTTTTCCCTAGTGCATATTTTAATATATTTAATTTTTCATTTGACAAAATATAAGAATTAACTATGCCGGCTTTTGCCCAATGTATTGCATAGTCTATATTAATTATCTCATCTTTTTTTTTTTTATATTTAATTTCAATAACAATATTTTGTCGTACAACTTCATTTATTTGTACTTCTTTTAAAATTTTATTTGATACTAGCTGACCCCGCAGCCGTTGCCCTGCGTGAATTTATGTGTTTTTAAATGAAAAGTTGAATTTTTATTGTGTTGAAAATCATTTGTTTTTTTTTTAATGTAGCGCAGTTTGATAAACCATTTTTGTTTTTGTTTTCTGTTCTGGTGCGTAAATATACAGGGTTTCCAACTCGTGAACACGCCACGTATATCTGGTCGTGTGAAAAACATGGCTTTTCTAGGTTTATGCCACACTTCTATCTATCTATCTTTTCGTCCTGTTGATTGTCATCACAAATGCAATTTTCTCTGGAAACGTAATATGTTTCAAATGAAATTACTGTCCCCTTATATTCGGTAACTGCGTCACAATTATTGGGGTTCTTTACACAGTTTCGGTGAATAAATGAAGATTGTGAAACATACTAATGACAGATCTAAGTTTGAGATGCAAAATACTGTACGCCGCAGCCTATCCAAAGAATTTAGAAATTCCACTGGATAATTCACGGCTTTGTCTTCATTGTCAAGACGATCGATCGATTTGTATGAGCGCAAACCCTTTTGAATTTGACTTTAAATCTTCCAGTTTAAGTCATTAACGTCGGTATTTTTGGCAACTAAAATTGCGCGGGCTCTCAAGTAATCGCAGTTAAGACAATTTGCCATTGTTGGGATAAACGTGATGAGTTCTTCTTTCGTTGAAGTGAATTGACAATAGGCCAGAAAAATTTATATCCAACCAATGGAAGTATCAATCGAAATTTGCCCATTTCCAATCATTAGCGAATACAATGTAAAATGTCATCGACAATATCATTTTTTCGTATCCCGCGATTCGTATTGACGCAAATTTGAAGGATGATATGTCGAAATAATCTGCGCGAAGAGTATGCGAACTTCAGTAGCATGCGGAGTAGCTTTCGCATCGTCCATCATTTGATTCCAGTTATTATTGGGCCTAATCATTGAATCCGCAACGAATTCGATTTCGATACGATACAGATTTTCGATCGAAAATTTTCATGCAATCATTCATTCCGTCGATAAACTGCTTTATCAAAAAACACAAATGTCAAACTACATTATCGATTCAATTCGCCTGGTGCTCTTTGCGAAAATCCTTTCGCTATGTTGGGGTGCAGCTTCATTTCACTTACTAACACTTCAAATTGTTTTTTGTTGGTGTGTTTTTGTCTCTTATCTCTAAAATATCAATTTAAAATATAAATGATTGCGTCATTAGCAATTGTTTTTAAAAATACCTACAAATTATCCATTTTTGTAAGAATTCCGCAACGCACTCACCAACGGATTGATTTCGACACAAATTTTCGATATTGCGGTATCAATGATTTCGAAATTAGCGACATCTATGTGCCGCGGAAAGCATTTTATCAAGTCGGTAAGTGAGTTCACTTCGATCGAAAATTTTATTTTCGATACGGTTTCAATGATTTCAACGCAAATTTTTTCGATCATATCGAACCATATTTCGATCGAAACGGATTCAATGATTAGGCCCATTATGTTCCAGTAATTGTACTTGCTGGCTTGCAAACCCTCAACCATTCACAGTACGCAATGACTTAAATTAAGGTGAATCGCGAGGCGCACCATAGTCGGAAAACTTTCATGAAATGCAAAAGTGAATATCCTAGAAAGCGCTTTATTGCAGTTCACGTATCACCCATTTGATACTTACTGATCTCATCTCATTCAAGGCCAATAATCGCAATGTTGCTTTCTTTGGTGATGTATTTGCAAACGTATTTCAGTGATTTTACCAAACTGTAATACTCAAGTTTTGAATGTGAATTAAACAACAGTGGCGAATATAGTACGATCCATGTGTTGTCAACTTCGATATTCACTCCTCTAAATTGAATGCTAAATGTTCTGCCATTGTCGTCTGGTGAGCGACGCAGATACAGTGGATATCCATCATTTCCAGTTTGCGTTTCCTAAAGAAATGCACGTGGATAGTGTTTCGTGCATTTATTGTCAGACATACAAATCGAAAAAGGATTGTGGTGCTCGCAATGTTCATGAACCATATTGGTTTTTACCACTTCGTATAATTCTAGATCTATCTCTGGATCAAAAATTTCCGCAAAAATGACTGCATCAATTTAATCTAATGTAACCACCATCCACCATCCAAAAAAGAAGAAGCGGCAAACCTCTTTTTTGCCCCTCAACAGAGCACATGCAGCATCTAACAGCACGTTGATTCAACATAAAGTCCATCAAACATCGTAACTGTTGATTGAAAAGTCGTGTTGTGACATCGGGACGATCGCTGAGTAGCTATCGCGGTCCATAATTCAGCACGTACTATATGTCATCGCATCCTGGGAGTACTTCCTGCATTGCCTTGCCTTAGGCTGCCATAAATTGATGCCAAATCGAACGCCGACCGATATTAGCGCGACCTCTTCATGGCTTCGAAACAAATTTCAATCTGTAATTGATCTTTTTATGTGAAAGACGCATAAAGTTTTCACTGAATGATTTTCAAAAATTTTTCTTTTGAATAGCTGGATTAAAAAAGCAAGCGACCGAAATTGAACGATTCAAATAATTTACAAATCAAAATATTGAAAAACAAAACAAACAAAAATTTAAAAAAAATTATATGAAAATAAGTTATTTTTTGAAATTGTCCAATTTTCCCACTTTTCCTAATTAAAAGTATAAATTATTTTTATTTCTAAACCTTCCCCGATCCACAACGAACACATTAAAAAAACAATTATTAAATTTGGTTCAGTCGTATGAAAGTTATGAGCGTACATACATTTTGGCGATTCATTTTTATTTACATATATAGATTGTAGAATTATTATTTATTTTGTCGAAAATTACTTTATTGATTTTTAATTTTTCGTTATTATTTTCAATTATATTATTAACTAGCTGAGCCCGCAGCCGTTGTCCTGCGTTAAATTATGTATTTTGAAATGAAAAGAAAGCTTAATTCATCATTTAATTTTTGGTGTTTTTTTTGTTTTCAATGTAACGCAGCTTTATAAACAACATTTTTGGGTTTCTGTTCCGGTGTACAGAAAAGATGGTTTTCCAACTCGTGAGCACGCCACGGCTGTGTGAAAAACATAGCATTTCCAAATTTGTGCCTCACACCATGCGACTATCTTTAGGTCCTGTTGATTGTCATCTCAAATGCAATTTTAACTGGAAATGGAATACGTTTGAACTGAAATGGGAAATCGTTAGAACTCATAGGAACTCATAGAATCAAGCATTCTCCCCCTTGTATGTCAGTCGGGTTCCACTACACAGTTTCGGCGCATGAAGATTGCGAATCATAATAACGACGGATCCAACTTTTAGACGCAAATGATGCGGTGGCATACCAAGCCTGTTCAAAGAGTTTAGAAATACCACTGGATAATTCACGGCGTCGTCTTCATTGTCAAGACGATCGATCGATTTGTATGAGCGCAAGTCTCTCGGAACTTGACTTTGAAACTTCCAGTTTAAGTCAACAACATCGGTATTTTTGGCAGGTAACATAGCGCGTGCACTTAAGGAATCTTGGTTACGATAATTTGGTCAATGTCCGAACATTTGTGATGAGTTCATCTTTCGTGAGTTGATAAAGGGAAAATGGAATTGATATCGAACCACCGGAAGTATCAACCGAATTTTTAGCGACGACGATGTAAATTGTCTTCGGCAATTTCATTTTTGTTGGTATCGCATAATAGACGCGGATTTGAAGGCTGATATGTCGAAATGATTATCGCGAAAAGTGTGCGAACTTCATTTTCATTCCAGTGATTAACGTGTTCCAGGAATTTTAATTGCTGGCTTATTCTCTAAAACTTGCACACATCGAACCATTCACAGTACACAATGACACAAATAAAGTTGAACCGCGTACATTAATCAATGGCAGCGGAAGGTAGAAACAATTATCGTTTTTCGGGTGGATTGTATAAATTCGTCCTAATCCATTAGTTGATAAGACACGTGGATGTCAATCTGCTGGTTGGCCTTGCTTTTTGCGTAACTGCGAAAGTTAAGAAAAAACTTGTCAATGTTAATTTTGTTGCTGGCAATGTTTCCACTGGCTATACTGTATTCTCTGGGTTGAAATACATTCTTTGGCCATTCTCCAAGCTAACTGCGAGACGCACAACAGTCGGAAAACGTTCATGAATTGCAAAAGTAAATATCCGTCGAAGCGCTTTATTGCAGTTCACATATCGACCGTATCGTTTAAGACCAATAACCGCCATGTTGCTTCCTTTGGTGACGTACTTTCAAACGTATTTTATCGATTTCACCAAACTGCAATACTAACTCATCCAAAGAAGAATGTGTGCGTGCGGAAAACCTCAATTTTGCCACTCAACAGAGTACATCTAGCATCTAACAGCAACACATATACGTTGCTACAAGATAAAGTCAATCAAACATCCTAACTGTTGACATCGTGACGATCGCTTGCTGATTAACCGCGATCTATAATTCCGCACGTATGTCGCCGCATCTTGGGAGAACTTCTTGCCTTGTCTTGCCTTGGGCTGCCATACTTTGATGGCAAAAAGAACACCGACCGATATTAGGGTGACCTCTTGGTGGCTGTGTAACAAATTTCAATCTGCAATTGACCTCTTTGTGTGAAACACACGTAAAGTTTTCACTGAATAATTTTCAATAATTTTTCAATAAAAAAGCAAGGGATCGAAATTGAACTATTCAAATAAATTACAAATCAAAATATTGAAAAACAAAACAAACAAAAATTTAAAAAAAAAATGTTTATAGAAAAAAGTTACTTTTTGGAATTATTCAATTTGCTGACTTTTCATGAAAAGTATAAGGTATTTTTATTTCTAAACCTTCCTTGATCCACAACGAACAACCTCTTTAAATTTCATCAATATTGGTTCAGCCGTTTTCTTAGCGTTGCTAATGAACAAACATTCATTCGTTTGTATGAGAAAAAGAAAAGGGCCGTTTTTAGGGGTTTTCCGGCAATTATTCGAATTTTTTCCTCCGCAGAAACCATCTCTGAACCTCAACGAACATATTAAAAAAAGAATTATCAAATTTGGTTCAGTCGTATGAAAGTTATGAGCGTACATACATTTTGACGATTCATTTTTATTTATATAGATATGATTTTCTAACGGGTGATTTTTTAAGAGCTTGATAACTTTTTTTTTAAAAAAAACGCATAAAATTTGCAAAATCTCATCGGTTCTTTATTTGAAACGTTAGATTGGTTCATGACATTTACTTTTTGAAGATAATTTCATTTAAATGTTGACCGCGGCTGCGTCTTAGGTGGTCCATTTCGGAAAGTCCAATTTTGGGCAACTTTTTGAGCATTTCGGCCGGAATTTAAACCGAAATTCTTCGGAATGTTGTCTTCCAAAGCTGGAAAGTTGCTGGCTTATTTCTTGTAGACTTTAGATTGCGTAGCCCCACAAAAAATAGTCTTAAGGCGTTAAATCGCATGATCTTGGTGGCAACTTACGTCCATTTCTTGAATGAATTGTTTCCGAAGTTTTCCTAAAATGGCCATAGAATCGCGAGCTGTGTGGCATGTACGCCATCTTGTTGAAACCACTGTCAACCAAGTTCAGTTCTTCCATTTTTGGCAACAAAAGTTTGTTAGCATCGAACGATAGCGATCCCATTCACCTAACGTTGCGTCCAACAGCATCTTTGAAAAAATACGGTCAATGATTCCACCAGCGTACAAACCACACCAAACAGTGCATTTTTCGGGATGCATGGGCAGTTCTTGAATGGCTTTGGTTGCTCTTCACCCCAAATGCGGCAATTTTGTCTTATTTACGTAGCCATTCAACCAGAAATGAGCCTCATCGCTATGGACACGGATTCCGAAACCATTTCGAACCGAACACTGATTTTGGTAATAAAATTCAATGATTTGCAAGCGTTGCTCGTTAGTAAGTCTATTCATGATGAAATGTCAAACATCTGAGCATCTTTCTCTTTGACACCATGTCTGACATCCCACGTGATCTGTCAAATACTACTGATGAAAATCCTAACCTCAAAATACCCTTAGTATTATTAAGTCGTCTTCAATTTGCAATAAAAAAAGTGTCTGTGTCATTTTGTCTTGGATAGGAAGGATGGTTTCTTCTTTAATTTAGTTCTAATTGATTACTTAAATGTTAGGGTTTTTTCGTCTATGTCCACTTTGTGTATCAGTCGGAATGTTCCTGTTTGAATTTTTACTGGTCCTGTACTAAATGTGGCTAGTTGTGAGTTTGTATAGTCTATTATCCTAAAGTCAGCGTACACCAAATGTACGAAAGATCTGAAAAACTAAAATAAAGAATGATATGTAGCTAGGTCTTGATATTGCTTTTGTGTAGTGTTCGTCCTTTTTCTGCGATTACGACACTGGATTTGTCTTCTTTTACAATTTATTTTCTATATCTTGCTGTTAGTTTCGAGCCTGTTCGTTTATTTATTTTAACATATATTATTTCTAAGTCTTTCATCTGTTGTTTTCTTAGCGTCTCGCTGTTTTCTCGTCTTGAGTTTTCATATTGCTGTGGGTCTATTGAAACGCGTCTTCCAAAAAAAGTTTCTATTGGTCTTTTTCTGGTTGTAGAATGTATTGAGTAATTATATTCGTAGGTGCAACGATCTAAAAGTTCTTGAAATGAGCGGTGGGTGCGTTCGGTTTGAAGACAACGCATAATTTCAGAAAGTGTGGAGTGAAATCTTTCGACTTGTCCATTGACTTTGCTAGCGTAGGGGGGTGTTTTGAAAATGTTAATACCAAGTTGGTCTTCGACCATAAATTGTATTGAGGCTGAGTTTAAAGATTTTTCATTGACTATAACTATGGTTTTCGGTACACCGAAGGAAAAAAGTATTTGTCGCAAGGGTTCTCTGATATCCTCTATTGCTTTTGATTCTATAAATATAACTTGGGCGTATTTCGAAAATTTGTCTACTGCGGTAAGTACAAGATTTTTCTCTGTACTGTATATATCAATATGAACTACTTCTCCAGGATATTGTGGAATAGGGGTTTCAAGTAAATGTGATTTATTAAGATGACGATCGTATTTGTTTTCTTTACATATTTTGCATTGTTTAATTATTGCTTCTATTTTTGCTTTCATTTTTGGAAAATAATATATTTGTATGAGTTGTTTTGAATTTTCGTCTCGGTTTCTATGTGCGCGTTTATGTTCTTTTAATATTGTTTCGTTTTGAATGTCCTCGTTCGTAATGTCATCAGCTTTCATCTGAGTATATCGAATTTTATAATTGGAAAAATGGATTGGATATATTTGTTCAATTATTCCCATTATTTCTTCTGAAGTAAATATGCCATTTATCACCGAAGGGTTTAAGTAACGTTTAAAAAGTGAAATTAGGTTTTCTGAGGAAAATGTTTGTTTAATTATTACATGTCTATGGTATGTAGGGAATGGTATTTTAAATAGGTTACTATCTTTGTCTCCTAAAGAGATCCAAAGTTGTATTTTGAAAACATTTATTTCATTCCAATTATTTCTTCTAAAGTAAATATGCCATTTATCACCGAAGGGTTTAAGTAACGTTTAAAAAGTGAAATTAGGTTTTCTGAGAAAATGTTTGTTTAATTATTACATGTCTATGGTATGTAGGGAATGGTATTTTAAATAGGCTACTATCTTCGTCTCCTAAAGAGATCCAAAGTTGTTTTTTGAAAACATTTATGGGTACTTCTACGGCTGGAATTAGATTGTGAGATGAGCTGTCATCTGAATGTGTGGCTACTGATAAAGAATTTATTTCGAATGGTCTTGAAAGTGTATCTGCTACTATGTTGGCTTTACAAGGTTTATATCTTAATTCGTAACTATATTCTTCGAGTATGGCTTTCCACCGTTTTATTTAGAATTATTGTTTTTATTGCTTAAGGCGTATGTGAGAGGTTGATGGTCTGTATGGTTGTTCGGCTGTATGCTGTTCCATAGAGATAATTTCTAAAAGTATTTAATGCCCTAATAATAGCAAGCATTTCTTTTTCATTAACTGCACAATTTTCTTCAGTTTTGCTTAATGCCCTAGATATAAAGGTTATGGGTTTTCCATTCTGTTCTAAGACAGCGCCTATGGCATATTTGGAAGCATCTGTTGTTAAATCGAACTCTTTTTTATAATCAGGATATTGTAAAATGACGTCTTTCGATGTCAATGTGGATTTTATTTTATTAAATGCTGCTTTAGCGCCAATGTTTAATTGGATTTGGATTTTTTTGGAAACATTTTTTGACATTCTATTTTCTTCACCACGAAGTAGAGTTGTGAGGGGTTTAGCTAATTTTGCATAATCTTTTATGAAACGTCTATGGTATCCTGAAAGTCCTAGAAATGATCTAAGGTCTTTATGTGTTTTGGGGTATAGAAAATCTACTGGAAATACCAGCAGAAGAAATTATGAATCCCAAAAATTCTACTTGGTTTTTATAGAATTCGCATTTGTCTGCTTGTACTTTCATATTAGCTTTACGGAGTGTATCATAAATTTTGTCAATATGCTCTGAATGAGATTTTTCATCTTTGCTAAATATTATTATGTCGTCTATATAGACATAACATATTTTTCCTATATATTGTCTCAGAATATTGTCTAATGTGCGTTGAAATATGGATGGGGCGTTC
This sequence comes from Bactrocera correcta, assembly GCA_027475135.1. NCBI lineage: Eukaryota > Metazoa > Arthropoda > Insecta > Diptera > Tephritidae > Bactrocera > Bactrocera correcta. The sequence continues at coordinate 35,320,437 of CM050322.1, read as the reverse complement.
TTCAGTCCAAAAGGTAATCTTATGAACTCATACTTTCCGTTGTTCACTGAAAAGGCTGTTTTCTCCACGTCAGATTCCTTAAGAGGAATTTGATGGAAACCGCTTTTTAAGTCGATTACTGAAAATATTCAATTTTCTCCTAATTGTGATAGTACTTCATTTATCTCTGGTATTGGATATCTGTCAGCAGTTGTAACTGTGTTTAGTTTTCTGTAATCAATAACTAATCTGAATTTTTTTTCGCCTGATGCATCGTCTTTTTTGGGTACAACCCATATTGGTGAATTGTATGGTGATCTTGATTTTCTGATAATACCGTCCTCTAATAGTTTATTTATTTGTTTTTCTACTTCTTGGTTTAAACTGGCAGGATATGGGTATAATTTTGAGTAGATAGGTGTATCTGAATTTGTTCTAATTTCCGCTACTACTTTTGTTGTGTACGTTAGTTTTTCATTAGGTTCTGAAAATAAGTTTCGGCGTTTTTGTACAAGTTGTTTAATTTAATTTTTTTCTGAAGTATTCATATGTTCGTCACGGATTTGAATGGAATGAACATCTTGGGCTCTATATTGATGGAGTTGAATTTTACGTATCCACCAGGATTTTTAGATTTCTCCACTCTTCGTTTTGCAGTTGAAGTAAGGTAACGAAAAGCTGTTTAATCTAAAAAATGTACATCTGTCAGGTCAAGTGATTTTTCGTTTTCATCGGTTTGTGTTGTATCGGAAAAGTCATAGTTGCATTCGTTGTTTTAGTAGTCATTGTTGTATTGATAATTTTGTTCGCTGTAAGGTTCAAAGTTTGAGTTTACACGAAAATTCCTTTGAACTTTTGGTTGCAGATCATTTTTGTTTGAAAGATTTGATGGTCGTTTGACAGTGAATTTGGGATTTGGTCTATTGGCGTAAATGTTAGCATTTGTTCTTAAGCTAACGTCTACGTCCATTGGTTGAGGCGGTTTTGGTGGTCTTGGAGGGGGATTATTTGGTGGTTGATTAAATGGGTTTTGATTATGAAAACCATGTTGTTGGTTTACTGGATTTTGGGGATACCGTTGTTGACCATAAGGATTTAATATTTGATTTGGTTTTGGTATAAAAGCTAACTCGGGATGGAATTTGGTTTGAGGAAGTTGTCGATTAAGATTTGGAAAAAAATTCTGTTGTTGGAATTGTTGGCTAGGAAATTGATTGTTAGCGTGATTTGCTCTAAAGTTTTGATTTTCTAACTTCAGGCAAAGGTGAAGCGCTTCTGGTAGGCTTTTTGGTTCTCTGATGCCGAGAAGCCTAGGAAGGTCACCCAAAAATTCTCTGACAAACGTGTCAAGGGCTTTAGCACGGTAGTTTTCCGTAAGAAGATGTATTGCTTCCTCTCCTACTTCCGTACAACCAATTTTGTTGAGGATAAATGATAGGTGCGAATACACTTTTTGGTAAAATTCGTTAATCATTAGTCTTCCCTGTATAAGACAAGTCATTTGATACTCTAAAGTACCAATGTCTCTTTTGTCTGCATAATGGGTAGTTAGACAACGAGATAATGCTGTCCAATCTAAAGGCGTGTTATACGACTCTAGTGCTATGTCCGCTTTCCCTATAATTTTGTTTCTAATTACATTTAAAATTCCGAAATATCTTGATGTGCCTTTCGAGGGTTCATATATCCTCAGAATCCGCTCGACACTCTTTTTCCAGAAGGTAAACTCTGAACGTTCCATTGCCCGACCATGAAGAAGTTCGAATAGCAATTGCCCGCCTGAAAAACAACAAAGCGGCAGGGGCCGATGGATTGCCGGCCGAGCTATTCAAACACGGCGGCGAAGAGCTGATAAGGTGCATGCATCAGCTTCTTTGCAAAATATGGTTGGACGAAAGTATGCCCAACGATTGGAATTTAAGTGTGCTATGCCCAATCCACAAAAAAGGAGACCCCACAATCTGCGCCAACTACCGTGGGATTAGCCTCCTCAATATCGCATATAAGGTTCTGTCGAGCGTATTGTGTGAAAGATTAAAGCCCACCGTCAACAAACTGATTGGACCTTATCAGTGTGGCTTTAGACCTGGTAAATCAACAACCGACCAGATATTCACGATGCGCCAAATTTTGGAAAAGACCCGTGAAAGGAGAATCGACACACACCACCTCTTCGTCGATTTCAAAGCTGCTTTCGACAGCACGAAAAGGAGCTGCCTTTATGCCGCGATGTCTGAATTTGGTATCCCCGCAAAACTAATACGGCTATGTAAACTGACGTTGAGCAACACAAAAAGCTCCGTCAGAATCGGGAAGGACCTCTCCGAGCCGTTCGATACCAAACGAGGTTTCAGACAAGGCGATTCCCTATCGTGCGACTTTTTCAACCTGCTTCTGGAGAAAATAGTTCGAGCTGCAGAACTTAACAGAGAGGGTACTATCTTTTATAAGAGTGTACAACTGCTGGCGTATGCCGATGATATTGATATCATCGGCCTCAACACCCGCGCCGTTAGTTCTGCTTTCTCCAGATTGGACAAACAAGCAAAAGAAATGGGTCTGGCAGTGAACGAGGGCAAGACGAAATATCTCCTGTCATCAAACAAACAGTCGTCGCACTCGCGACTTGGCACTCACGTCACTGTTGACAGTCATAACTTTGAAGTTGTAGATAATTTCGTCTATCTTGGAACCAGCGTAAACACCACCAACAATGTCAGCCTAGAAATCCAACGCAGGATAACTCTTGCCAACAGGTGCTACTTCGGACTAAGTAGGCAATTGAGAAGCAAAGTCCTCTCTCGACAAACAAAAACCAAACTCTATAAGTCTCTCATAATTCCCGTCCTCCTATATGGTGCAGAGGCTTGGACGATGACAACAACCGATGAGTTGGCGTTGCGAGTTTTCGAGAGAAAGGTTCTGCGAAAGATTTATGGTCCTTTGCGCGTTGGCCACGGCGAATATCGCATTCGATGGAACGATGAGCTGTACGAGATATACGACGACATTGACATAGTTCAGCGAATTAAAAGACAGCGGCTACGCTGGCTAGGTCATGTTGTCCGGATGGATGAAAACACTCCAGCTCTGAAAGTATTCGACGCAGTACCCGCCGCGGGAAGCAGAGGAAGAGGAAGACCTCCACTCCGTTGGAAGGACCAAGTAGAGAAGGACCTGGCCTCGCTTGGAATATCCAATTGGCGCCACGTAGCGAAGAGAAGAAACGACTGGCGCGCTGTTGTTGACTCGGCTATAATCGCGTAAGCGGTGTCTACGCCAGTAAAGAAGAAGAAGAAACTCTGAAGCGTTTCCTGAAAATTCTCGTAGTGATCGCACTACGTCGGGAATTTTCTCCATTTCGTTCATGTTGTCTCTGAATCTTTCGTCTATAGTTTGATCCCTAATGTTCTGGTTCGTACTATTATTCAAAATACTTTGTATTATGCTTTGTCCGTCCGTCTGTAACATCTGAGTTACAACGTTTTAACTAAATGTGCCAATTCTGGCGAAATTTGGGTGCCAGAACCGGAAGATCCTGTTGGTGCAACGGGAGTTGTATTCCCTAGCACTGGTGGTCTGATTAAATTATTTGGGTTAGACATTTTCTTTAAAATATATAAATATTTTTTCTTTATAAATCTCTGGAGGGTCCCTTTTACAGGAAAATCGCAGAGTTATTTTACTTTTATAAGAACCGGAAGGTCCCCCGTTAGGTGGTGAATCGCGGCCCTTTTTAACTTTATATGTTATTGGCTGTACAAGCCCTTTTTTTATTTTTCTTTGTGGTTTATAATTCTCTGGAGGGTCCCTTTGGTGATGAATTGCAGAAAATTTTGTATGTTATAACTGGAGGGTCCCCCGTAGGTGGTGAAGCAGCTTTGTATTATTATTTATTATTGGCTGTACGAGCCGGTTTATTATTTGTAAAAGAAATAATTTTCTTATTGGAACTCTTAAAACTTTATTTAAATTATTTACTTTGTTTTCCAAATAAAAAATTTTAAATATTTTTAAATTATTAATTTTCTCTTATAAGTTTTTTTTTTCTTTCCAAAAAATTTGTTTATATATTTCTAAATTATTAATTTTCAAAAAATGTTCTTTTCTTTTTTTTACATTATTAATTATTAAATTTAAATAGCTTAACTTATTCCTTACATAGATATCAGCTTCCCTTCCATGGCCGGTGACCGTGCAGTTGTCCTTTTTCCTCTCGGTACTTGGGCCCAGTCTTTCACTCTCTCGATGCCAGAAAGTCAGTTCCGCTGCTTGCTTTCCGTACTGCTTTTGGTACTTTTGTTGTTTTTTTTTTTTTTTTGTTTTGGCACTTTTCAGTACTACATATGGTACTTTTTGAGTTTCTTGTTTAACACATTGCTCGGGCGCCAGTTATCGGGCTTTTTGCTAGAGCTCCGAAAAAAAGTGGTTTCATTTTAATTGGGTCCGTATGACCTTCTTTATTAAACTTTAAATTGCAATTAACTTACATATTCTTTCTTAAGCTAAAAGTAACCTTAATCTACCTGTCCCGTAACTTGCAATTCTGTGGAATTGCGCCTTTGCAGCTCGTGGCGGATGTTCGCTTCCTGTTGTTGACCGAAAATATTACTGTCAGCTATAACTTTATTTCTGATTGCGAAATATTAGCTCAGCAATATTTGTTATTAAAATATTAGCGTCAGCTATAATTATGAATATGTTTCGTGTTAACTTATACACGCAGCATTGCCAGACATGTTCTTTCAGTAAAACATATTCAGGGGTGTTGTGGAATCTGATAGTTGTCGGAATCAGAATTGAAACCGATCAAAAAAAGCAGTAGGTGTCAGGAATTCAGATATTATTGGCTTGATATTCGAAACAGAATTTGTATCGGTTTTAGGGGTGCCACAGAAACCAATTTTATTGGTTTTGCTGTCAGAAACAAATCAAGAAGATAGTCGCAGACAGATTTGAATTTTAAGTTAAGAAATCAAGTTATTTTATTGTTACGAATTAATTTATCTTTATTTCTATAGGAGAAAACATAAGAATAAAGCACGAAATGTCTTAATTATTGAGTTTTGGCAAAAAAAATGAGGATATATAAGAGGGGAGCCTTTTTTGAGGCTTAAAAAATCGTTTTTTTTTTGGGGAGGGAAAGAAATAGTTGATTAAAGCGAAATTTCTACGCTTTATAGTTATATGTATATTTAAATATCATCCGCAAATTTTTTGGATACGAAATCTTTAATATTCTGCCTTTGAAAAGCAATTGCCAGATGCTTCTCGCATGTGTATATGCCAGACGGCGGGCAGGATGCAGGTCGCCATTTACATCGTAAACAATAAATTCAAAGAGATTCATATTTTTTAATAACTTATGTTCAAGTTAAGTTTGGAAAATTTTTAAAGAGATTTAAGCAAAAAAGTATTAAATTTTTAAGCTTCTAAATCAGGCTCCCCCTTAAAGATTTACAAAACGTAATAAACGTAATTAAACACCCAAATGCGTCTTTATTCATTCGATAAATGTTATCTCTTAAAATCTTTCTGTAATTCGGAACTCATTAAAAACAAAATAGGTTTGCTTCCAAATGTATTCATTTGCAAATTTGCACATTAGTAAACAGCTGATTCGAATATTGGTTTTGCTTATATTCGAAAAGACGAAAATCCAATCAGATTCTGTGACACCATTGAAAATCAGAATTGGTTTGCAATTCTGACAGCTAAGCAATTCTGTCTTGGATTCCACAACACCCCTGATTATTACAAGATATGCAAAAAGCAAATGCCTTTTAAAACTGCCGAAGAGGCACTGAAATTCTCAAAGATAAATGTACTAAGCAAAGATATGACGATTTTATATATGATAAAAATTCCGGTAACTTTTTATGAAACATTTAAAAAAATAATTATAAGACCTGTAAAGAAAGAAAACAATTATGTAATTAAAACGGACTATAAAGAAATTCTTAAGGGAAAAAATAAAATATACGGAGTTAAAAATGAATGTGAAAATTTTAACGAAATAGCAATTTGTAAAGAAATTAATCTAATAGATCTAAGTAAAGACGATTGAATAAGTAGAATAGTAAATAGCTTAAATTCCACATGTACCATAACAAACGGGAACCACGTGAACACAATCGAAGAAACAAAAACTGGAATAATATTGCTGAATAAATTTAATGGAAAAATACAAGCCGATGGGGAAACTAATAAAATAAATGGAACACATGTCATAATATTTTACAACTCATCAATCAAAAATAACAATCAAATATTTAGCAATATCGAAGCAAAAACAATTGAAACCATTCCCGCAATTTTGCAACCAGCCCCAATAGAAAAAGAACGTATTGAATTGCTATCATTGGGAGCTTTAAAAGAATTACACCTCACCAACATCAAGCGGATAATTTCTCTTAAGAAAGCTACACTATCTATTGGCAGCCTGACATCGGTAGCTCTAACTACCACCATAATAATTTTTGTCTTATTACAGAAAAAGAAGATTGAAATAAAATATATAGAAAAGGAGACAATAAGACCTAACATGAGTCAAATAGTTACCCTTCCAGAAGAAACTCATAATATTCCAAATTATATAAAATTTAACGATCTACCTTTCTATTGATGATCGAGGACGATCATATTTAAGAGGGGAGGAGTTAACACAGCCCTTCAGACAATTCCCACCATCGGTCAGCAACTCAGTACGAAACTCGAAGCCCAGCAATAGCTGACGTCGCATCAGCAATATTAGCGGCTTCACACGCGTATCCGATTAACTGCTGACTATAGGGAACGTGATCCGGCACAACCGTAGGTTTAATTTAGACTTAAGGTAAAAATTGTATTCAGTCTTAAGACAACATTTTTATCATAAAGACGCGGGCGCTAGTCCGCTATCCCTTTTTAAAAATCAAAACCACAAACTAATGGTTTAATTTATATACTTATGTATACGCGAACTTACACGCACTCACGTACAAACACATATATTCTTATGATGGATGCCGAAAAAAATATTTTTTTTTCACTGTTCTCGGTCGAGCCCCCAATTGTGGGGTTTGCTACCACAACACGCTTCCAATCTAAATAAACGACACTTTACACAGTATTAGAATTACACTTTATTGTGGAGCTTCTAATCAAATTACAGTTGGTTTATTATGGTTTTTTAGTTACAGTTTATATAAAATTGCAACTCGCAATGATATTGAAAATATTATATGAAATTAAAGTACAGTGCGGATTAATTTCACAAAACACCGAAAATATTAGTTTAAAAATACCGAATAAACACCTTCCGCCAATGACATCATCTTAACGACTGTTTTTGCTTTTGTTCTCTTTGTCTTTTTCACATACCCGTCTACGTCGGCGGAGTTGCCACCGATCTACTATATTCCCACATTTATGTAATTTGAAGTAGTGAATAGAAATCAATGAAACACTCAATTCCGAATTTTCTGATCATAAGTTATTTGCATTTTAGGTGACGATATATGCCCAATATTTTTAGGACAACTTTTCCATAAATTTTAAGAAAATAACACAATGCAACCATTTTTCAGTTAAAAGTCGGCAGTCGGATGCCAATAGAAACTCAACCCCTTACTCCCCTTAACATTTCTACATGGACACCTCTCAGCTGTGCTTTTGTTTACGTGGCATCAGCAAATTCTACTCCTCCTTTACGATGATTCAAATTATGCCGAATTTGAACTAAAGTTTTGTCGTTACAATGAAAAGCTAATAACCTAATACAAGCAAATGGCGACTGGAGTGGGATATAAAATAATATTTAATACAAACAAAGAAGGGCTAAGTTCGGGTGCAACCGAACATTTTATACTCTTACCACTGGCAAGATTACAACCAGGAAAATATTTTAAATATTCTTATAAATTTATAGAATAAAGTCAGCTGAATATTCGAAAATCCTTATAGTTATTACTTGTATAGGGGCTAGTTCAAGTTTTCGCTCAAATTTATCTATTTTTGATTATTGTTATAAGTAAACCACGCTCTTTTGTTTTCATAGGGACAACTTACACATTGGCTTATATGCAAGAATGATAGAAACAATCGCCTATCATTCTTGGCTTATATGTATATGCGGTACAAAGTTACCCGGAAATTCGAAAGTCATTATATTAAGTATATTGGAACTAAGGGAAGTATAGGTCCGATTCAACCCATTTTTACATCCAAACATACCATTATAAGAGATTGATAAAGCCTTTATTTCAGTTATACTCGTATATATCACACATTGACCGACATTTTCGATCAAAGGTGAACTATAGGTACCGAGGTCTAAATATTCGGTACCCAGGAGCTTGAATAGTTTTTATTGGATTCAAATAATTTTTGGTAATAAGGTTGCACACTCTTAAAACATTATTCGAGCACTATTTTATTCCGTTACCTTGATTGTTTTTGGATTTGTGTATTGGAAACTAAACGAACCAGGTGGAATTTAAAATTGTGCTGTACGGGAAGTAGGCAAGGTTGTTGTCCGATTTCGTTTATTTTCACACTGTGACATAAGAATGTAATAATGGTTGGATCCCGAGATATGGAACTTCACCAAAAGCGGTGCCACGCTCATCGTCCAATTTTAAAACCAGCTCCTATTAATCTCTTCCATTCCATCTCGGCGGTTAAATGTTGCTGGCGTAATTAGTTATTGATTTTTCGCGCTTTTAGTAGTTTTTAACAGTACCGTTATATGGGCGGTAGAGGGGTTATCCTCCGATTTCATCTATTTTCACACTATCGATAGATGTTCTTATAAGATTTACACTCAGAAAATTTAGTTGTTCTAGGTTAAGTGGTAAGGAGTAATGTACATACATGCATATATATACATAAAAATTATTAGAAGGCGGCGATTCACCATCTATTTCAACTTTTTACTGCGATCCTCTGTACCAAATTACATCTTTGTATCTTAATTTAGTGCTTAGTTATGGCATCTTATGTACATTTCTGCTTTCGGTTAATGGCGATTTGTGGGCGTGGCAGTAGTCCGATTACGTCCATCTACGAATTCAATCAAGATATCTCAATTTTTACTCAAGCTATAGCTTGCACAGACAAACGGACAGACTATATATATATGTATATTAGTGTGATTCAAAAAAAAATTTCGTTTAGTACTCGAAAAAATAAGTTCCTAGACACCTCTAAGAAAGCCTCTCCAAGCATGAGTGCTTAATTGTAACGGGAAGGACCTCCTACATACAGTTTTCTATTTTTTCTTATTATCAGATAGAAAAATTTGTATCTCGCTTCCAACTACTTGAAAAAATATCTTGTCTGTAGATTTTGTAGGAAATTGAATGCTTTACAAAAAAGGTCTCCACGATTTTTTCGTAAACCCAACCGTTTAACAGATATTAACGGTTGAATTTTGATTATTTTTGGGAAAATTTTTTATTTCTTATGAATTTTATAACTCAATGAAAAAAATCATTATGAATGATGCAACTCATAGGTTTTTGGAGAGGCTTTCTTAGAGGTGTCTAGGAGCCTATTTTTCAGGGTATCAAACGAAATTTTTTTTTTGTTTGATCCACCTTAATATGCATAGATTTTTGACGATGAATATCTCGTAAACGCTTAACTTAATCGAAAAATCATATGAGACCATTTTTATAGGGCAGTAAATTTCCTACAAAACTATGAGTTTCATCATTCATAATAATCTTTTTCATTGCGTTATAAAATTCATAAGGAATAAAGAAATAATAAAAAATAACCAATCCTTATCTGTTAATATCTTTTAAACGTTTGAGTTTACGAAAAAATCGTGGAGATCTTTTTTGTAGAGCATTCAATTTTCTACAAAATCTAAGGAACAAGATATCTTTTCAAGTAGTTGGAAGGCAGATATAAATTTTCTATCTGATAATAAGAAAAAATAGAAAACTGTATGTAGGAGGACCTTCCGTTACAATTAAGAACACTTGCTTGGAGGGGCTTTCTTAGTGGTGTCTAGGAACCTATTTTTCCGAGTACCAATCGAAAAAAAATTTTTTTTTGAATCACCCTAATGTACATACATACAAATGTGTATTTATTGATACATACTAAATATTAAAGTTCTCATATAGAAAAATAATTTGAAGGCTAATAAAATTTTATTTGCTTATTAAATTCACACGCTAACATTCTAACTTCAGCTGATTGTAGTTTAACATCTAACAAAAACATTGTTTTACTAAAAGCATATGAATGTTCCAATCATAAAAAGAATGCCAACCTTTGTAATGATAAAAAAAAATCAAAACCAAGGAACAAGGATAATGTTGCTAAAACAGATAACAATATTGAGAGGCCTGTAAATTCACGTTTCGCTGAGATCCATTTAAAATCTTTTAGAAGAGATAATACTATACCAAGGTATCTCAACGATGTCTTCTTTGAAGAAATTTGGCAATGCGATGATAGTTACAAAAAAAGTACGAACGACATGGAGTCAATACTTGGAAGCCGACTGAAAAGTAGTACACTACTAGCTAATCGAGTAATAGGAGATGATTCTGAAGAAACTGATATTTCAGACAGTTTAGATGAAAGAACTTTTGAAAAAGATTCTTTAGAGACTTACTCATCGAAAGAGACCGATATAGACGAAGATTCATTAGAAATAAGTTCTTTAATAGAACATAAATCTACAGAGAGACTGAAGAACAATGCAGAAGAAAGGATGGCCACGTATCTTTATGGTCTTCATATTCCACCCAAAAATGTTGTTCAAACACAGACACCTTATAAAAAGTCAACTGCTTTTATTATTCAATTTGGATCAGGCAAACCTAATTATACTTGTAACAACAATGGTAAAGATAATTTCATAAACAATTCTAATTTTACGGAATATCCCAAACAGCTATCTGAAAATTGAAAAGATACACACGTACAATATACGATAAGTACGATAGAAAACACTGAAGTCAATTAACTGAAAAAACTGAAGGTGAAGATTTGAATTCATTTTATAAACGTATGCCGAAACTAAGGGTATGGTACGCCTATATTTTCCCAGCAAACATACGTAAACAAATAATTTCTTATAAACCAAATTCAATCAAAAGAACCCAAACTTATTGGAAAAGGATTACAAGTTAAAAAGTTGCATATTCAAGGTAGTTATAAGAAAAGCCAACTATCGAAACATACTATACTATATATTGACAATGCACTGCATACAATTGCCGAAGTAAATGAAGGTGAATTTAATGAGCATAAACGTAATAATCATGAAAACTACTTTTTATCAGGAAATGTGAACGATTTGTCGTGCACTTAAGTTAAATCACCAAAATCTGCTGAATTTATTACAGGATGTATTTGAAACATCTACGACCCCTTGTCTACATCCTCCGGCACCGACAAGTACAAAACTTCAAGATGGAATATATGAGGTTCAAAAAAGCGAAATTTTCCTATTAGCTGACGTATTCCTGTATTTAACAGGTTAAGAAAAATCAGACGATAAAAGTAATGTTTATAAAGATGGCCTCAATTTGGAAAGAGGTCAAGTAATAAAAGTAAGTCTCTAGTCAGCAAAATGCAAATAGATAAGGAAAAAATAAGTAGGGAATCGGATAATAAGTTTTTTTATTAATATGAGCCTATATTAGATGAAAGATATGACTGAAGAATATAGGCTTTCCAAAAGGAAGTAAGCCGCCACTTTAATGTAGTTTATTGTTTAGAATCATTCACAGGTCGATTTAGAAGAAAAACTTAATAATGAGATTTTAAAAAACTAAAAAAAAATCAGCTACAAGAAAGTGACACAATTTATGGTTAACCACAGTCATTCAAAGGACATAACGACATCATTCGCATAGAAACTTTGAAAACTCGAAACCGAAAATTTAAAAAAAAAATTAAATGCTTTGGATATAAGACAAGTTTAAAAAAAATGCTTCTTGATTTCATATAGGAAATTGTAATCTTTGTGATGGATCTAATTCTTCAAAAAATAGCAATATAAAATGGTTCGTGGGAACAGACCCAATTGAAACATCGGAGGACAATGCATCTATAGATATCAGTGCTTTAAGTTGTAAAACAATAACACCAAATTTAAAGGAAGCTTCAACTATTTTGACTAATATCACACATGAAGGTAAAGTACCTATAGATACGAGTGTAGGAACCTGTAACTAATTTCAATTGAAATTTAAATTAAATTTATTCTTTGTACCTCCACAGAATCTCTTAATAAGGAAAAACCACAAAGAAAAGTTTACCAAAATGGCAAATACAGTATTAAAAATATGAACCTTAGTACAGGTAAGAGATATTTTTATTATATATGCATTTATTAACCATACTTAATACCTTAGTTTTAAGAACGCAGTCAAATGTGAGCTGCACTATTCGTTCAAAATTTAGCTATGCAAATCACCAAAGTAATAAATATAGTTTAAAAAACTAAAAAACACGCTTTTAAAGCACATCAAACTAAAAAGTGAAAAATAATTCTTACTATAGCTAATAATAATAACAAGAGAAACATTTTGGGCAGTCGAAAAAGTCTTTCCGTATTTATTCAATAGTTGCAGACGTATATCTCCAGTGCTACTAATCACATTGTGTAATATTTACCATATAGTGTTGGTAAGATGAGATTTTAAATTTTGTTTTCCTTATTTATTGAATCTGATTTTTGTTTAAAAAGCCTAACATTAAGTAATAAAATCTTAAATCTATTAAAACTTGACAAACTTAAGCAAGTAACTGAGCTGTTTATGTGATATGTTGTGGGCATATCTTCTCTTTCAACCCCTTGACGTATCAATTAGCGCAACTAAATTCGCTTCTAACTGTTCGCACACAACTTGCACTAAACAAACAAGTTTTAATGCTTACGAACTGTCGCAAAATGAAAAGAGTTTTATTAATTTTTAATGCTTAACAAAAAAATGTGGATAATAACACAACTAATCTGCAGTAGATAACGCACTCAACTGAAACAATGTTTTTCGCTGAAAATACGGGAAAATTTCAATTCTCTTTTCATCAAATGTACACTTCTAAACACCACGAGTCAGACTCGTGATAATCATGTTAGGAACAGAAATTGTACAACGAGTAAGACTCGTGGAAATACGTCAAGTGGTTAAGGCGTGTTTGATCGCAGGAGTGTACCAAAGCATTAGCCAAAGGGTTTTGGGTGTTGTTATATGTATGTATTTAATTCTATTGTCCTATATTCCTTTCTTTATCATGGTCGGCGCGGGGGGGAGGGGCGGTTGGATTTGTGGGGGGTGTGACACCCCCCCTCTATGAACGAGTCGGCATTTTCGGCCGTTTCAATATCATAACTAAAAATTTGAAAGTTCATTTCGGCAATTCCAGAGTTGCCAAGCACCCGGAAATTTGTTGTCAAAACTTATTGAATATTTTTAAGATTTTCATCAAAATATATTATTGCACAATAATTTTAACGTCATATCCATTAGTAAAAGTAAAACGCAATAAATAGCTCTATAATTGCCGAAGCAAGCTTAAAAAGACACCTTTTCGTAATTTCCACGAGGATTATTAAAACACTACAATGTTCGAATAACAGTGGTTGAATATATTTTTTTTTAAGTTCGAAGAATGAATTTACTATCGACCGTCATTCTTTCAAAAGTTGGTTATCTCCTAATTTACTTTTATATGTGCAATATTTATATTCACAAGAAACTCGTTCTGTCTGTGTCAGACATTTTATAGAAAAGAATTCAAAATTGTCCTGGAAAATTTCACAAATTGTATTCAAGATAATTTGCAAGAAACTATGTCAACCTTCAAACCCATTCAAGAGATGTTCAGGATTCCAGCTAACAGAAGTAATATTACAATAAAATCTATACAATTTGTTGTGCAATTGGAACTTAAGTTCTTCAATGAAGATCTAGATTGTATTTTTGCTGAAACACAAATTCTTTTTGATTCATGTAAAGAGTGTAAATCTTTCGATGACATTTCTATAGTAGCGTACAAATTGAGAAAGGTCATTCCTTCTGCGTACAAAATTCTTCAATACATAATGACTGCTCCTGTCACGTCAGCTTCATGTGAACGTTCTTTTAGTAAATTAAAATTTGTTTTCAACGATTTGCGTACAACAATGGGGGATGAACGTTTGAGTTCTTTGATGCTGCTTTCTTCTTCAAAGGATAAAGTAGACGAAATTGATCTGCGCGATGTTGTTGGAAAATGGTCAATGAAACATCTCAGAGTGAAAATATAACTCAGAAATTTATATTTTTTGCAATTCAATTTCTGAAGAAAATCTTTTTTTTTTTTCCGCGTAACACGTCGCTGAACAATATACATATGTATTTTATATTAAGAGAAACATATTAAATGATGATTATACTAATATGTACAATACTTTTTTGAGAATAAAATAATGAATTATGCTATTATGTTGTCAAACTTCTCCGTAATACCTTATCAGAAATGAAGATATCCTTATTTTATATATATTTATAAACATACACATTAAATCGGCAAATTCTTGAAATGAGTCGGCATTTCAAAGGGACTCACCCCCCATGATCTGGATCCTCGCGACGCCCCTGCATGGGAACACCAAAATCTTTATGAATATTTTCATTACGCATGTACCATGGTGAACACGTGTTGTTCTAAGCAATTTTGATTGGACCTTTGTATTATATCGATATTAGTTGCACAGGTCGTACCCTACAGATGAATGCCATACATCCAAATCGGTTTTATGACCACATTATATTATATAAAAGCACTTTGTTGTCTAGGTTAAGTTTGGAGTTTTTATTTAAGAGCCAATTTAAATTTGCCGCTCTTATCTTCATGCAAGTTATTTTACTCGCTATGTGTTTTTTCCACGTAAGTTTGCTATCTGGGTGCATATCAAGATATGTTACTTTGTTCGCTTGGGTGACTAACATATTGTTAAATGAAAATGTAACAGCTTATACTTTTGTTCTTTCATCTTTATACGCCAGTATGTAGGCTAGCCATTCTTCAACAAAACTTCAGTGCTCCGCTAATATTTTTGAGGCTATAATGTTGCATTTGTTACGGCCACTAAAGCTGTGTCATCCGCAAAATTTGAAGTCAATATATTATTAGCTATTGGAAGATCTGCTGTACATATTATGTATAGAGTTGGGCCTAAAACATTGCCCTATGGTACACCAGTTCTTATCTATCGTTCATCAGTTATGAAATCTCCCTTTTTACCATAAATTGTCTATTTTTTGAATAAGACTTTAATGTTTTATACAATTCTAAAGGTAGAATGTGTTTAGTCTTATATAAAAGGCCTTCATGCCACACCTTATCAAATGCCTGAGCCACGTATAGAAATATAGCTGAACAGTACTCTCTGTGCTCAAATGCTTGTATTATTTCGTTAGTAATTCTATTTACTTGCTCTATCGTGCTATGTTTTTCACGAAATCCGAATTGATGGGACAGTATTATATTATTTTCGTGATGGAAAGCAGACATCTTTGATAGTAATACTTTTTCAAATATTTCAGAAATGCAGGTAGAAGCAGTCTTCTCTGATTTTTATGAAGACGGCTGTGTTAAGTCTTTCCCTGGCTTGTCTATCAAGATATCTGCGACTTTTCAATGGAATGATAGTATCCGAGACTAGGAATTGCATTGAAGAGCAAAGAGAGCACCTCTACAGCAATATTTGGTAACTGAATTTGCATTTTTGGGGTAGTATTGTCATATTCTGGGGACTTTTTTGGATTAAGTTCTTTTATGGTTCTAATAATTTCAGAAGGTAAAGTCTTAAAAGACTTGAGTGACTCGTTAGCTGTGTTGGGTAAGCTGGACAGCTTAAAGTTGTTCTCGGGGGCTCGGAGGTGCAAACATATGTATGTATATAAGTGAAACTTTAAGCGCGTTTTTCTCGAAACAACATTTTTCGAAATTGCTAGCGTCATAACTCAACAAGAAATTAACCTTTTTTGGCACCTTCGGGGACAGCCTGTAATTCCGTTATTTAGCTGAAAATATACCTTATTACGTTCAAAGAAGTTCCAAATATTCAATCGCGTATTCAATATCAAATCGCCTAATTTTTCATGCGTCACACTGGTATAGCCCCTTAACTTATCTACATTGAACACAACTTCTTTACATACATTTCAATGTTGAATTCTTTCTCGCGTTTAAGCGCTTTTTCAATTGAAGCTGACTGAAAGGGGAGCTATTTATCTGCCATTCTCGTCTTGCACGCCTTGTTCCATTTAAAAGCCTTTCTATTTCACTATTAGTGATTTTTCTGAAACCAAGCGACTTATAGCTTTTGTTTCGTGTTTCTAAGACAGCTGCATTAGTTATTATATCATTGAGCTCTCTTACGAGTATGCTTTCGTCAATATCTTTTCCTATCTTTTTCTATCTTTTGTACTCAATATTAATGTGACTATTTTATCCGCTTTTGGTTCAGCGAATATGGGTTGTTCACATGTCTTTATTAGAACAGGAGAGTCAGAAGATAGGGCAGTACATGTATTACTGCAAAATCAATTAAATCCGGTATTTTGTTACGATCAAGGTCAGCTGTATCATACTATCATAAATAGGCACAGTCGCCTTTCGGATTAATTAGTCATGAGCCCCAATACATGTGTTTTGCATTATAATCTCCACCTGCTAGAAATCTATGACCCAGTGTTCCAAAATAGTTTTTAAATTGGATGCATGTAATTATACCCTGAACAGGGTATATTAAGTTTGTCACGAAGTTTGTAACACCCGTCGTCGGTGACCCTATGAAGTAAATACATATATAAATGATCAGTATGTTGAGCTGAGTCGATTTAGGCATGTCCGTTTTCCTGTCTGTCCGTCTGTCTGGACATTCTTCCAATGCTTCTTTAAGGTCGTAAAAGTCTGCCGAAGACTCTATCACTTTTATAACACTTAGAGGTCTTCAGTTGGTAAGTATATAAATTTCTTTAGGATAAAATACCCGACATTCACTCACCGTGTGACAAAATCAAAAAAGGGATTTATCGCACGATAGCGTATGCTTGTAGTGTGTGTGCGGGTCGAGAACGAAAGAGGCTCGGCGCCGTCCGCCAGTCCGTTTTATTAATTGTGTTTTGGTGTCCTCGTGTGTGGTGTGAAAGGTGTGATGAAGATGATGATGCGGTGTGCATGATGCCGATGTGTTGAGTATGGTGTGTGTAGTGTTGGGGAAGATGTGGTGTGTATGTGTGGGGTGTAGTTGTGTTATATTAATAATAAATCCAGGCCCCCCTAAACGCACGTTGCCACAACGCTGCTCAGACCCGTAGATCGACAAGGTGGTGATCCAGGCTGTCGACGCCGCAACGAGGTTCCGCTTCACTATGAGCTCACTAGCAGTCTGCTTAGTATTCCGTTTTGTGTACGGAGAATCTACGACTCGTATGTGACCGTCGGAGCCGTAATGAAGCTTTTCTATGCGGCCAAGCCGCCACTCGGTAGGGGGTACACAATCATCATGAATGAGGACACAGTTTAGGCGCTTATTCAGGAGTCTTCCAACGGTATCTTGTGTGGAGATCCTTTATGAACTTGTCCTTCCAGCGGCGGCTGAAATCATGATGGAGAATTTTAATTCGTCCCCATCTACTTAATAGGGATAGCGACTTCACGCCTGGGTCAGGAATGGCCAGGATGGGTGCTCCTTTTAGGAAATCCCTGGAGATAGGGCGGTGAAATCTGAGGGGTCTTGCGAGAGTACTGTGAGTGGCGGTGAATTGAGAATGGCTTCAATTCGATTAATTAACGTCGTTAACTCTTTATAATTGAGTTTATAATTTCCAGCTACCCGTTTGAAATGGTATTTGAAGCTTTTTACAGCTGATTCCCGTAAACCGCTCATATGAGGAGTGCTTGGGGGTATAAATTGCCAACTGATATCTTGAGGGGCGTACTTTTGTACGATGACGGGCGAGACTTGCTTTGGGAAATCCACACATTGCTTTTCTGTGGTTCGTTGAGCTCCAATGAAAGCTTTGCCATTATCGCTCATGACCTTTGATGGGTAGCCACGTCGAGCGACGAAGCGAACAAATGCTGCGAGAAGGCCTCCGTCATCAGATTACTACATAGCTCAAGATGTACTGCCTTTATCGTGAAACATACAAACACAGCCACATAGCCTATCATGAGAGTGGGAGACCTTAACATGGACGCCTTTACCTGGAAAGGCCCAGCAAAATCAACACCTGTTGTGGTGAAAGGCAGAGCGAAATTGCAGCGTGCAGGTGGAAGTGCTGCCATAATCTGCATTCGCATCTTCTGTTTGTGTATAGTGCAAATCTTGCACGGGGGATGTAATACTCCTGGCGTACCATATGTTGCATGAGGCGATGTTCGGCGTGTAGCATTAAAATGTGGATTAATTGAGGAACAATGTGGCAAATGGTGACCTTTCTGGAATTATCATGAGGTGGCGTTCGTTGTATGTTAGGCTCGAATTAGCAAGCCGACCATTGGCACGAAGCAGACCTTTCGTGTCCAGAAATGCGTTTTGAATTAAGAGTAAGCTTTTTTTATTAATCGGCTTCGTTTCTCTTAGTAGTGATATATCGCGGCTAAATTAGCGCGCTTGTGTATGTGCTATTAGTGCGACCTTTGTCTTTTGTAACTCTAGGTGCGTCACAGTGTTGCATGGGAAATTATGTGATCCCTTGACTTTGCTTTTGAATTGTTCTATAAATTCGAACATATAACCAACTACTCTGAGAGCTCTTGGAAACGATGAAAATCATTCAAGGATGTCGGCATCATCTATTAATGTGTGAAAGGTGGCGATTTATCGACCTTCTCGGGCGATAGTGTTGCGCATGGGAGATTGTGGCCAAGAATCAGGAGATTCTATCAACCATCGGGAGCCATTCCAATAGAGGGTGGTGGCGGCAAGGTGCAGTGGCTTGCACCCTCTTGTGCCTAGATCGGGCAATCTGGATTGTCAGCACTAGCTACATGATGACAAGCGGCTGATACCTCTGTTTCAAGTATTTGAGACGTTCGGTTAGAAATATACGTCTTCATTGCATGTGGTGTTTTTTCCAACCAGGCTGGTAAAATTTCGGAATCGGACCACATATGTATATAGTTTGCATTTTGTCATGTTTAAATGCATTTGCACCATGGCTACTAATTTGGAAAGTCGTAGTGCGCCACATAATTCAAGTCGTGGAAGACTTATAATTTTTAAAGGTGCCACCTTTGCTTTTGCTACTAATAAGTGGCTTGTTGTCGTGGTGTCACTTTACGTGCGCACATAGTTAATAGCGCAGTATGCCTTTTCTGAGGCGTCACAAAAGCCATGTAATTCGACTTTGTGATCGGGAGAGTAATTTACCCATCGTGGAATTTGTATCTGAGAAATATCATTCAGATTGTTTGCGAACTGGGACCAGCGAAGAGGTTTCACTCGTTCGTCCCAGACGGTTCCATCTAGCCATAATTCTTGTATTAAGATTTTCGCTTGTATCATAATTGGCGAAAGCCATCCTGCGATGAAGACAACTGCGAGGTCGAAAAGTTTTACCACCGAGGATAAAATCTGTCTCTTTGTGATGGCTGATAATGCGGATATGGACTCTGCCGTGTATGAGAACTGGTCCGATATCTCATTCCATTGGATGCCTAGTGTTTTTGTTGTACTTTCTTTTTCGAATATAGGGAAATTAGTGTCCAACAATTTTTCGTTTGGAATATTTTTGAGTATATTAAGGTGGTTTACCGTTATCTTTTTTAATGGAAACCCTGCAGATTTGAAGGCTTTTATTACTTGCGACAAGGCCTCGTATGCTTGTGAAAGAGTGTGACTTCCTGACACAATATCGTCTACATACGTTTGAGTTTTCAACACTTCAGTTGCCAGGGGAAATTCTGACTTTGTGTTGTCTGCCAATTCGTGGAGTGTTCGAATGGCTAGATATGGTGCACATTTAACGCCAAAGGTTACTGTTTTTAATTAGAAGTCGCGTAGAGGACTGGCCGTCTTTATGTACGACTGTTTGCCGATATTTTTCAACGATATTTTTTAACGCCGATGTTTTTCAACGTCCCCATTGAATACGTATTTGAATATACACCAATTTAATATCAGAAGCATTAAATCTGGTAAGAGTGTGGGTCCCGTAAATAGGATATCATTTAGGGAATTCCCTGAACTGGTGGTTTTCCAGGCATCAAAAACAACTCTTACTTTTGTTGTTTTTTTGTCTGGCTTTACTACTGCGTGATGCGGTAGATAAAAGTAGTAGCATTTGCCATTGACGACTTTGTCCCCTGGGTTTTCTTCCTTCATATAATCTAAATGGAGGTATTCTTCTAACACACCACCATCAGTTTTGAGTTCATGTTTTTTAAGTAGGTATCTTTCCATACTTAGAAACTGTTGTATTGCAGAGGTGCGAGAGTCACCCAAGGCGAGTGTGCTAGGAAATTGTTGTTTACGTGGTAGTCGTACGACGTACCGACCGTTTTCTGATCTAGTAGTTGTGGCTCTGTAAAAGTCCTCATAATACTGATCTTCAGGCGTTGTGACTGATATAGGGGGAGTTCTTTTAATTCCTAAAATTTTTTCAATTGTGAATTGAGGTACTCGTTTGAGACTTCCTCAACTTGAGTTGTCTTTGTTGTGACTGGTTTCGCAACTAGGACACTTAGGACTCATCCAAAAGTGGGATTTTGCGCCAGAAGTGTATTTGTGATTTTCTCAATACCTTCGAGTATTATCTGTGGTAATAGATCGCTGCCTAATAGAAGATCTACTTGAGCGGGGGTATTGCAGTTTGGGTCTGCTAGCTTTAGGTGTGAAACCCTTTGCCAATGCTTGCTATTTATATGATAGCTAGGTTGCATATTGGTTAATTGCAGTAAGGCCATAGCTTCTACTTGTATGCGCTTATTCGCTTTGGGGGAAATGATGGTAATGGGGCAGATTTTGTTTGAGTTTTGAACAACTCTTCCGCCCATTCCCGTTATTGCAAAATTGGCCAATTTTGTCGGCAACTGAAGCCTGTTTTGTGCCCTAGACGTTATAAATGATCGTTGTGATCCTTGGTCTATTAAAGCTCTGAGTTTAAACAGTTCTCCTCGGTGTTCGATGAAGACAACTGCTGTGGGTAATAGTACCCTACTGTGATTTTCGCTATGTAGCGTTTGGGCAGCATGGTGCTTCTTGGCAGTTTTCAGAATTTGTTGTTGCAACTAAACCTGTTGCTCTTTTTACGTTTGCGTTGTTTGGGGGTGAGCTGGAAAAATTTGTTATATGTAACATTGAATGATGTCTGTTAATGATTAAAGTGAATGCATACGTCCGTTTAGTACGGCAATCCAAAGTAGAGGAGCTCTTTACAACAGTAGTAATACAATGGCTAAATGAAATATAAGAAGTAAGGAATACTAAGTAATTGAGGAACAACGCACAGGGTGCATTGTGTAAAATGAAACTTAAAATAAATCTTAGACATACTGCCCGGTCAAAGCAACTGCTTTGAAATCGTCCGGTTATAAAAGTAAGCACAGTTTTTGTACTGCCCGAAGTCATCAATGTTGCGTTTCGAACAAGACCACCACTGCCAGGATGTACTTCTGTTACACGACCCAGTCGCCAATGTGTTGGGGGGGAGGTTCTCATGTCTGACCAGGACAATATCTCCCACCTGAATATTTTCGGTACGTCTACGCCACTTAATTCGTGATTGTAGAGTCGCCAAATACTCTACACTCCACCGACGCCAGAACTGTTGATGGATTCGTCGTAACCACTGCCAGTTCTTTAGTTGGTTAGATGGAATTTCCGCCACGGTCGGTTCTGGCATTGCGATAAGTGGGGCGCCAATGACGAAGTCTCCAGCTGAAAGCGTTTATAAACACCTTTGATGACAAGTCGTCCATAAACACGGATGGACAGCTTTGGTGGCCATACATACGAAAACTGACTGATAAGTTTTCTCTGTACTTCGAGATCTTTTAGTGTCAATGCGGAGTAATCTACACCTGACGATAGTCGAGGTACGCTGACCCGATGTCGTGGTAATGAGGCCGGTTGAGTAATGGTAACTCCCCGATATCTTCTGCAAATCACACATTTGTTTACCATACTGCGAACAACTTGCCTTGCATTAAGAATCCAATAGCGGTAGCGTAGAGTCGGCAGCATCAGCTATGTACCGCCAAGAAGGGTGTCGATATAAGTTTTGTGAACAAGCAGCCTAACTAAATCGCTAGCCTTCGGAAGTATAGTTGAATGACGATGTTCTTCAACTAATCCTGATCTATGAATGCGACCGCCTATCATGATTATCTATGTAGGGGTTAAATGCTAATAGTGGACTGGAGGTTGATAAGTTGGTTGCTTCGCGTAAGCAACGTAAGTCTTGAGGAAACGCGGACGATTGATCAATGCGAATGAGCAATTCAAGCGCGTTATTCATCTCTGGGGTTGTAACAAGATGTTGTCGAAAATGGCGATACCTTGATAACCAGAGCAGAACTATAGCTGTAGTTCTGATAAGTCGTCTGATGGAACTAAAACGCTGTGTTAGTGGAATATGTTGTCCATCTATACGTCGGGTGATAAGCTGCAATCTAATTGAAGATGCGAAACTTAAAACTCTTGACCTCTCTTCACTCTGCATAGTTAGACGTTCGTCAGCTTCTAACTCCGGTGCCTGGTCAAATGGGGTTGTTTTCTGAAGTAACCATTCTGGGCCCGACCATCACAAATGGTGGCTCAGCAACTCTGATGGAGTGACACCACGGCTGGCGCAATCTGCTGAATTCTGCGCTGAACGTACATAATGCCACAAATCTAATGACGTCAATTGTTGTATTTGCCGAACCCGGTTGCCAACATATGACTCTAACAGCACTGGCTGTTTGCGTAGCCTACTCAAGAAAATACTAGAGTCCGTCACTAAGTACACAGAGGTATCCTTTAAACTTAGCGCCTTGCGATCATTACAAATTACCTTGGTTAATAAAAGAGCTCCACATAGTTCCAGTCGAGGGATTGTGGCTCCTTTCAACGGCGCAACCTTGGTGTGTACGGTAAGCAAGGATATCTTTGCTTTGTCATCATTGTCAATAGTGCGGGCGTAAACCACAGCAACATAGGCTTTCTGACTGGCATCACAAAAACGATAGAGGGTAGTACGATTAGTTGCATCCATACCAAGCCATCTAGGTACAGAAACCTTATCGAGAATACTTAAGTCATCGCGAAATTTAGACCAAATATGGCACAGATCTTTAGGTAGTGGAGCTTCCCAGGATATACCCGTAGACCAAAAAGTCTGTATAAATACCTTGTCCGATATAATGACTGGTGCCAAAAATCCATTGGGATCATACAATTGGGCTACGTCACTAAGAACTTGCCGCTTTGTCGGCATTTCATTATACTGCTTCAGTGATACTTTAAATAACAAATTCGTCACTCACCGGGTCCCAACGCAGTCCTAACACTGGTAGGTGGATATTGCATTCATGTAGAGAAGAGGATTCTCCAATTTTCG
Organism: Bactrocera correcta; assembly: GCA_027475135.1. Lineage (NCBI taxonomy): Eukaryota > Metazoa > Arthropoda > Insecta > Diptera > Tephritidae > Bactrocera > Bactrocera correcta. The sequence continues at coordinate 35,296,906 of CM050322.1, read as the reverse complement.
CTAGAACGGTGGCTCTATTCGAATTCCACTTCCGAAGTCTAAAACAACCATTCGACAAAATCATGGATACATTCTTGGCTAAAATGACTGTGTTTTCAACGTTAATACAGCTCGTAAGTAAATCGTCCACATAAAATGAAGAAAGAATGGCTGAACGTGCCGATTCGGCTTGATAAAGGTCATCAACTACTGCATAATTATCGACAGCACACTGTTGTAACGCTCGCACTGCGTTGTATGGGCTACATGCCATGCCATACGTCACCGTCGTAAGCTGATATATTTTAACGTTCTCGTTCGGGGATTCGCGACAAAGGATACGTTGGAGATCTTCCGGCGCTACTAAAACCTGGCGAAACATCTTTTCAACGTCAGCGGTCAGAGCAATGGCGTATCTTCGGAATCGGAAAATGAATGATATCAACGAATTCTGAATGGTTGGGCCCACACGCTATTAATCATTTAGAGAAACACCATTTGTTGTTAGTGCCGTAGCAATAAAAACGACACGAAACCTGTCCAGCAGGCATGACGCGTAATATAATTTACAAGATTGGAATCATTGTCGACACCTAGAGCTTTCATGTGCCCTAGCCCGATATACTCTTTCATGAAAGCGATGTATTTGTCACGTAATGGTGTATCAGAGAAGAGTCGACGCTCCAAACGATAGATTTGCCTTAAAGCGCAGCCATACGAGTTGCCTAGGGGTGGTGCGTTAGCTTGGATTAGTAAGCGCACCATGTAACGCCCTTCCAATATTCGTGAATGAGTCGTTGAGAATATTTGCTCATATTCATCATCAATAACCTCGTCGCCATCAGGCCCTTCGTCGAGCTTCCAAAAGCTGCTTACAATCTCGTCCAAACGAGACTCTTCCAAAATGTTGGCGCTATATAAGCGCAAGCCTGAATTATTTATTGAAAATGTTGATGCACGCCCAAAAATAACCCAACCCAAACTCGTAAGTTGTGCATGTGGTTCGTTAGGACCACCATTGATCGTGTCTCCCTTCAAAATGAGACCCCAGACGTCAGCTCATAGCAGAAAGTCAATGCTTCCCCTAAATGTGGGTCTGCCATTTGCAGCCCAGCCAAGTGTTTATACTGATTTCTAAAGATTTGTGCTGTTGGAAGCACCGATGTAATAGATCGAATGACGAAGGCATGGATTGCCACGGAAAATTGCGAGTGAGTTGACTTGAGTGTTATTGCCACGACGCCATTAGTGCGTCTACAGGGTAATGCACCAGTCCCCTTGACCGCTACGTCATAGCTGGAAATTCAAAGAATTAGCAAAGCATTCTGTAATGAAACTTACTTCTTACCCAGGATCGCACAAAATCCTTGCCAACCGTTCCTCCGAATTGTCCCCAGAAACATATGCACATGCTGTTGCAAAAAGAATAATCTGGTCACCCCGAACATGGCATCTAATAACAGAATTGTGACGTCATAACGTAGGTTTAGTCGGCATTAAAGGTAGACCAGGCTGAGGTTTAGTGGTTGTAGTAGTTCCCACTCTCCTTGTGGTGAGAGGAGAAGCAGACCTTTGCGGCTCCCGACAATAATAGTATTCTGTCTACGGCCACAATAGACTTATGCCCTGACCTCAAGCATTTAAAGCATAGGCCTGTTTTCCTGAGGGCATCGAAGCGTTTTTTTGGTGGTAAGTCCAATAACGTTGGACAACGCGTGACCTTATAAAGATGTTGACAATGTTGGCATTTTGCTTCTTCCATTGAATGATTGCATTTGACGGTGCGCGCAGTTGATACACGCTGATGTTGACGACTGGATGTGTCGGTACCATCTACGACCTGAACAAGCTCCTTTGACAAACTTTGAGCCCTTTTCTCCAAGAACTTGAGTAGCACCGATAAGCTGGACAATTCCGTTGGGGAGCAGTGCATGCATCATTCACGCCTTATTGTAGGAGGGAGCTTTGATACCACAATAGGCACCGTTAATGCATCCCACTCTTGAACTGGCAAATTCATGACAGCTAACGAACGCCGAAAATCGCAACCACATCCACAATATGCTACAATGATTGCGCTGACTCCTCTGATGCCAACGACAGGTTTAGGAAACATGCAACATGAATTTCAGCCAACTGTTTAGGGTTATCATAGCTGTCCACAGTTCTTCGTAACTTCCTGAATAAACGCCACCAACTAATGGCGCCGCTGAGCAGGGAACAGCCTGTCGCAGCTTACCAAGTTTGTACATGGTGGGCACATCTCGGTTGTGCACCAAGGTCTCGAATGCGTCCTTGAATGCCAACCAATTGTGTAACCCGCCATCAAATGATGGAATGTGTAGAGGCTCCAATTTCAATTCGACCAACGAATTCGTATTGCCCTCTGTGGAAGCGTACGTCTCGTCATCCTTGCTCGCACGCAAATGCATCAGGCTGGAACATAACTCATTGTATATTTCTTCGGTGACGTCCCACCATGCTGAATGTACTTCCAACTCCTCCTCTTTCGCCAGACTCAGGAGCGCCTCGTGGTTGATGAGCATGCGCTCTTAATAAGATCTCGCCGAATTCAACAGTTGCTCAACCTTGGGTTCATCTAATTCACCTGTGCTCGCCTTGCGCACCTGTTCCATGGTGCGAGAAATAGCAGATGCATGGAACTGGCGAAGATTGATTTCTGCCATGTTCAATCTACGCATGTGAAGTGCAAGTATGCGTTACAATTACCACAAAGATTTTATCGGCAAATATCGCGTGAATCCTTTAGGATAGCGTTAAACAAATTTATTTACCGAAACCGCCAATTAAAGTTCTGAAAGTTAAAAATGTTCTTAGTCCTCACCGGTGGAACCAGAAATTATGTTAATGATTAAACTGAATTCACACGTCCGTTTAGTACGGCAATCCAAAGTAGAAAAGCTCTTTACAACGATAGTTAATACAATAGTTAATTGAAATATAAGAAGTAAGGAATGCTAAGTAATTTAGGAACAACGCACAGGGTGCATCGTGTAAAATGAAATAATAAACTTAAAATAAATCTTAGACAATGTCTTTTAAGGCAGTAAAAGCAATTAAATTTGCTTTCGCAATCTTTAAGAGTATGCGCATGGGACAAACAGTTTGTACATAGTTTTTTCGTTCTTATGAAATTGTTTCGATCGCTTATATTCATTTTTTTGAATTTTTCGCACGATTTAAGCTTGTGACATCCTCTACAAAGTTCGCATGACGTTTTTTTATATTGTTCAGCAGTGAATGATTGATTCTTAAAAAAGCTTGTATTTAAATTATTGTGGCTACTTGCTTGGGGTCTATTGAGGATTTTATTGAGGTTATTTTGGACGTTTTTTGTTCTGACTAGTTTTTTATCTACCCTTTCTGCGATTTCATATTGGGTAGTAAGAAATTCTTTCATTTGCTGCCACGTTGGCACTTTCTTCGCGATGAGAGCGATTGCTCCCACAAAAGTAACGATTTTTCTGGTAATGCAGCTGTGCATATATTTATCAGAATGGGGCCCCAAGTGTTTGTGGGAATATTTTGTGTCGATAGAACCGACAAGCAATTTGAAACAGTGGATTGAAGCTTTATGAATTCTTCACTGGTTTCTTTCTGAATTTCTGGTAAATTCATTAATATCGTCACCTGTTTGTCGACCAATATTCTTTCGTTTTCATAACGTGCTTTTAGAGCTTCCCAAGTAAAATTGAAATTTTCGTCATTGAGAGCGATCTGTTTGACTATTACGCCTGCTTGACCTTTGGTTTTGTATCTGAGGTGATGCAATTTCTGCGCTTGTGATAATTTGGGATGGTTTATGTACACAGCTGTAAACATGTCCCGGAAGGACGGCCACTGTTCATAACTCCCATGAAATATATCTGTGTCGCATACTGGCACTTTAAGGTGAATGCCTGAACTTGCCTCTTGGGCTTGTCTTTGTGGCAGCTCTACTCTCGGTTGTGGAGTAAGTGCAATTGATTTGATTAGTTTTAGTTGATCAGAGATCATGGCTTTTGTCTATTCGAATTGGTATAAGTAATTTTCGTATTTTTGGCAAGCCGAGGTCCGGATGGATGAAAACACTCCAGCTCTGAAAGTATTCGACGCAGTAGGAAGCAGAGGAAGAGGAAGACCTCCACTCCGTTGGAAGGACCAGGTGGAAAAGGACCTGGCTTCGCTTGGAATATCCAATTGGCGCCACGTAGCGAAGAGAAGAAACGACTGGCGCGCTGTTGTTGACTCGGCTATAATCGCGTAAGCGGTGTCTACGCCAGTAAAGAAGAAGAAGAAGAAGAGGATTTAAAATTTTCTGGTAGATCTGAGTCGTCAGATTCTACAATTGCGTCATACGTCGCTTGGAGACGTGTCTAGAAGTTGTTAAGATTTTCTTTTTTAATTTCTAATACCAATTCAGAATTATCTTGAATCGGTGAAGATGAGAATCGAGCGCAGTATCGAATTAGACTGTCACTCTCGGAAATAAATTTGTTGTATGAAATATCTTTCACCTTTTTTGTTTTGAAGTACCTTGCTTTGGGCCTGTAGCATCTGCAGGTGTACACGGACTTTTTTCTTCCGAAGTCATCTTTGGAACTTTTAGCAACTGAGTTGTCTTAGATTCCTTTGAGTCTGAGCTCATTTAAAAGATGTATAGAATAAATCAAAACGTATTAGTGAAAACTTGTAGATGTTTAGAAAAAATTTCGAATATAAAATGTTGAATAGAAAACTCTTTTGTATGTAAGAGTTTCACAAAAATCAATAAAACGAATGGCTTTTTAATAAACCGAGATTTCCAAATATTTTCGTATATACTCGAACTACCGTGCCCAAAAAATAAGGAGAGATTGTATTTAATTTCATCCCCTTCAAAGTAATCCAGTCCTGATACAATGCACTTATGCCAACCGATTTTCCAATCTTCGAAACACTGGTTGTAGTCACTCTCCGTGATGGCCTTCAGTTCCGTCTTCGCTGCGGCTTGAATCTCCTCTATCGTATAAAAACGGTGTCCCCGGAGCGGTCTTTTGAGCTTGGTGAACAGCCAGAAGTCGCACGTCGCCAGATCAGGTGAATACGGTGGTTGCGGAACGTATAGGTTGTGTTTTTGGCGAAATGATCACGAATTACGAGGGCAGTATGGGATGGTGCATTACCGTGGTGTAAAAACCAAGAATTGACAATTCCGGCCTTTTTAGGCGAATAGCGTTACGCAAACCACGTATTACTTTCAAATAATATTCCTTGTTGACTGTTTGACCGGTTGGAAGGAATTCATAATTCACAACATCACGATAATCGAAGAAAACAGTCAACATGACCTTGATTTTTGAGCGACTTTGAAGCGATTTTTTTGGTCTCGGCTCTCTTTTGCCACAATGTTAGCTCGATTGATCGGTTGTTTCGGGGTCGTAAGCATAGATCCAAGTTTCATCGCCAGTTATAATGCGTTTCATGATACCCTTGTAGTCGACAAGCATCATTTCACACACTTCAACGCGACGCCTTTTTCCCAAAAAATTCAATGTTTTCGGTACCAGTCAAGATTTGACGCGCTTGAGGCCCAAAACATTCTTCAAAATGGTATTGGCTGAGCCTTTCAATATGTTAACTTCATCAGAAAGGTCTCTGATTGTTAATCAAGGATTTTTCAACACCAAATCTTTGATTTGTTGAACGTGAGCTTTGTCGGTTGAGGTTGATGGTCGCCCTGGACGCTCTTCGTCTTCGACACGTTCACGGCTGGCTTGGAACTCACTATACCACCTGTAAACATTTGTTTAAGACATAGCCTCATCACCTAAGGTTTTCTGCACCATCTTCAACGTATCCGCAGCAGAAAATTGATTCCGTAAACAAAAGTTAATGCAAATTCTTTGCTCAACAAATTTCTACATCGCAAAAAACGAAAAACTCACTTTCAGCAGCTCACAAAACGACACGTATCTCAAACACTAATGAATAATTTGACATGAAATTTGACATAAATGTGACTGACAGTATTACCAACCTAAAAAAAATAATTATCCAAATCCTTCGAGGCGCGCAGTTTAAATTCAAATGTCTTATTTTTGGGCAGAGTAGTATATATTTTCGTATTTATATGATTAAACGAGAACTCTTTTAGGTAAATAAGAGTTTTGATCGAAAATGATATAAAGATAACGCTTTACGTATTTGATAATATGTGCAATCGCGAACCCTTTAAGTTAATAAGAGTTTTAAAATGAAGTAAATAATTAATCGCTTAAATTTATGTCCAACTGTCCTATAGGGTACATCTATAAGTGGATATTTTATGCCAATGAGCGCTCGGATTAGAGATAACTGCACTTTGTATATATGCATGTATGCACATATGTATTATGCTTTGGTTTTTAATACAATCCTGATTGTTTTGTTGATCAAGGAGTATTGCGGGGAATATGTCAAAGTGGACTTTGAATATATTTTATACACAATCCTGCTTGATTTTGTTAGATGAAAACCAAGGGGTATCGCGGAATATATGCCAATGTGGACTTTGAAACACTGAGAGTATCTACGTATGTATGTGACAATACACTTTTGCACAAATATGTATTTAATTATGAAAAGGAAAATTGTTATAAAAAACCTTTTTTGTTATTTAATTTGTACCCGATGTCGATCGGGTATACTTTTCGATATATATTGTATATATTTATATACGCCCGCATGTGCATATATAAATTAACGACCTATTGCTTACAAAGTCGAAAAAAAAAATAGATTTTATGGTCAAAACGACCTTTATTGGTTGAAATCAAATTAACAACTAACTAATTTACAATTAAACATATTCTTAATATTGCTTAAATCTACTTGCGTCAGCACTTTTGGTTAACGTTCGCTTATGCGGCGCATGGCGGATGTTGTTCCCAATCGTTTGTTTCTGCTGACTAAACGTCTGGAATATTTCCTATAGGGAGATAGTTGACGTCGGCAGTTATTGGTTTATTGGCAACATTTCTGGTGTTAACTCTTCCACCCCCAAAAACAAACGTCCCCGTTTGTTCTACTGGGTTACTACATTTGGCTTACTAGCGTTATTGACCCTGTTAACTGTGGTGTTTCGGATGTTGTGAACTCTTTAGGGTGACTCACGTTTACGTTTACATTATAACTCGACCGTTCTATCAGTTTACTTTTGAAAAGTTCCCTTAGAACTAATGCGATGCCTATTACCGCTACGAATATCAGACTGATGATTGAAAGAGATAAATTCGTGATTAAAGCTGCTCTGTGGGTTATATGTAGTGCTTTTAGGTGTTTGGTGTTGTTCACGTGGAGTTCTTTCAACATTTCCAAACTTAGGATTTCTTCTTCCCTATTTGAAGGGAGATTTGGTTGCAGAATTGCGGGTAGTGGATTGGTGCTTAACGTTTTGCTTAAGGTATATTTTTGTTCGTCAATGCTAACTGTAGAATTGTGATATTGTACTGCGTACGATCCAGCAAGGTTTATCCTTTGGATGTCGATACCTATTGTGCCATTGTACTGATTTAGTAGTATGATGCCAGGTGAGATATTCTCTACTGATGGGATGTGCTGATTGTTTATTATAGTGCATTCCGCTGGTTCGCTTCGAAGTAGTCGAGGGACGCAAGTAGTGTTACTAATATCTATTAAATTCCTACGGCTACAAATTCTTGTATTATTATGTTCCTTACATTTATTCTTAACGCCAAAAACTTTGTTATTATTACAAGTAACTATATCATCATAGGGGATTTTATTAATATTTTTGATTATTTTTATTGGTTTTATCAAAAATGAGCCGCAAATATCCTCATTTGTTAAGGGTATTCGGACTATATAAAGTAGCATTGTTGTTTAAGGCGACTTTTATATTTGCTAGTTCTGGTGAGTCTTCCATATTATTTAATGTAAAATTATTATTTTCAAATACAGATTTTATTAATCTAAGTTCATCATTTGACAAAGTAAATGAATTTACGATGCCAGCCTTTGCCCAATGCATTGCGCAATCTATATTAATTATTTCCTCTTTAAGAATTTTTAATTTATATTTTATTTCAAGAGCCAAATGGTTTGGATTTCTTCGTTCGTTTGTAAAGTTTTTATTATTTTATTTGATATTGTGGTGATATTGTTAATTCTGTAAAAAATTACTTTGTTAATTATTACTTGTTTATTGTTATTTTCTATTATATTGTTAAGTTGATTTTCTAGAATTACTAGGTCGTCGTGGTCGGGATTTCCAGCGATCCATTTCCAGACTGTCCCTAATGCATCTATTGATTTTTTAAATCTCCTCAGTTTAAGTCTGTTTAAATAAGTCTGTGTCAAGTTTAGTTCGTTAATGAGCATAGGAAGGAGGGAATTTTCTTCAGTGATCTTTATCTTAATGATGCTGCTTATTTCATTCAATGTTTTCTGGCATGCATCCAGTTCGACTTTATGTATTATTCTGTACGTTCCTGTTTGAATTTTGGTTAGTCCTGTATTAAATGTTGCTAACTGCGAGTTGGTGTAGTCTGTTATTTGGAAGTCTGCGTACACCAGATTTACGAAAAATCTGTAAGAGGAAGAAAAAAGAAAAAAAGAAGGGGTAATAAAACTAGGATTTGTGTACCGTTCGTCCTTTCTCCGTGATTACTACACTGGATTTATCCTCTTTCACAACTTCTTTTTTATATTTAGCTGTGAGCTTAGATCCTAATCGTTTGTTTATTCTAACATATATTATTTCTCCAGGAGAGTAGGTTTTCGTTGGCTTTCGTGTTTTGTTGCGAAATTCTAAATCTTGTGCTTGTCTTTTCTGAAGAGTTATGATATTTTCTTGTCTTGCTTCTCATATTGCTCTGGGTCTGTTGAAATGCATCTACCAAAAAATGTTTCCATTGGTCATTTACCTGTAGCAGAGTGTATGGAGTAGTTATACTCGTATGTGCAACGGTCTAGGAGTTCCTGAAAGGAGCGATGGGTATGTTCAGTTTGGAGACAACGCATAATTTCAGATAGGGTAGCATGAAATCTTTCTACCTGTAAGTTAACTTTGCTCGCGTAAGGGGGTGTTTTAAAAATTCTAATACCAAGTTGATGTTCGAATATAAATTGTATTGAAGATGTATTTAGAGATTTCTCGTTGTCTATGACTATTGTTTTGGGTGCACCGAAAGCGAAAAGTATTTATCGCAATGGTTCCCTGATATCTTCTATTGCTTTTGATTCTATTATCCTAACTTCAGCATATTTCGAGAATTTATCCACTGCAGTGAGTACCAGTTTTTTCTGTATTGTATATATCTATATGGACTATTTTACCAGGATATTCGGGAATTGGGGTTTCGTGTAGTTGTGGTTTATTAGGATGGCGGTCGTATTTGTTCTCTTTACAAATTTTGCATTGCTTTATTTATTTGCTATTTTTGCTCTCATCTTAGGAAAGTAAAACTTTTGTAAGAGATGTTTTTTTATTTTCTTCCCTATTTTTTGTGCTCTCGTTTGTGTTCTTTCAGTATCTCTTCAGTTTGTGTGTCCTCGTTTGGTATGTGTTCTAACTTTGTTTGGGTATATCGGATTTTATAATTACAAAAATGGAGTGGGTATATTTCCTGTATTTTTCCCATTATCTCTTCAGGGGTAAATATGCCATTTATCACTGAAAGATTTAGGTGATGTTTTAAAAGAGAAATTAGGTTTTCCCGAGAAAAATTGGGATTATATGTCTATGTTACGTTTGGAACGGTATTTTGAACTGATAACTCTCTTCGTGTCCTACTGAGATCCAAAGTTGGATTTTAAAAGCATTTATAGGTGCCTCTACAGCTGGGACTAGATTGTGAGATGAGCTTTCGTCTGAATGTGTGGCAACTGATAAGGAATTTATTTGGAAAGGTCTGGATAGTGTTTCTGCTACTATATTGGCTTTTCCGGGTTTATATTTAATTTCATAATTATATTCTTCGAGTATTGCTTTCCAGCGCTTTAACTTTGAATTGTTATTTTTGTTGATAAATCTTCTATAATATCCGGATAATTCTAAGAAAGATCGCAAGTCTTTGAGAGTAAGAGGGTAAGGAAAATTTACTATTGATTGTACTTTTGATGGGTTTGTAGAGATTCCATCGGAGGAAACTACAAATCCTAGGAACTCGACCTGTTTTTTGAAAAATTCGCATTTATCGATTTGTACTTTCATGTTAGCATTATTTAAGTATTGGAAAGTGTGTCTATGTTTTGGGAATGTGTTTCTTCGTCTTTGCTAAATATTATTATGTCGTCTATATATATATAACATATTTTGCCTATGTGTTGTCGTAGAATATCGTCTAGCGTCCGTTGGAAAATGGCAGGGTCAAAGGGAAGTCTTTTGAACTCATATTTTCCGTTGTTCACTGAAAAAATGTCTTTTCCACGTCAGATTCCTTTAGAAGCCACTTTTTAAATCGATTACTGAAAATACTCGGAAACGAGGATGTAGGAAACGATACTACTCACTTTGATTTCCGCCAGGAGCTTTTCGGGATAATACTTATAAATGTGTATATCTTGATTTGCGTGTGCCTTTTTGTGCCAGTTTGTGACTGCTTTTCTTCTCCCCAGTCCTTTTGCTGCTGGTGTTGTGGTTGTGTTTCCAGATTCCTACTTTGTCTTACTTTGGGCTTTTGTTGTTACAGCACTGTGCTTGTTTGTAATAAATTTTTTTAACACCACCGTTTCCTTCTTTCCCAATTCCTATTTCCATACTTTTTTTCCTTTTCTTTTCCAATTTTTTTCTTCTTTTTCACTTTTTGTTTTTGGCACTACCGCTAAATTTTTTTTGAAGTTATACTTCTTATACGAGTTCGGAAAAGGTTGCGATAGATTCAAGGGAAGCGTTGACAATCGGCGATCGTTTCTTTCGGCATAGCTCGGATTTTCTACCAACAACACAATGTTGCCATGCTTATGCTATTGTTTTTGTAGAACAATGTTTCAATTTTTGGTTGGTGACATATTCACATGTGTGCGCATATGTATGTTTGTACGCTTGTGCAAGTTAACAAAATAAATATTTTGCTAAACAGTGTACCATTTAAGCTTAAGAATGCTCAGGAATGCAGGTACACAATTTAGCAAGCACATCACGCCACTGTACCGCTACCCACTAAAAGAGCGCCAAACTAATATTACGGATTTTAATGACGCTACTAGCACGCTACTAGCACGCCACCAACAATATGCGTCGCTGCCGACGTCTCGTTCTGCCGGCGCTTAGAATATTAAGTTGGTGTTAGCATAAGCTTAGATTTAAGTTACACTTTTAATTCGGCTATCCTTCAAGCAGGTTGGACATCGCTCCAACAAACTTTAACTTTAAGAAAGTATTTTTGTACAGTTTTTATAAAACGTAATGAAATAAAAAATTTAAATAAAAAACTTAAAGACATTTAACTGGCGCCCAACGGATTGGAGAACCACACAACAGCCTGAAGGAGTATGCAATGGAATTTTAATCAATTATCCTTCTAGCCGAATTAATCGTCCATCTCGATCTCTTACCCATGCTTGAGGAAGAGAAGCGTGCGAGAAAGTGGCCATCGGGGGAACCCTAGTAACGACGCAAAGGACTAAACGGGACACTTCTTCCAGCCATGCACGTGTAAGATGTAATTTTAAGTATTCCCATTTTTAATTATCTAATTAAATCAATTAAATACATAAGTGAAAAGTGTTAAAAATAATATTATCTTATATCTAAAATGTAAAATTTGAACAAAAGTGTATTTAAAAGTGTATTCTTAGTTGAACACATAAAATCAATATAGTAAAAATGAAAAATGAGGTAAAAGTTAGTTATTACTAAAAATCCCAAACAAAAACAAAAAAAAGGAAAAAATTCCTATTCCTATATACCGTTTTCCAAACAAAAAATATCTTTTACCAAAAACGAAAAATTTTAATCAGTTGTTTATTTCACAAAAAAAAATGTACTTAAAAGTGTGAGGTAAAAGTTAGTTATTACAAAGAAGTCATATTCTATACTGTTTTCAAAAAAACAAAAAAATCTCACACGCAAAATATATATTATATATGCATATATGAATACCTATTAGTAGAAATAAAAAAGGTTGCTATCCTACTACTTATTTAGATTTATTAAGAAATATAAATTTAAATTCAATATAACATAAAAGCAAATTTAGCTAACGAGCTATAATAAAATTCTATAAAATAATCCTTATAATAAAGTAAAATACAATTATAAATTAAAATTATAATATTATGTTCAAAATCAATATAAAATTACACCACACAAAAAAGAATAATAAACTTATAATAAACTTCAAATTAAAACGTCTCTGCGATTCACCACCTTCGGGGGGACCCTCCAGAGAAAAATCATAATATCAACCATTTTCTAACTTAAAACGTCTCTGCGATTCACCGCCTTCGGGGGGACCCTCCAGAGATCGGATATAATTCGATATTAAAACAATAATAAGCATTTTAGAGGCTTATATATAGCTATAACTAAAAATACCTAAAAAGACCGCGATTCACCACCTTCGGGGGACCCTCCGGTTCTTATAATAAATACAAATATAACCAAAAAAACAACAAAAAATTAATAGAATAAAAATATATAATCAAAAAAAAAATAATCAAAATGACTAACCCAAACAATCTTATTCGTCCACCAATAATAAATATACCATCCGTACCCTCTCCTGCTAATACACCAATTTTAGAGCAAGTAAACGCAACACCAGAATTAGAAGCTCTGATTAGGAGAATAGTGAGAAATGTATGCCTCACCGAGGACAGCAGACAAACTAATCATAACGAACTTAACTGTACAGATGAAGTAATTAACAGCGAATATAGGCATAATATTGATGAACTAGATAAGGTTCCTGACGTAGTTCGCTGCCTCAGAGAATTTTCGGGAAATCCAATCGAATATAGCTCTTGGAAGAAGAGCGTTGATAGAATTTTAAAGTTGTACGAACCTATCAGAGGAACAGCTAAATATTTTGGTATTATAAATTCTATAAGAAATAAAATAACTGGAACTGCTGATAATGTTTTGGAGTCGTATAATACTCCACTAAACTGGAACAGCATTTCACGATGTTTGACTCTGCATTATGCAGATAAGCGGGATCTCGGCACACTTGAGTACCAAATGATTACTCTAGTTCAAGGCAACAAAACGGTGGAACAATTCTATCGAGCCGTGTATGAACATTTGTCTCTTATTTTAAATAAAATTTCGTGTATGGAAATCGGAAGTGAATCCATGAACGTCTTAATAGGCACATACCGCGACAAGGCTTTAGATACTTTTATTAGAGGTCTTAAAGGTGACCTACCGCGATTATTGGGAATGAAAGAACCAGTAGACCTACCACAAGCTTTATATCTATGTACAAAATTACAAAACCAAAACTTTAGGGCTCAGTATGCAAGACATACTAATAACATTGGAAAAGGGCTAAGCACTAGATCACCACCACTTTTTTCCTATAGTTCACACCCCAACCCATTTAACCAATATCGAGATTATCCTCAACCACTTCGCTCGCCACAAATACCTCAAAGGGTATTCCAACCAAATAGACCTTATAACCAATACCGTTACGGAAATAATGATTATAAATTTCCTCCACCTAGGCCAACCGCCCCAAAACCACCGCAACCTATGGACATAGATCCAAGTCTAAAAACAGGTAATGTTAACTATGTGAACAGACCTTTTGCTCCTAAATACGCAGGGAAAAGACCAACAAGTGGATTTTCCAATAATCAAAATCCACCAAAACTACAAAGAAATTTTCATATCAATAATTCAGAAATCGTAAACGAACAAGATAATTATGAACAAAACTTAATGGAATACACGAACAAATCAAAATTTATAAACGAGACATATCCTAATGAAACTGAAGACTTTACAGACATACATTTTTTTAGATTAAGCAATTCCTCACTACCATATTTCGAGTGCAAAACAACTAGCGGTGAATTGCTCAAATTCCTTATCGATACTGGCTCGAACAGAAATTACATACAACCAAAATATGTTCAAAACCCCATTCCTAATAAAAATATATTCTACGTAAATTCAATAGCAGGTAATGTTAAGATAACTCACCATACAATGGCAAATTTATTTAAACAAAATCATTTCAATGTAAAATTCTTTTTATTGCCACCTTTAAGATCCTTCGACGGAATATTAGGGAATGATAGCCTAAAAGAACTATCCGCCATCATTCATACGAAAGAAAATTATATGACTATTTGCAATAACTATAAAATCAAAATAAAACAACAATCTGCAAATTCCTTAAATAACATTGGCATCAGAACAGAACACATGACTGAGCAAGAAAAACTTCATATCGAAAATTTAATAAGACAATACTCAAATTTATTTGCTGAACCAAACGAAAAGCTTACATTCACAACCATTGTAAAAGGTGAAATAAAAACTACAACCGAAAGGCCAATATATTCGGCATATTACCCATATCCTATTTCCCTAAAAGATGAAGTTGAAAAACAAATACAGGAACTTCTTGACAATAACATAATTCGACCTTCACGGTCTCCTTATAATTCTCCGGTATGGATAGTACCAAAGAAAATAGACGCTTCAGGAAAGAAAAAATATCGACTCGTTATTGATTATAGGAAACTCAATACCGTCACCATTCCTGATCGTTATCCCATACCCGACATCAGTAACGTACTCTCAGAACTAGGAAAAAGCAAATTATTTTCGGTCATAGACCTTAAAAGTGGATTTCACCAAATACCTCTAAAAGAGAACGATATAGAAAAAACGGCTTTCTCCGTAAGACACGGAAAATACGAGTTCACAAGACTACCATTCGGTCTCAAAAATGCACCATCAATTTTTCAACGTGCACTCGACGATATTTTACGTGAGCACATAGGGAAAATATGCTACGTATACATTGACGACATAATCGTATTTAGTGAAGATACAGAATCACATTTCCAAAATATCGAAACCATATTTCGAACTTTACAAAACGCTAATATGAAGGTGCAAATCGACACATGTGAATTCTTGAAAACAGAAGTCGAATTCCTTGGTTTTATTGTATCCCAAAATGGTATACAAACCAACCCAAAAAAAGTAGAGGCAATTAAAAACTTTCCCTGTCCAAGAACTATAAAAGACCTCAGGTCATTTCTAGGACTGTCCGGTTTCTATCGTCGTTTTATAAAAGATTACGCCAAATTGACGAAACCCTTGACATCTCTTTTAAGGGGGGAGGAAGGACATATATCCAAAAGACTTTCTAGTAGGAAATACATTAACCTTTCCAAAGAAGCCATCGATGCATTCCAAAAGGTAAAAAATTCTCTATTGTCGGAAGACGTTATGCTATCTTATCCCGATTATAATAAGGAATTTCACCTAACGACGGACGCATCGAAATACGCTATTGGCGCAGTATTAACACAGGAAAATAGACCCATTACATTCATTTCGAGAACCCTAAGTAAAACGGAGGAAGGATATGCCACTAACGAGAGAGAAATGCTAGCTATTATTTGGGCTTTGAAATGCCTTCGAAACTACTTGTACGGGACTGCCAAAGTAAAGATCTTTACAGACCATCAGCCATTAACATACGCCTTATCTAACAAAAATTCCAATTCTAAAATGAAGCGATGGAAATAAATTTTAGAAGAATACCATTACGAACTACAGTACAAACCCGGAACAAGGAATAAAGTTGCAGATGCTTTATCTCGTCCCCCTCGCAATTCACATATTAACTCTATGACGTTGACCCAGAACAGCGACGAAAGCTCCTCACAGAATTTGATACCATTTGCCAATGTACCCCTTAACGTATTTAAAAACCAAATCATCCTCAATGTAGGAAATAACACTGACTACAAGTTTGAAATTCCATTCCCAACATATCATCGTCACACAGTAACTGATGTAACTTTCAACGAAGAAAAATTAGCCAATATCCTTAAATCATACCTGAACCTATCGGTTACTAATGGCCTCATGACAGACGAACGAACACTAGGTATGATACAAAAAATTTTTGCCGATCGTTTCAACAGATACAAAATACAGTTCACAAGAAAGTTAGTAAGAGATCTAACAAATTCAGCCGATCAAAATAAAGAAATTATTAATGAACACAATCGTGCCCACCGAAATAGCGAAGAAAACAAGCTGCAAATTCTAGAAAAGTTTTATTTTCCACAAATGAGAGCCAAGATTAAAAAAATCGTGAAACAGTGCAGAACATGTAAATTTAATAAATACGACCGTCACCCTCATAAACACGCTATTCAAAGCACACCAATACCTGAGTACCCCGGACATATTGTCCATATCGATATATACCACACAAACAAACAACTCATTCTTACCGCCATAGATAAATTTTCGAAATATGCTCTTATTAAACAAATTAAATCACGAGTGGCAGAGTATCTGAAACAACCTCTTAGAGACATCATAATTTCATTAGGAATACCAAAAGTTATTATATTCGGCAATGAAAAATCATTTAATTCCAGCCCAATCACATTCAATCAATTCAATATAGAAATTCACAAAGCTCCACCCTATAAAAGCTGTTCGAACGGTCAAGTTGAGAGATTTCACCTTACTCTTACCGAAATAATACGTTGCCTCAAATCAGAAAATACGCATGAATCATTTGAGGAACTCCTAGACAAATCAATTTTTGAATACAACAACTCAATCCATTCAACAACCGGTAAAAAACCTCTCGAGCTCTTCTTTGGCCACAGAACACTAATCGATTCCAAACAAATAGAAATAAATAAGCAAGAAAACGTTAAGAGGCTACGAGAAAAACAAGAGGCCGATTTAAATTATAATAAAAACAAAACGCCCATGAAGAATTACGACATAGGTGACACAATTTATGTAAATATAAATAAAAGGTTAGGAAATAAACTAACTCCACGATATAAAGAGGAAATAGTCGCTAAAAACTTTAACAGTACTGTCCTCACCAAATCAGGTAAAACTGTTCATAAAAATTTAATTAAAAACTGCTTTAAATAAAAAGTTAAAATTATAACTTATTGAAAAATTACGAAAATAATATGCATCAGAATTAGAAAAAATACGTTAAAGTAAATAGAATATAATTTTACTATCAAAAATAAAACTGAAAAGTAAAAATAAAAATATTTAAAATTGAAATTGTAAAAAGAAAAAATTACTACATATACTCATGTTATTAATTGAGCCAAGACCAATATTATAACTTCATATAAATAAAAAAATTTTAGAAACACTTAGAGTAAGAATCACTTTTAGGAATGAAAATGAATTGTAAAATTTTTTGCAATATTTAAATATGAATGTAAAATATGAAAAAATGAAAATGTATTGTAAACTTTTTCCAATATTTAAATATGAATGTAAAATATGAAAAATAAAAATGAATTGTAAATCCTTCCCTAATATTCAAATACTTTAAGCAATAAATCATGTAAAATATGTATGTACATAGTTAAGAAATACACCACTTAATTGCGCAAAGGCGAATAAACAGCACCTATCATCAGCCTAAGGAATCAAGCCAATCGTTAATGAATATAATACCAGTGCCAAATACACTACATATGTCGCTCAATGAAACATTTTATAATTAAAAGCTTACGGTACGAAAGAGGACACTAGGGCTCAGCTATAGTACTCCTTACATTGAGGTCTCCCAATTGCCCAAATCAAACTCTACAATCACTTGGCTGTCGAACGCGGACGTTCGAAATTAAGAAGGGAGGAGTTAACAAAATAAATATTTTGCTAAACAGTGTACCATGTAAGCTTAAGAATGCTCAGGAATGCAGGTACACAATTTAGCAAGCACATCACGCCACTGTACCGCTACCCACTAAAAGAGCGCCAAACTAATATTACGGATTTTAATGACGCTACTAGCACGCTACTAGCACGCCACCAACAATATGCGTCGCTGCCGACGTCTCGTTCTGCCGGCGCTTAGAATATTAAGTTGGTGTTAGCATAAGCTTAGATTTAAGTTACACTTTTAATTCGGCTATCCTTCAAGCAGGTTGGACATCGCTCCAACAAACTTTAACTTTAAGAAAGTATTTTTGTACAGTTTTTATAAAACGTAATGAAATAAAAAATTTAAATAAAAAACTTAAAGACATTTAACTTGCATTATTGAATTCGCAACTGTTTTGCGTGACTTTTGGTTGAAATACTCTGCGTTGGCCTTTGAAAAATTAAGACTTTACTTCACAGGATCATTTCTGTAGTTAGTCTTCGTTTACATTTTTTGGAAATCGACCCGCGATGACGAGGTATATCGTTTTATCTGAAAGCGTGAGGTTTATGAACTTCATTTCTAATTTTGTCATTTGGCATATTAGAAATGATGTTTCTTCGAAAATCGCTCGCTTACAACGGATAAAACGACTTCTGAGTGGTGATTTTAATGAATAAATTCCAAGGTTTTATATAAAAATAATGCAATCAATAAGTACAGTACGCTTATGTATGTCTATATGCTTGCGCATTATTTTTCTTTCGTTTGTCTTTCATTTTTGCGAATTTTCAACTATTTTGTGTGACTTTAAATCTTTCGTTTCTGTTTCATTTCTGCGAATTATTCGTGTGACTGTTGGTTGAAATACCCTGCGTTGGCCGTTGAAAAATTACGACTATACTTCTCAGGATCATTTCTGTAGTCAGTCTTCATTTACTTTCTTTGCAAATCGACCCGCGATGACGAGGTGACTATTCACATGTGTGCGTATATGTATGTTTGTATGCTTGTGCATTATTGAAGTTATACTTCTTTTTCTTTCATTTTTGCGAATTCTCAACTATTTTATGTGACTTTTGGTTGAAATACTCTGCGTTAGCCGTTCAAAGTATCATTTCTGTAGACAGTGTTTATTTACTAATTAATTCGTGTTCTGTAATTAAACACCTGACATTGACTCACCTTGTGACGAAATCAAAAAAGGGATTTATCGGACGAAAGAGTAAGCTTGTAGCGTTTATGCGGATCGAGAACGAAAGAGGCTCGGCGCCATCCGCCAGTCCCTTTTGTTAATTGTGTTTTGGTGTCCTCGTGTGTGGTGTGGATGATGATGCGGTGCTGAGTATGGGGTGTGTAGTATTGGACTTTTTTTTTTTTATAGTAGGGGGAAGCATCGAAAGCCGGAGTGCGGAACTTTAATCCGCTAAACCTTACCTACTCCCAACTTAAGACTCTCCCACGGAACCAACGATTAAGTATTACTTCGTGGGAGGGACAAGACATTTAAGTCTCCTCTATTGCACGGACTGACGGACGCCTATTCTGTTGAAAAGATCTCAGTTTGGTCATTATGAATGCTGATGCTTCGCTGACAGCTTTCCATTTATCAGTCGACTGACACATGAGTGTCGCTAAATTATCGACCGTAAAACTACCACCGAGTGTGGTTTTTAGCTTTTCCCTTGTATTCGAAAATCGAGGGCAATAAAATAATACATGATCAGAGTCTTCTATATACCCTGCGCATGTCGGACAATTCGGACTGATGTCGTTGTGGAATCTGAAAAGATAGCTTCTAAAGCATCCATGTCCACTAAGCATTTGGGTCATATGAAAGTCTAGGTCCCCATGTCGTCTGTCTATCCATGAGTGGATGTCTGGTATAAGTCGGTGAGTCCATCGCCCTTTGGATGAGGAATTCCACCGCTCCTGCCACATTTTAGTGCTCTTGTTTCTCTCCTCGATCCTTGCCGATTCTGTTTTAGGCGTTGATAGCTGATATAGACGCTCGAGTTCGTCTCCCTGGATGTCAATGGGCGGCATGCTGGCTAATACTTCAGTAGCGTCGGTTGATATAGTCCGGAAAGCACTTATTACTCGAATTGCAGAAAGCCTATGTACTGCAATTATTTGTTTAGCATACGCTTTTATATCCATTGCCTGTATCCAAACTGGTGCCGCATACAGAATTACGGAACTCATTGCTTTCGCTATTAAGAATCGCCGGCTGGAACGCACACAGCCTCTATTGGTCATCATTCTCGATAGGGCATTATAGATTTTGTTTGCCTTCGCGGAAGAATACTCCAGGTGTTCTTTAAATTTTAATTTAGAATCCAATATTACTCCCAGATACTTCAGTTGCGGCTGCGAGGTGATCTCGCACTCCCCTATAGTGAGCTCTATTCGTTCTATGAGTAAAACTTCTGTTTTTTCCTCCGCCAGTTTCAGACTCACAGAAGAGAACGTAGACCATTTATGCACTCATTACATTTAATTTTCAGGGCGGCTAATTGTTTGGCTACTGCTACCACCATGAGATCATCCGCATAAGCCACTAGTTTAATATCTGTTGGTTGCTGTCTTTTTAGCACCCCATCGTACATAAGATTCCATAATAGTGGGCCTAACACTGAGCCTTGGGGTACACCACTCGAGATAGAGTAGCCCTTGGTGCCTTCGTCCGTCTCAAAAATCAGCCTTCTGTAACTCGTTATTATGTTTATGAGGTATTCAGGGGCCCGTATTCCATACAGGGCTTTGATTATGTGTGGCCATTTTACTGAGTTGAACGCATTCTTGACATCCAGCGTAATCAGCGCGCAGTACTTTTCCACTTACTGCACATATCGCAGTATCGACGACTTCTCGTAGTGCGTCAATAGTGGATCTCTTCTTTATAAAGCTGTATTGTCTCTCTGATAATCCGCCGGCTTTCTGGATTGCTAACTCCAAGCGGTTTCGTATTATACTTTCGTACATTTTACCCATTGTGTCGAGCATACACAGAGGTCGGTACGATGAAGGTTTTTCAGGTGGTTTCTTTGGTTTTGGGAGCGGAACCAAACGTTGTACTTTCCAAGAGTCGGGGAATACCTCTTCCTTTAAACAAGCGTTGTACATTTTAGCGAAAACTCGGGATTTTAAGCTTATGGCTTCCTTTAGAGCTCTGTTTGGTATGCCATCCAATCCAGGCGCTTTGGTGTTTTTGATTTTCCTTGCTATTGCCAAGAGTTCGTCTTCCGTGACTAACAGGGGTGACTCTGCAGCTTCGTTTCGTCGCTTGGCGTATGAAATCCGGTCGTGTTTCGGGAATAGTGTTTCGACGACCTTTCACATAAAAGAGGCTGCTGCTGCTTGTTTTTAAATCTGGACATGCATATTTTGTATGCAGTACCCCAAGGGTCAAGGTCTACTTCCTCACACAGCTTCTCAAAACATGTTTTTTTGCTTCGTGTAATTGCCGACTTCAGGAGCTTCTTGTAGCTTTTAAATTCCTCCCTAAGGCGATTTTCGTTAGTTTCGCCCCAGTTACGCTGTAGGCGCCGTCTAGCTGAGTGACAAAGCTTTCTCAGCATGGAAATTTCATCATTCCTCCAATATACAGGCCGCCGCTTGTGGTGATGTGACGTTCTACGCATTGTTGCATCGCATGCTGCCACGAGTTCTTTTCGAACTGCTGATACCAAGTGGGCGGCGCTGTCACCAGATGCCTTTGATGCACTCAGACTAAGTGCCTTTTTGGTGTTTCGAGTTCCGATGTTCATTATTGTTAAGTGCGTTTGACTCAGATGTTCATGAATTAGCCGCCCGCGGTGGTTTGTACATCTGCTGCCACATGCACTTGACCAAGCATTAAAATCACCCGCCATTATAATAGGTGTGTTGCCTCTGGTTACTAAAGACAGCCTTAAGACGAAATCTTCGAATTCTGCAATTGCTGCGCTGGGACGAGCGTAGCAACTTACAAAATAAATTCCCTAAATATTCGCTCATGTGAAACAATTATGTTTTTCTCTGGAACAGGTCTTAAAAGGTTGCCCTTCACAGGACCATATTGCTGCCTTGCCAGCTTTGTCTGCTATCCATGTGCTTTCCGGACGCTGGGAGTATTGTTCACTTAGTATGGCGACATCAATGTTCCCTTCTATGAATTATCTGATCTAGAAAATCTTGTGCTGCTGCGCAATGGTTTAGGTTCAGCTGTAGTATCTTCATTTACTTAGCGATTTCATCATCTCGAGGTACTTTGGGCAAGTCGTGCTCAATACAGAGTGCTCTCCTTTGCAGAGCATACAGCTCGGAACGTTTGTGCACGACTTTGCTACGTGTCCTGTGGATCCGCAACGCGTGCATAGGGAAGATCTGTCTGTCAAGCTGCAACATTTACGAGCCATGTGACCCAAATGGAAACACTTATAACACCTGGGGATAGGCGAGTATTCCCGAAGGAGACATATGGACCAACCAATCTTTATCTTTCCCACTTTGAGTGCGGCCTTAGCATCTTGAGCGCGCACGCATATAAGTGCTATTTGTGTGCCGCTCCTTGTTTTTCGTAGACTTTTGACGTTTGTTGTCTCTAGATTTTGGATTCCACACTCCCTTTTTAGTGCTGAGTAAATTTCTTCGGGAGTTGTTATTTCGTCTAGGTCTTTGCATACAATGGTCACGTTTTGGGTTTTAGGCTGTATCAAAGCCATTTCTCCAACCACTCCTTCCAAGACGCTTTGAAAGGATTCAGCTTTCGTGTCTCCTCCATTTTTCAGCTCTAAAAGCAGGTCTCCTTTGAGTGTTTTCCGAACATAGGTTACGTTCGAACCCAACTCCTCATGCCCGCTGTCACTTTTTATTTTCCGCAGAATATCTGCATACGACGCCCCTTCTTTCTTCGTGATTATAATGACATCAAGTTTGGTTTTAATTTTCTTTTCCATCGGTTTCCTCTTTTTAACCACATCTACCCATCTTTCATTTGCGCTCTGAAGGGTTGTGGTATTCTTTTGGGTGTTTTTTACTACTCCACTATACGATAATTGCTCTTTCTCAGCTATGTTTTTTGGCTTTTTTGTGGGTGGTAAAAAGCCCGATGCCTCTCGCATTCTTTTTGGGGTATTATCATCTCTACCAATGGTGATTTGAGATGATTTTCCTATTTTCACTCTTCTCGATGGGTTTTCTACTTTTTCCGATTTTGCGTGTAGCGCCACAATACTGCTCACAAGTTCGCGCATGGTTTGGTTAATGTGTCTTTGACCCGCCATCATGCTGTCCAATTCCTTTATTTTTTTGCCCAGTTTGCTAAAATTGCTAACCATTTCTCCGTTTTGCAGTTCCTCCGGCTTACTCTCCTTGCTTACTTGATCGGCAGTATCACATTTCTCATTCGATCCAGTAGCAGTGGGTTCCTCATTTTTACCATTGGGAGGTGTTCTCAATATTTTAGAAATTCTTCGGAGGGGATTATCCGGTGTTCGCCCAATACTATTTTCGGAGGCAATACCTCAGCGAGAAAATAGTTTGGTAACACCCGTCGATGTGTACGTTCAGTACCTGTCTCTACTGTCTAACTTACAACTAAAGTAGTTGGCAATGCGAAAACCAAGAAGCAATAAGGGAACAGCTGATACTTGTGTTTGAGATGGTTGGCAATGCACAAACCAAAAGAAAACACGAGAAGGGGAACAGCTGATAGATCACAAAATAAAGAAAACAAAACGGCAGAATAATGAAAATACAAAACAAGTGCACGCTCCTGTAAGGGGAAATAATTGTATTTTTTTCACAAAATTGGCGCGGAAAAACACAAAAGGTAAGTGCAGATGATTATATATTATCAAAAATCAAAGTGTACTTATCTTTTTCTTTAGGCCTGATTTCCACTTATGTGGCTTAGCCTCTCTGGATGTTCCACACAAAAAATAAACTAACTGTAGTGTGGGATGAAAATATGATGTGCATGATGCCTATGTGTTGAGTATGGTGGGTGTAGTGTGGAGTGAAGATGTGGTGTGTATATATGTGTAGGTTTAGTTGTGTTATATTAGAAGGGGGGCTCAGAGAAGTAAGAATAGAATCTTGTTACTATTTGATAAGAATTTTACTACATCCTTTTTTCAGTGTATGTTTGAATTTTTGTTTCATCTATGTTACCTTTTTTTCAAAGATGAAAATTGTTTGTGCCTATTCTATTGCTTATTTTGGAAACAAGGCAAATCTGTTGGCGTCAAGAATTTTTGGTTTCCTACCATTTGGCGAGCATGGTTGCAATTTTTTGGTATTGGCCGCTGATTTATTGAGACTTGATTTCCTTTTCACACTAATGTAGCGATCATTACCAGTTTGAACTGATGAGCCTTTTTGCTTGTTATATTCTCACCTTGCATTTTGTTTTCCTTCGCTGTCCGGGTGTTTGCTGGTACCTACGTAGTGGCTTCTCACAGTGGAGTTGTTGTTGCCCGCTTGCTGTCTACTGCTGCTTCTGCTGCCTGCGAACTTTGCTTACTTTCCATTTCAGCTCATCGCTGCCATGACTCATTATCGCCATTACATTTTTTTTGCCAGGCGTTGTTTCTGTTAGCTCGACAAAACTGAAGTAGGCATTTAAGGGGGTATTCTAGTCTAGAAATTAAAAAAAAATCGAATTTTTTTATATTTTCAAAGTTTAACTATTCAAGAATATGTGTACTAATGGATTTTTCAAAAATTCAAATTATTTTCGGAGATATAGGCATTTTTCTGATCCGGCGTCCAAACTGGTTCAGCCGGAACGCGAAACCTTACACGCGTTTTTCTCAAAACTGATCTTTCAGGGTTGTGCGCTGGGTTTGGGACCCGCCACGTAAAAAAAACACCCCCAATGAAAGACAACAACAAGCCTCGGATGAGTGACCCCCCTTTTGATGACGACCATGGCAAGCGAATTAAGGACAATGATTTGAGGGCATGCACCTGGAATGTCCGGTCCCTTAATTGGGAAGGTGCCGCTGCCCAGCTGGTTGATGTCCCCGTGAAAATAAAGGCTGACATCACCGCCGTCCATGAAATGCGATGGACGGGACAAGGACAAAGACAAATAGGTCATTGTGACATTTACTACAGTGGTCATATATGTAAAGGAGCGCAACTTTGGTGTTGGATTCGTGGTAGGAGAGAGACTCCGTCGCCGAGTACTATCATTCACTGCGGTGAATGAACGTCTAGCCACAATCCGCATCAAAGCGAGGTTCTTCAACATATCGCTGATTTGCGCCCACGCCCCGACGGAAGAGAAGGACGATGTGACCAAAGATGCCTTTTATAAGTGCTTGGAGCGCACTTATGAGAGATGACCCCGCTACGATGTCTTTAACGCCAGGGTGGGCGAAAAAGGTATCTTTGGCACTACGGTCGGTAAATTCAGCCTCCACGAGGAAACATCCCCAAATGGGCTGAGGCTGATCGACTTCGCCGGGGCCCGAAATATGGTTATCTGCAGTACTAGATTCCAGCATAAGAAGATACATCAAGCTACCTGGCTGTCTCTTGATCGAAAAACCACCAACCAGATCGATCATATTGTGATAGAGGGAAGACACGTCTCCAGTGTTTTAGATGTGCGTGCGCTCCGAGGTCCTAACATCGACTCGGACCACTATATTGTTGCAGCCAAAATTCGCACCCGCCTCTGTGCAGCAAAAAACGCACGCCAACAAACACAAGGATGGTTCGACGTCGAGAAGCTGCAATCACAACAGACAGCCGAACGTTTTTCTACACGGCCTGCACTCCTGCTCTCTGAGAGCACTCGGCAACAACTCGGTATAAGGGAACTGTGGGACGGCATTTCAAACTCCTTACGTACAGCTGCAACCGAAACCATTGGCTTTCGGAAAGTGCAAAAGAACAGCTGGTAAATCGAGGAGTGCCGTGTCGCAACGGAGAGAAAACAGGCTGCCTACCTCTCAACGTTACGATCGACCACAACACGTGCGGGATGGGATAGATACCGAGAGTTGAAGAGGGAAGCGAGACGCATTTGTAGACAGAAAAAGAAAGAGGCCGAAATGAGTGAGTACGAAGAGCTTGATAAGCTGGCCGACAGGGGTAATGCTCGAAAATTCTACGAAAAGATGCGGCGGTTTACAGAAGGTTTCAAGACCGGAGCATACTCTTATAGAACCCCCCAAGGTGATCTAGCCACCGATGCCCAGAGCATACTTAAATTATGGAGAGAACACTTCTCCAGCCTGCTGAATGGCAGTGAACGCACTATTCCAGGAAAGGGTGGACCTCGATGACGATGGAGCAGACGTTCCATTGCCCGAACATGAAGAAGTTCGAATAGCAATTGCCCGCCTGAAAAACAACAAAGCGGCAGGGGCCGATGGATTGCCGGCCGAGCTATTCAAACGCGGCGACGCAGAGCTGATAAGGTGCATGCATCAGCTTCTTTGCAAAATATGGTCGGACAAAAGTATGCCCAACCATCCATAAAAAAGGAGACCCCACAATCTGCGCCAACTACCGTGGGATTAGCCTTCTCAACATCGCATATAAGGTTCTGTAGAGCGTATTGTGTCAGAGATTAAAGCCCATCGTCAAGAAGCTGATTGGACCTTATCAGTGTGGCTTTAGACCTGGTAAATCAACAACTGGTAAATCAAAAGACCCGTGAAAGGAGAATCGACACACACCACCTCTTCGTCGATTTCAAAGATGCTTCCGACAGCACCAGAAGGAGCTGCCTTTATGCCGCGATGTCTGAATTTGGTATCCCCGCAAAACTAATACGCCTGTGTACTCTGATGTTAAGCAGCACCAGAAGCTCCGTCGGGATCGGGAAAGACCTCTCCGAGCCGTTCGATACCAAACGAGGTTTCAGACAAGGCGACTCCCCATCGTTCGACTTTTTCAATCCGCTGCTGGAGAAAATTATTCGAGCTGCAGAACTTAATCGAGCAGGTACAATCTTTTATAAGAGTGTACAGCTGCTGGCGTATGCCGATGATATTGATATCATCGGCCTCTACAAATGGGTCTGGCAGTGAACGAGGGCAAGACGAAATATCTTCTGTCATCAAACAAACAGTCGCCGCACTCGCGACTTGGCGCTCACGTCTCTGTTGACAGTCATAACTTTGAAGTTGTAGATAATTTCGTCTATTTAGGAACCAGCATTAACACCACCAACAATGTCAGCCTGGAAATCCAACGCAGTATTACTCTTGCTAACAGGTGCTACTTCGGACTAAGTAGGCAATTGAAAAGTAAAGTCCTCTCTCGACGAACAAAAGCCAAACTCTATAAGTCGCTCATAATTCCCGTCCTGCTATATGGTGCAGAGGCTTGGACGATGACAACAAACGTTGAGTCCACGTTGCGAGTTTTCGGGAGAAAAGTTCTGCGAAAGATTTATGGTCCTTTGCACGTTGGCCACGGCGAATATCGCACTCGATGGATCGATGAGCTGTACGAGATATATGACGACATTGACGTAGTTCAGCGAATTAAAAGACAGCGGCTACGCTGGCTAGGTCATGTTGTCCGGATGGATGAAAACACTCCAGCTCTGAAAGTATTCGACGCAGTACCCGCCGCGGGAAGCAGAGGAAGAGGAAGACCTCCACTCCGTTGGAAGGACCAGGTGGAGAAGAACCTGGCTTCGTTAGGAATATCCAATTGGCGCCACGTAGCGAAGAGAAGAAACGACTGGCGCGCTGTTGTTGACTCGGCTATAATCGCGTGAGAGGTGTCTACGCCAGTAAAGAAGAAGAAGACCTTTTCGGAACGATGCCCACGATTTCTCTGGCTCTACTGGACCGATTTACTTGAAATTGTTATAGAGTCTTCATTATAGGCTTGTCTATGGTTGGAACTAGCCCCATGCCAAAATTTTTATTTTTATTATTTTTAAAAAGTTCCAGATAGTCAGAAAAAGTGATCAAACAAATTTTTTTTCAGGCAGTCGCCATTTTGTGAAAAATATGTTTCCCACTTTTCCGTAGTTCCGACCATTGCGACATTATTCTGGATTAATAACCTTGTTTTTTTGGTTTCAGATAACTAGGAGGGTTGAAATCATGGGCATGGTCACGTGGAAAGTTTTAGACACCCCCCACTTCGTCAGCTCATAATTTTAGAAATTTTTTTATTTTTTTTAGTTTTTAATTTTTTTTTTGTACTCTTCAAAAATTAATAAATAACTAATAAAAAATTGATAGTAAAAATAGTAATTGCCTTTTTTACGAAACTTTAAAAATTACTTGAAATTCATGCTTCTAGACTATAATATCCCCTTAAGGAATGTCTACGGCCTTGCTGGTGACACTGCGAAGCACTCATTATTGCTTTTTTTGATTTTTATATAAATGTATTGTGCATTAACGATTTCTGTGCACTGATTTTTATTCGATTGTTTGTTTTTATCTTATTATTGTTGATTGCTTACCTTTACAAAATATGAATACACGGAGTGAATTACAAAACAGGTCCGGACACCTTGAACGCTAAAGTAGGGTTGGTCCATTTAACTTAAAAAAAATAAATTCGGGGAAATTGAAAAAAAAAGGTACAGCTGTTCAAAAATTTGTGAAAATAGTGAAGAATTTTGCTATATTTTAAAATTTATGTATAAAAAAGAAAACAATGCCACGCAAGTAACCAACGAAATTCGTGAAGTTTACGAAGTCGATGCTGTATCATTTCGTGTAGCACAACAATAGTTCGCTCGCTTCCGTTCTGGAAATTTCGAAATTTCGTTTTACACTGGCCAATATGATACATGTTCATTTATTCATTTATTAGTATAAATAGTATATTATTAGTATTGATTAGAAATACGAAAAGACTTTTTCGACTACCCAATAATGTCAAATATTACATTTCGTAGATAGCTACTGTTCATTCCTGATTAATCGGAAAGCTAACAAGTGTCTTCAGCCCACTGCCAGTCAATTTGTCTAACTGTGTGGATGCAAACCTATATGATAAAGCTGCACTTAGGAGCAATAAATCGACTGCTACTTTGATTGCAATCGCCTCCGCTTGATAAACACTTCAGCGGTCTGGTTGCTTGAAGCTAGAGTACAAGGCGGCTACCGACAGAAATATTAATATTACTTAGTTATTATTGGACCGGTCTCATGATATTGAAATCGATCAATTATAGACTGATATTCCATAAGTGGAAATTCATACCGATATATCCTAAATAATTTAATACATTACATACTATAAAATTATAAACGTAGTTGTTAAGAAATTAAACTGATGAACACGTCCTTTTATTACGGCAAACAAAGGTAGAAGAAGGCAACGATAGTAATACAATAGTTAGATGAAATATAAGGAGTAAAGAATACTAAGTAATTGAGGAACACCGCACAGGGTGCACCGTGTGATATGAAATATTGTAATAAACTGAAAATAAATCTTAGACATCCTGCCCGGTCGAAGCAGCTGCTTCGAGATCGTCCGGTTGTAAAAGTAAGCACAGTTTTTGTACTGCCCGGGTGCACACGCCATTAGAAGTCATCAATGTTGCGTTTCGAACAAGGCCATCCCTGCCAGGATGTACCTCTGTTACACGACCCAGTCGCCAATGTGTTGGGGGGAGGTTCTCATGTCTGACCAGGACAATATCTCCCACCTGAATATTTTCGGTACGTCTGCGCCACTTACTTCGTGATTGTAGAGTCGCCAAATACTCTTCACTCCGCCGATGCCAGAACTGTTGATGGATTCGTCGTAACCACTGCCAGTGCTTTAGTTGGTTAGATGGAATTTCCGCCACGGTCGGTTCTGGCACTGCGATAAGTGGGGCGCCAATGAGGAAGTCTCCAGGTGTTAGCGCATATTTGTCTTCAGGGTCATCAGTCAGCGGTATAATAGGACGCGAATTCAAACAATCTTCAATTCGTGTCGCTAGTGTTTGTAATTGTGAATGCCACATCGCCTGATTACCGATGACACGAACCAAATGTCGTTTCGCGGACTTCACAGCAGCCTCCCACAATCCACCTTGATGGGGGGCACTTGGGGTTATAAAGTGCCACCTCGTCCCAACATTGGCGAAATATTGTTGATTCTGTTCACTGTGCCAAGCGGCTAGATCTTCCTTCATCATCCGATTGGCTCCGACGAAAGTTGTAGCGTTGTCGCTATATAAGTCACGACACAAACCGCGTCGACTAACAAAACGCGTGAAAGCGTCTATAAACGCCTTTGATGACAAGTCATCCACTAACTCGATGTGGACAGCCTTGGTAGCTATACATATGAAAACTGACCGATAGGTTTTCACTGTACTGCGAGATCTTTTAGTGCCAATGCGGAGTGAAAAAGGACCGCAGTAATCTACGCCTGACACCAGAAATGGCCGAGATACGCTGACCCGATGTCGTGGTAATGAGGCCATCTGTTGAGTAATGGTAACTCCCCGATGTCTTCTGCAAATCACACATTTATGTACCATACTGCGGACAACTTGCCTTGCATGAAGAATCCAATAGCGGTAGCGTAGTGTCTGCAGCATCAGCTGTGTACCGCCATGAAGGGTGTCGATATGAGTTTGGTGAACAATCAGCCTAACTAAATCGCTTGCCTTCGGAAGTATAGTTGGATGACGATGTTCTTCAACCAATGCTGATCTATGAATGCGGCCGCCTACCCGGATGATACCATGATTATCTATGTAGGGGTTAAATGCTAATAGTGGACTGGAAGTTGATAAGTTCGTTGCTTCACGTAAGCAACGTAAGTCTTGAGGAAACGCGGACGATTGATCGATACGAATGAGCAATTCAAGCGCGTTATCCATCTCTGGGGTTGTAACAAGATGTTGTCGAAAATGGCGATACCTTGGTAACCAGCGCAGAACTATAGCTGTAGTTCGGATAAGTCGTCTGATGGAACTAAAACGCTGCGTTAGTGGAATATATTGTCCATCTATACGTCGGGTGATAAGCTGCAATCTAATTGAGGATGCGAAGGTCAAAACTCTTGACCTCTCTTCACTCTGCATTGTTACACGTTCGTCAGCTTCTAACTCCGGTGCCTGGTCAAATGGGGTTGTTTTCTGACGTAACCAATCTGGGCCCGACCACCACAAATGGTGGCTCAGCAACTCTGATGGAGTGACACCACGGCTGGCGCATTCCGCTGGATTCTGCGCTGAACGTACATAATGCCACGAATTTAATGACGTCAATTGTTGTATTTGTCGAACCCGGTTGGCAACATATGGCTTTAACATCACTGGCTGTTTGCGTAGCCAACTCAAGACAATACTGGAGTCCGTCAGTAAGTACAAAGAGGTATCCTTTAAACATAGCGCCTTGCTAACATTACAAATCGCCTTAGCCAATAAAAGAGCTCCTTTCAACGGCGCAACCTTAATGCGTGCGGTAAGCAAGGATATCTTGGCTTTGTCATCATTGTCAATAGTGCGGGCGTAAACCACAGCAGCATAGGCTTTCTGACTGGCATCACAAAAACCATATAGGGAAGTACGATTAGTTGCATCCATACCAAGTCATCGAGGTACACGAATCTTATCGAGAATACTTAAGGCGTCGCGAAATTTAGACCAAATAAGACACAGATCTTTAGGTAGTGGAGTATCCCAAGATATACCCGTAGACCAAAGAGTCTGTATGAATACCTTGCCCGATATAATGACTGGTGCCAAAAATCCAGTGGGGTCATACATTTGGGCTACATAATTAAGAACTCGCCGCTTTGTCGGCATTTCATTATACTGCTTCAGTGATACCTTAAATAACAAATTCGTCACTCACCGGGTCCCAACGCAGTCCTGTAGCTTAGGTAGGTGGATATTGCATTCATGTGAGAAGAGGATTCTCCAATTTTCGCTAGAACGGCGGCTCCATTCGAATTCCACTTCCGAAGTCTAAAACAACCATTCGACAAAATCATGGATACATTCTTGGCTAAAGTGACTGTGTCTTCAACGTGAGTACAGCTCGTAAGGAAATCGCCCACATAAAATGAAGAAAGAATGCAGACATTGCCGATTCGGCTTGATAAAGATCAGAAACTACTCCAGAATTATCGACAGCACACTGTTGTAGCACTCGCACTGCGTTGTATGGGCTACATGCCATGCCATACGTCACCGTCGTAAGCTGATATATTTTAACGTTCTCGTTCGGGGATTCGCGCCAAAGGATACGTTGGAGGTCTCGATCCTCCGGTGCTACTAAAACCTGGCGAAACATCTTTTCCACGTCAGCGGTCAGAGCAATGGCGTATCTTCGGAATCGGAAAAGGATATCGTTCAACGAATTCGGAATGGTTGGACCCACACGCTGTATATCATTTAGAGAAACACCATTTGATGTTGGTGCTGAAGCATTAAAAACGACACGAAACTTGTCCAGCACGGCATGATGCGGAATGTAATACACACGATTGGAATCATTGTAGGTACCTAGAGCCTCCATGTGCCCTAGCCCTATATACTCTTTCATGAAAGCGATGTATTTGTCACGTAGTGGTGTATCGGAGGAGAGTCGACGCTCCAAGCGATAGAATTGCCTTAAAGCGCAGCCATAAGAGTCGCCTAGGGGTGGTGCGTTAGCTTGCATTAGTAAGCGCACCATGTAACGCCCTTCCAATGTTCGTGAATGAGTTGTTGAGAATATTTGCTCACATTCATCATCAATAACCTCGTCGACATCAGACCCTTCGTCGAGCTTCTAAAAACTGCTTACAATCTCGTCCAAACGAGACTCTTCCAAAATGTTGGCGCTATATGAGCGCAAGCCTGAATCGTTTATTGAAGATGTTGATCCGGGCCCAAAAATAACCCAACCCAAACTCGTAAGTTGTGCATGTGGTTCGTTAGGACCTTGATCGTGTCTCCCTTCAAAATGAGACCCCAGACGTCAGCTCCTAGCAGAAGGTCAATGCTTCCCAGAGTACCAAAATGTGGGTCTGCCATTTGCAGCCCAACCAAGTGTTTATACTGATAACCAAAGATTTGTGCTGTTGGAAGCACCGATGTAATAGATTGAATGACAAGGGCATGGATTGCCACGGAGAATTGCGAGTGAGTTGACTTGAGTGTTATTGCCACGACGCCCTTGGTGCGTGTACAGGATAACGCACCAATACCCTCGACCGCTACGTCATAGCTGCTTCTATGAAGATTCAAAGAATTAGCAAAGCGTTCCGTAATGAAACTTACTTGTGACCCAGGATCGCACAAAATCCTTGCCAACCGTTCCTCCGAATTGTCTCCAGAAACATATGCACATGCTGTTGCCAGAAGTATGATCTGGTCACCCCGAACATGGCATCCAATAACAGAATCGTGACGTCATAACGTAGCTTGAGCCGGCATTAAAGGTGGACCAGGCTGAGGTTTAGTAGTTGTAGGAGTTCCCACTCTCCTTGTGGTGAGAGGAGGGGCAGACCTTTGTGGCTCTCGACAAAAAATGGTGTTATGTCTGCGGGCACATTGACGACATCCTCCAGATGGACACTGTTTAGACATATGCCCGGACCTCAAGCAATTAAAGCATAGGCCTGTTTTCCTGAGGGCATCAAAACGTTTCTCCGGTGGTAAGTCCAATAACGTTGGGCAACGCGTGACCTTATGTGGATTTTGACAATATGGACATTTTGCTTCTTCCATTGAATGGTTGCATTTGACGATGCGTGCCGTGGATACACGCTGATGTTGGCGACTGGATGTGTCGATACCATCTACGACTTTAACAAGCTCCGTTGACAAACTTTGAGCCCTTTTCTCCAAGAACTTGAGTAGCTCCGACAAGCTGGACAATTCTGTTGGGGAGCAGTGCATGCACCATTCACGCTTTGTTGTAGGAGGGAGCTTTGATACCACAATAGGCACCGTTAATGCATCCCACTCTTGAACTGGCAAGTTCATAACGGCCAACGAACGCAGAGAACCACTAACCACATCCACAATATGCAACAATGCTTGCGATGACTCCTCTGACGCCAACGAAAGATTTAGAAAACGTGCAACATGAATTTCAGCCAACTGCTTAGGGTTGTCGTATCGTTCCTTCAAAGCTGTCCACAGTTCTTCGTAACCTCCTGAATAAATGCAACCAACTAACTGCACCGCTGAGCAGGGAACAGTTTGTCGCAGCTTACCAAGTTTGTACGCAGTGGGCAATTCTCGGTTGTGCACCAAGGTCTCGAATGCGTCCTTGAATGCCAACCAATTGTGTAACGCGCCATCAAATGATGGAATATGTAGCGGTTCCAATTTCAATTCGACCGACGAATTCATATTGCCCTCCGTAGGAGAGTATGTCTCATCATTCTTGCTCGAACCCAAGCGCATCAGGCTGGAACATAACTCATTGTACATCTCTTCGGTGACGTCCCACCACGCTGAATGTACTTCCAACTCCTCCACTTTCGCCAGACTCAGGAGCGCCTCGTGGTTTATGAGCATGCGCTCGTAATGAGATCTCGCTGAATTCAACAGTTGCTCAACCTTGGGTGCATCTAATTCACCCGTGCTCGCCTTGCGCACCTGTTCCATGGTGCGAGAAATAGCAGATGCATGGAACTGGCGAAGATTGATTTCTGCCATGGTTTACTACGTATGTATGTAAGTGCGGGTATGCTTTACAATTACAACGGATATTTTATCTGAAAATATCGCGTGAATCCTTTAGGATAGCGTTAAACCAATTTATCTACCGAAACCGCCAATTAAAGTTCTCAAAATTAAAAAAGTTCTTAGACCTCACAGGAGGCCCCAAAAATTATGTTAAGAAATTAAACTGATGAACACGTCCTTTTATTACGGCAAACAAAGGTAGAAGAAGGCAACGATAGTAATACAATAGTTAGATGAAATATAAGGAGTAAAGAATACTAAGTAATTGAGGAACACCGCACAGGGTGCACCGTGTGATATGAAATATTCTAATAAACTGAAAATAAATCTTAGACAGTAGTAATAGCAGAAAAAACCAAAAAATATGTAAGTATGTTGTCTTTTAAATCAAGTGTTCAAAAAAATTTTTAATAATTAAGGAAGGGCTTCGGGCTTAACCGAACCATTTATACTCTTGCAACTTGCAGCGATAAAGGTTGGGGAAGTACCTTCAGGTGATGACAAAACTTTATTTAAAAAATGTTCCTAAAGAAATCAACAGTAATTATGCGATGAATCCAATCAGGACGGATTACAATAAAATTTGGTATTTTATTAAGTTTTATTACTGGCAATAGACACACTCAGTATTATTGCTATATTTTACTCTTATAAACTAAAAATTAATAAATTAATCTTTAAATGAGATATACATACGTGATATAATCTCAACCAAAGACACTAAATTTAATATTTGAAGGTGATGTGAAAAACTTCCTAAAGTACCTCACATACCACCACTTACGTACATATAATTCCACCGAATGTCTGGAAATTCTGATATTAGTAATATAAAAGCTAGGATAAGTTTTCACCCGATTTCATCCATTTTGGTTACAAAGATGCACTGTTATTAGAAAATCACAATTTTATTAATGTAACTCACATATTAACCAATATACATATACTCTGAACAAAAAATTGTAAGACTTTTTGTATAACTTTAAAATTCTGGTTTTATTCTTCAAAATCTATGCCGTCCCCTTCAAAGTGATCCCCCTTGGTCCTCGAAACAGTTATTGAAGTAAATTTTCGAAATATTATTTACGTTTTCGTAATAATTTTGAACAATTTATTTGTTTCAGGCGTAAGTCTTTCCATGATAATATGCCAAACAATACTGGACAAAAATAACATGACAGCTTAACCCGATTCACACGTAATCTGTGAAAAACAGCTATTGGAAAAAGTGCCTATACGTTCAGCACCCATTTTTTCAAACCAGGTTTTTTTTACTACGCACGACCTTATAAGTCAGAGGGAAGGCATCTTTTTCCCTCTCCCTCATCTCTGCCGAGTACCCCTGCGAAAAGTTACGATATCTAAAACGTGAACATTCTCTATGATAAACGTTCTCTGGAGAAGGTTCACGATTAGGGATATTTCACTTTTGGGATATTTACTGTTTTGGACGAGCGTGTTTCACCACATCACAGAAAAATTATTAGCGTGCTTCACCACATTTAACATCAGGCCACACGAAAATAGCAGAATTGAGCATTTTCAGTGTTAAATGAGAAAAATTATGCTATTTCCGACGTTAAGAATGTACGCTTACAGATTCGCATATTTACAATGCATAAACTACTTTGCATATAATTTATATATGTACATATGATAAGTATATGTATATGTTTTATTTGGTTTATATCAAAGCACATAAGCATGTACGTACAAATCGAACTATTTCATGATGAATTCCTTAAATCTTTGGAAATATGTAATAAAGTCATGCATGCATTATAATCATTTTATATCGGCTTGTAGATTAATTTCTTCATGAACTGCTAAAGTCTGAAGGGATGCTTTAGTTTTTATTACACTCTGCATTGCAAAGAAGAAACTTCCCGACCTTGTTTTGGCTGGCAGTTTTAATTGTTCACCGATTCCTTTTTCTTTCACAATTTTAGCTAAAGTTGCTGTTAGAACTTGGTTATTTTTAATTGTTTTGATTATATTTATAATATTTGAGTAATTCTTCCGTAAAATGCGATACCCATTTTAAAAAATCCTGACAAACTAAATGAAGGCTATGCGCTACACAACCCATAGGTACAACATTCGGGTAGGCTTCTTTTACTACTTTGAACGCCTTTTGCATATTTGCAGCATTGTCACCAATTAACACAAAAATAATTTTGTTCACCGTATTCCTTCATTTTTTTATTAATATTCATCTTAATTTACAATCTGTTGTAAGACAATAAGCAAATGATTACTGTGATTCACATTGATGCTATAAGTGTAATTTGGCCTTAATATAAGGTTATTTAGTAACTTGCATTTATTAAGCTATCAATGTGTATCAATATTTTTACAATGTGTATTATTTTATACTAAGCGAGAAGTTTAAGGGTTTTTGACTGGAACCTTTGAATTATGTCTATGTTGGATCTACTTGCTGTACCCCAGATTTGAATGTCATAAGACCATAGAGAATTTTGTTTTGTAAACTAAGTTTAGACTTAGACTTAGGGCCAAGCAACCAACACATTTTGAACTGTGTTCTCTTGGCTCTAATATGTTCACACAAAGTAAGCCATTTATCTAAATGTAATCCGAGATATTTTACACAATTGGACTTTGGAATTGAATTAAAGCATTATTAAGACTCACACCGGGGCACGCTTCCATCCTCAATGTGAAAGTTATGTGAGTTGATTTTCCAGGATTTACAGAGATGCTCCAGTTGCGAAGCCAAGATTGTATTTCATTTAGCTGTGCTTGTGCAGTTTCAGCAGCTTCGCTAGCCGAGTAGACAGATGAGAGTACAGCAGTGTCGTCTGCATAGGGGGGCAACTGTTAAATTAACATTTTCCAATATTGGAATGTCTGCGGTAAAAATTGTATACATATAGTATTGGTCCCAGAACACTTCTTTGCGGGACACCTGCCTTTATTTCGTGCATGTCTGAGATCTGAGATTTTATCTTTAATTTTAACATAGAAACAAAAAAAATTTTTTAATATTAGTAAATGAGTGTTTACTTATGTTGAAATGCGAAGGTAGATACAGTGCTGTTATAGCAATCCGTCCATTAACGCTTGTGATTTCAACGGACGCAGCTTGAACTGAAGTCAACGATATTGGTTCCAGTATCTCATATTTTAAAGTTGACTTAACTATAATTGCAGATCGGCCATGTGCTTTACCATCAGGATGATTGCTAGTAATAACATCGTAACCATTTATATTAAAAAAAGACTTGTTAGTGAAGTGAGTTTCTGAGATCATGAGAATATCTATGTTGTTAGTTACAATAAAATGTTCGACTTCTAATCTATGGTTACTAAGTCCATTGGCATTCCATATTGCCATCTTAAGGCTTAATTGCATAGTTTTGAAACAAGAGAAGACATCATTGATATTAACGTTGAGGTTAGTTCAGTTTGTTTGGAAATTAGCGCTTCTAGCTTCTGCTAGTGCAGCAGTGCTTTGTTGTCTTCTTGTAATTTCTGCGTAATTAAAGTTTGTGTTTGTAAACTGGTTGCTCAGTACTTGAGCGAACACCATCTTTAGGTCTAATATTATTCACAGTCGATTTGTTGGAATCATTACAAACTAGTGTCTGATATACTTGACAACCTTTGTAGTTGGCAGTGTGATTTTGCAAGCAGTGTACGCATTTTGGTGGAGTACCAGGGTCTTTTTCGCAAAGAGCAGTCTGGTGGTCCAGACTGCACTTAACACATCTGTATGGCTTTTTACAATATCGTTTAGTATGTCCAAACTCTTGACAGCGATGACACTGAACTAGATCATTAAATTTGCGGGGAGGTTAGATTTTGACTACCGCGCTACATAATAGATTAATGTCAAATAAATTTTTGTTGTTTGCCGACGGCTCTAAGTCAGCAAAAAATAGTGACATCTTTGTAACTTTATTTTTTGCATTAACAATATTTCTAACAATATGACCGTTTTGAGATAAGTCAAGTATAATGTCGTCTATGGGTGTGGAATAGTGGAAATTTTTTATGACAATTTTATAGGGCTCCTCTTTTAACTGATACGTATGAAACATTATATTATTTGAGTCTAAATACGTCACAAATTTTCTATAAGAGTCACTGTTTGCAGGCATGACTCTGGCTTGTCCGTCTTTGCTGGACTTGTACGAAAATTTTTCTCTACCAATTAAATATGAGAAATTGACTATCATTTTATTTATATCATTTACTTGTCGTATGAAAATTGGTGGTGGTTTGAAAACAACTTGTATGTAGTTGTCTTTGCGTTTTGCTCATTATTCTTATCAATGTCATTGTTATTATCACTTTGTGTGTTTGTGTCTAAGATTGCAAACCGGTTTGATGTGTTTGGAGTATTGTTCGGCTTTAGTTGTTTTTTCATTACATTTGGGGATTCAATAGTCTTACGTTTTGTTGCTTTGGGCTCGTACGCGCTTCGACAGCCTCCGCTGTTATCACGCATACCGACGTTTACAGCATCCTCACTAACCATTAAGTTGGAGTTTTGTTTTTGCGTTTTCGCTTTTTACATTATTACACACGATAATATGTTTACAAAAATGCACGGACAAAAATGCAAATACACTTTTCGACTATACTCGCACTACCTGTAAAGTACTCACTAAGTTTTGTGACCACACACACTGAATTCACGATGGGAACTGATTCTTTCATTATTTTAATAATTTCCTGTGATAAGTACTGAACTGTATGCCGATTGGCCTGCGTTGACAGACTTTTCACAAATACAGTTTCTGGCTTCGATATGAGAAAGTTTACAACACCTTCATTACGAATGTTACTCCATCCATCACATTGAATATGAAAATTTGCTGCTTTTAGTTGCAGAGTGATGTCCATACTCATCTCGTTATAAATTATATCCAGATATGTGCTGGAAATCGCTTTTCTAGTTAGAGTCTTGAAATGTGGGTTAAGGTCCTTAAAAAATTCCTTCCACAATAGGTGCTACACCATTGCCAAAGGAGCGCCGGTTACAAACATAGCCATAAGCATAGTTGTATTATGCTAAAATTTAAGGAAGATGTAGGCGGAGAATCACTTTCTGTCTGTATCTTGGTTTTTGCCACATTGGATGCAAGAATGTCTTGAAACCGTTGTTTTATTAATAATGGGCACTTGATGCACGTTATTAAATGTTCTGCCATTTTATTTACATTTGCAAATTTGTACCGTTGTTCGCAGTGTGAGCATGAAACTTCATTGCTACTATCGCTTCTATGAAAATGTTTCCAAATAGTTTCATTTTTCGGTCTTCCCATCATTTAAAATATAATTATTAACACGCGCACTTTAATTAACTTACTAATCGCTGGGAACAAATATTTAGGATGAACCAAATTCTTTTTATGCACTTGACTCAGGTTGTTGTTGCCGTCGCTCCCACTCATTACATTGAATTCACATAAGCACGCTGATTAGCGGTTCTTATTAAGAATTGTTGTTACTTTTGTTCAAAGTAAATTTGAAACTTTACGTAAAAACCAGTATTTGTTACTCAAGTGAGTATTTACTCGAAATTAGATAAATACCCGGGTATGAAAATGGGTATAAATGGGTAAATACCCAGGTCTAAACCCATCTCTACTTATATTGCATTCGCTTTGTTATATTTTTAAACAGTAAAGGAGTTGTTAACAGATTCAACTGATTTTGAACCAATGCTCGACGATATGCCAAGTACTTATAGCCAGAGCTGGTCTACACTAAGCCGTAGCATGTGCAGACCAAATGAAGTGTATCCGCAAGAGCCGAACGCAGCAAATCGTATTCCAAATCGTCGTTATCGTAAAAGCGCTAGAGAACGATATTTTGATCAAAAAATCGAACTAAAAAGAGAAAGTGCTGAAGAAAAGGCAAAGTTTTACGCGAACATACAAAACCAAATGCAGGATTTGGCCGAAAAATGAGATATGCAGACAGAAATTTAACAAAAAAGAACTGAAAATAGAATAAGAAAAATTGAAAATTTTACAGCAGTCTGTTATGAATAAAAATAGAAATGCTAATTGATTTCATAACGAATATATATTGTTTTATTTAACGGAAATATATAATCAAGCTTACATACAAATCTTGAACAAATGCATACGTATGTATATGCTCGTGTTTATATAAAACAAACATGTCGTAAAATTATAAATAATTTTATTTTTGCAGATTGAGTCACTGTATATGTACTAGTGCTTATTTATACATACACTAGCAAATACCCGGCGTACTTTGTTACGCCGCAAAAACTGAAACGATGAGGGTATTGAAAAGAATTTAATGTAGTTTAAAATGCAAATAAAAGAATACCTTTATTCGTACATGTAAACACACATACATGAGTATAATGTGTAACTTATGTTAGACTTACAAATATTTACTACCCATATTTGAATTAATTGCAAACACTTTTGAATTCATTAACGTTATAAATAATTTGTTTATTAAATTCTTTTTTACAGAAAAATTAAAATTAGATAACAAAAAGGTAACAATTCAAAACTCTTACATAAAATAAATAGGATTGTATAAAGTAAATATTAATTCAAGATATGAAATAAGGTATACTATAATTGATGTATTTTGGAACAATAACCAAAAAGGATATATTCTAACTTCAGTGAATACAACATTTTTTGTTTTATTTCCATTGCCAGAAATGAGAACAGTTTGGTTTTGCGGGGAACCAATTCGTGACAGAGCCACATATAATTGACCGTGAGAAAATACTTCGTTTCGAAGATCTATGCCAACAGTATTAAATGTTTGCCCTTGGGACTTATTAATGGTAATCGCAAAACATGTCTTAACGGCGAACTGTACTCTTTTGAAACCAAATGGAAGATCTGTAGGTATCATTGGTATCCGAGGAATCATTGTGCTTTCGCCTGCTGCAGGTCCGGTTAAAATGTTTGCTTGAATGATATTAGGCATCAAGTGCGTTATCTTCAGTCGTGTGCCATTACATAAATTGGGAGGCTTAAGATTTCGTAGAAGGATTATTGGCGTACCAATTTTAAGTTCTAGTTAAAATGGAGGTAGTCCCGAGGGATTAAGAGAGTTAAGAAACTCCGTTGGATAGTGAATAACGTCTCCTTCATCTGTCACTGTGTCAAAAGAATTGTAAATTTTATATTCTGATAATATTCTTTGACAAACGGCTTTGTTAATTTCGTCTGCAGCGGAATTCGTCGAAGTAATTATAGCTCGCTCATATAACGACTTAGAGTCCTTGTGGTGCAAATTAATAATATCTGGATACACGTTATCAATAAGTTGGTCAACTGTTCTAACACAGGTTCCTGCAATATCTGGCATTATTACATAACCATCTTTGGTGACAGATTTGCAACCGTTACCTATTTTAAGTAAGAACTCTGCAAACCGATTGGATGGACCAGCTCCACAAAGATTTATTCACATATTGGCAGTCAATTTTAACGCGTTAACAATATCTGCTCTTGTACCCTTAGGAACCACCGGTAGAGTTTGTCTAAAGTTTCCTGTGAATACGAATGTAACTCCACCCATTGCCGCATGCGAAGATCTTAAATCTTTAAGAGTTATATCGACCGCATCGATATGACACTTATGAGACATTGTGCACTCGTCCCATATGATTAGCGATGCTTGTTGAAGTATTTCGGCCATAGGGCTATTTTTCTTGATCGAACAAGTACACCTTTGTTCCGGTAACAAACTAAGTGGTAGCTTAAACGTAGAATGAGCAGTTCTTCCTCCACACAGAAGAGTAACAGCAATACCTGAAGAAGCAACTGCAACAGCAATTTTGCCTTCACCACGAACTTTAGCTAAAATTAGTGAAATTACGAATGTTTTGCCTGTCTCTCCTGGCGCGTCTATAAAAAAAACATTTCCTATATTATTATCCACACTTGAAGTGATCTTATCGTATATTATTCGTTGCTCTGACGTTAGCTTTGGTTCATTTGCTAGTAAGAATTGCTGTAGCTCATGGCTACTATACGTTGTTTCCCGCGTGTAACAAATGTGGTCTAAGTTTGAGTTACTTCGATTTGGTTCAGGCAAACCGAAATCCTTTAGGTGTTTTTCTCCGTAAGAGAAAACTAAATTCTCAAGTAAAATTAGTCCGGTATTAAAAATGTCATCAGTAAACTCCATCTCAGGATCATTATTACTCTCGCGCATATTATGTAAAATATCTGCACATAAATCTTTGCAGAATAAATTCCATAATCCTTCCGGATCAGAAATTTCGCAGTAAATAAGCATTATCGCAAAAAGCTCTCGCATTTTGCATGCGCTATCAGAAATGGTGGCATCAAACAATGTATTCTTCCAGTGGCTATCGTCCTGTAGCAATTGTCGTGCTTGACAAGCCGCCTGATATGTTGAATATAGTTGACCATCTACTCGCCGTAAATCAGTGAAAGATGTCGGTCCTCGAACATGATGCAGCAATAGTCTAAGGTAGAAGCATTCTGAGTAATTGGGATGTATTGTGTATACCCTTCCTAACGCAGTATCTCGCTTAATACCAGGATGATTAGGGACATTCTGTCCACGTTTTCTACGTTGCCATTTTTTATTAGACCAGGTGTAGAATGTGGGTACTTCAGAATACAACCAAGTTTTTGCAAAATTATCAACGGAACAAAGGGAAAAAAATGCTGTCAAAATTGTTTGTGGTGGTTGCTGTAGCACGTGTTCAACATTATTCGGTGTGAAGTAAACTCTTTGTCCATTTTCTAAGTAAACAGATAAATGTACAACTGTTGGGAAACGCTGATGAACCGAAAATCAAAATAACCTCCGATGTACTTAGATGTCGTCCATTCAAAAAATTTTGTACCTCGTCTTTATTGTCCTGAACAGAAAAGGTCGCTGCGTCGCTGCCTTTGTTGACGCTCACATGTTCGTTTATTTGGAAGCAATTCGTTTTTGATATCACTCCATTCTGGATTACATGTAAAAGTTACAAATAAGTCAGGTCTACCATAATGACGGACATAGAAGAGGGCATCTTGTGTCCGTTCATGCAAATATCGAGGTGAGCCAGTATGAAGTATGAAGAAGGCAAAATTACCAACTGGCCAATATTTTCGGGGTTGCGATCTTCGTTAACCGCATCTCTTAGGTGTATATAATTTTCTGCACGTAACGTCTTTTGATGTCCTCGTATAAAATTCCGCCTTTCCGTAATTATTTTAGCAGCCATGTCCACACAGTATTGGTTGAAGAGATATCCATACTTATGAATCGCATTAAAGCTATCTTCCCTTACCATAATTCTATATGCGTAAAATTGCATACACGAAATTGTTTTTTGTGGAATAGGCGCCCCACTGTTTGGACAAGTTTGCGGTATATTAATACAATAACCGTCCTCACCATTCAAAAATATAAGAGGGTACTGCAAGGGATCATATGAACGATGAAGTTCTGATACCCTATGGAGAGTGTTGTCACGTGAATGTAAAATAATATCACGGGGGCCAGAATTTTCGTTAACCATCAATACTGCGACCTCATGTGTGACGGAGGCATTATAGCCGCCATTATGTTTATTAGCGGGCGCTTGTCCGCATGAATTACAACCTTATAATTATTCGAATTAGTGGGCATACGGTCTATAGATGTCTTGAAACTTCTAACATACACATTATTTGCTCGAAGAATTTCTTGA
The DNA here is from genome assembly GCA_027475135.1 of Bactrocera correcta. Taxonomy (NCBI): domain Eukaryota; kingdom Metazoa; phylum Arthropoda; class Insecta; order Diptera; family Tephritidae; genus Bactrocera; species Bactrocera correcta. The sequence goes on along the minus strand of CM050322.1, from coordinate 35,252,805 downwards.
ATTGATTTCCAAATGTCTCGTTGAAGAGTTGGTGTAGCACTTTGACGTAAAGAAAGTTGTTCCTCTTCGGACGAAAAATATATTTGCAAAAATTTTGGTGTTGTGTTCGGCGCTGGCAATAAACTCCCAATAACGTGGTAAACTTGTCCATGTATTTTAAACGTTGTCATGAAATTACCCTCCCTAACTTCATTACCACCAAACGAAGTCATAGCGAAACAACCATTGTATTTTCTTATATTTTTTTTTAAAGTGACAGGACGACTGATGCTCGCCTGTAAGCAGCGCTTTGATTGTCTGCGGAAGCTCACCTATATCTATTAGTTTTACATGGCCCTTGCTACAACACATACCTGGTGCCTCTTTCACCCACTTTTTTTTTTTTTTTTTTTTAGCTTTCCTATTATTTATTGAATCTACCCTACTTAAGAGCCTAACAATAAGTTTTCGAATCTTAAACTACTCACTTAATTTACACCCTACATGGGTGATTATTTTTTTTAAACTGGGCCTAAGATATATCACGTCTGGGCTGGTAAGTCGTTTCTACGTAATCTTGAGCTCCTGTTCACACGCAATAGCGATCTTGCTAGTTGGTTTGGGTGAACCGAAAGTTTCAATGCATACTTCGCGCTTCGTTGCTCTATTTCAGTTCGTACGTCTGGAATTCTTAAGTCGCCTTGGATGTTCTCATTTCGGATATACCACGGTGCTCCGGTGATTGTACGAAGAATTTTTGATTGCGCACGACGAAGAATTTCGATGTTGCTGCTACTCGCGTTGCCCCACAGCTCACACCCATAGGTCCAGATTGGTTTTAAAACAGTGTTGTATATAATGATTTTATACTCCAGACTCAGGGCTGAGCGAGAGTTAATAAGCCAATGCAAAGGACGTGCCTTTAACTTAAGGTAAGTCCTTTTAGCCTCTATGTGGTTTCGCCAAGTAAGTCGCCTATCCAGATGGACCCCTAGGTAAGTAACATGATTGCTTTGTGGTATTTGTACGTTGTTCAGTGTCAAAGGCGAATAGCTGCTCTTGTTTAGGGTAAATGTAACGTGCTTACATTTTTGCTCGTTAACCTTTATCCTCCAGTTTGCGAGCCAGTTGGCCACAGCTACGATATGATTTCCTAGCAGCGCATTTGCATGAATTGGGCACTTGGAGTGGCTAATTATTGCAGTGTCATCGGCAAAAGTAGACATAGTCAAGCGGTCGCTTACTGGGATATCTGAAGTGTATAAAACATATAGCATTGGGCCAAGAACACTGCCTTGTGGTACACCAGCTTCAATCGTTTGGGCTTCAGATGTAGTGGTGTTACATCGAAATACAAAATTTGTTTTTATTTTGTACATAAGACCATCTAACCATACTCGATCAAAAGCCTGCGCGACATCAAGAAATATTGCAGAACAATATTCCCCTTTTTCAAAAGCTGTTCGAATTTCAGATGTGATCCTATGTACTTGCTCGATCGTTCCATGCTTTTCCCTGAATCCAAATTGGTGAGATGGTATTATGTTGTGGGTTTCAAGATGTGGCTTAATGCGGAGCATAAGAAGTCTTTCAAATAATTTCGACATGCACGATAACAAGCTGATGGGCCTATAGGAGGATGGCTGCGTTTTGTCCTTTCCAGGCTTAGGTATCATCGCAATAGTTGACTTTTTCCATTGTTGCGGAAAGTGAGCTTGTTTTGTGATTACATTGAAAAACATACAGATACAGATTATAGCACAATTTGGTAGCTCAATAATCATTTTTGGAGTAATTAAGTCGTGCTCAGGAGCTTTTCTTGGATTTAATTTCTCCATAATTATTTTTGATATCTCTTCAGGTACGAATTTCACTGGCTCAGATTCCATCAAATAGGGTACGGTTGGAAGTGTAAAGTCATTAGTTTCTGGGTTTGGCTGGAAGACATTTTTTAGATGAGCAGCGAAAGTTGCTGACTTTTCTGCATCACTCCGAGCCCATTTGCCGTTATTGTCACGTATTGGCATTTCACACTCTATTGGCGCACTTAGAGTTTGATATGCTTTCCACAATGGGTGCTTTGTACTAGTCGGTGACAGCTTTTGAATATACTGGTACTGCGCACGCTGTTCCTCACTTCTGAGGGCTCTCGTCAGTGCATGTGTGGCCGCTTTCAACAGTTGTTTTGAGGCTGGTGATCTATGAACCTGCCACTCCCTTCGTAGGCGTCGTTTTTGTAATACGAGTATTTCAATTTCCCTATTAGTTAAGCTATGCTTTTTGTTTTCCAGGTAACCTTTTTGAGGAGTTGAAATTTTGGCGGCTGTTATAATGGTTGATTCGAATGCTGCGATGGTATTTTCAATATCGACCGGTGTATCTAACTTTGATTCGAGTTCTATGTGTGTGCTGATGTATTTTTTGTACTTTAACCAGTTTGTAGCTTTTGACGTGAGCATATAAGGTAGCTCTTTATAGTCTGACTGATGCCGCAAAGTGAAGAGAACTGGTGAGTGGTCTGATGAGAGGTCTGCTCTTGTTTCTGCAGTAAGAAGGCTGTGAGGAGTTTTCCTAGTTACTGCGAAGTCAATTAAATCTGGCAGCTTATTCGGGTCTGTCGGCCAATATGTAGGCTTTCCAGGAGATACGTAGTCCAGTTTGTTTCTTTTACATATAAGGGCGTTATATAATTGCTTGCCTTTAGGATTACATAACCGGGAACCCCAGTGAGGGTGTTTCGCGTTATAATCACCTGCAGCAAGAAAGCACTCTCCCAGCGAGCTGAAGAAATCTATGAATTACTTTTCTGTAATCGGGAAACGTGGGGGACAATAAACGGCGGAGAAAGTAATATCACCTTGCTTTGTCTGCACGCATATTGCCTTTTTAGCCTTACAAAAATTGCAAATGCCATTCATTCGACCAATGAATAAAAGGGAATGGTCCAAATAATTACAATCCTGTCTATAATTAAACGCTGATTTAAAAGCAATCGCCCCTTGTCTATTCTGCATCATTTGCAACCTTACATTCTCTACGCGATTTGCACTCTTGTCGACCGTCTCATTTCGTCTTAGCTGAATTTGCCGTCTATTTGATGAAGATCTAAATAATTGAGATTTTGCTTTTGGCATCTCTGAAAGCTTTTATTGTAAAAACCATATATTTATTATTAACCAAATTAGTTTCGCTTAAATCTAATCTTTACCTTTTGATTTAAAGACAATAAATTTCCAATTTTACTTTACCCTTTGCAGAATACGATCATAAATACAATAAAGTTAGAAGAAACCCGCAAGTATTGCGCAGACACACATGAAAACCACATTACATCTTAATATTTGGTTTTATTAGTTTTTGAATGTTCCTTACGGAGAGCGTGTTGTTTTTATTTTCAATGTGCTTTGTTACAAAAAAGTACAAAGACAATAAGAAAAGCAATTCAAGCAACGATGCGTTGCTGCAAAATAAGTAACTGTAATGCAGAGTAAATATAGTTGACACTGTATTTACATATCTACATACATGCATACATAGGGCAATTTATGCGAGCATTGGTTGTGCTGTTTAGCGTTATTTCACTTGTTCTGCTCATCGCAGAAGTACTTTACATATATATATATGTATATATGCAAACTTTTTTGCTTTGTACTTTACTTCAATAAGTTGTGTAGTAAAAGATGCGAGAGATGGAAGAGAGAGAGAGTGCATACTATACATAACTTTACTTCATTACGTTGTGCTGGAAAAGATGTGCAGAGATGAAAGAGAGAGAGAGTGCGTGCCGCAAACGATAAAGGCACACGCACACACACAAGCACGCTTCGCTGTAGACTGCATTTGGTTAACGAAAAACCTTATGCTTGAAAAAAAAGAAAAAGGATTTGATTTCCGAAAATTAAAAAAATAAGTACGCCACTCGCGAGCCTAGAGCAAATGCTTTATTTAAAAAAAAAAAATTATAAAAATCGCTTCAGAACTTTAGGAAATTAGCCGTTACAAACATTTTTCATATAAGCGATTTTATATAATTAGTATAGATAGTATAGATATATATGCACTGGAAAAATGTTGCTCTAAAAGTGCATTATAAATTTAAAAAATGTTTTCTTTTCTCGTGTTAAAATTGTAGGGAACTTATTCTGGCGATCTCCACTTGCTTCTCTCGCCCGCTCACTAACAGGTTCTGGCTCCGGTTCGGTACTTTCAATTTGATGTTCAATAATAGTATCGTCGTTTATAATAATAGTTATTATTGATTTGTTGACGCCAAAGATCATCTGCTACAATACGTATATTCTGGTTATCAGGTGTATAAACTAGTTTGGCACCATATTCTTCAATTAGATTTTTCCAACGTTTTAGTTTTGCATTGAGATTTTTTCAGTGTAAGTGTAAGTTAGTTCGGCTACGCCGTATAAATAATTTCTCCATTTTTATAATGACCATACAATAGATAGTAACTCTTCGGTACTATAATTCTGTTCTGTTTGACTTAGTGTACGTGAAATAAATACGATTGGTTGACGATTTGGGGCCAGAACTGCATCTATAAACAAAGTTGCTTACATCAAACTGAGAAGTTTGGAAAAATCTGGTTGAAATAGTTCGATTTGCTCTTGCAATGCATTTTTTGATATTTCGAAAGCTTCTTCTGCTGCACATGTGTCTTAAGACTTTGGTTCCTTGATTTTAATCCTGATTCTCCTCTCAAATGAACGGTTAGTGATTTCGTAATTTTAGCAAAGTCTCTTACGAATCATTCTATAATAGCTGGCAAGCCTTAGAAAAGATCGTAATCCTTTTAGGTTTTTAGGTTGTGGGTAGGTTTTTATGGCTTCAAATTTCTTAAGGTCAACTGTTATCCTATTATGTTTTACAATGTGCCGAGGGTATTCAACTGAATTCTGAAAAAAATGTGACTTTTCATCAGAAATTTTTATTGACTATGTTTTCTCGATCAGAATCTTTAATTAATATTTGATGAAAACCTGATTCTAAAACGATTGTGTAAAAAATATTTTCTTTTCCTAAGTTTTGTAAAGTAACGTTAACTTCGGGAATGGGATATCTGTCAGTAATCGGTTGTGCGTTAATATTATGGAAGTCAACAACCATCCGTCTTTTCGGTCCACCTTGGTCATCGGTGCCATTTTCTGGACAGTCCACATAGGAGAATTATATGGGCTTTTGCTTGGTTGGATTTTACCGCCATTCAACAAATTTTTCAATTTCTTTCCTGACAAAGTCCTGATATAAGCATTACATCTACATACTTTTCGGACAGAAATCGGATAATCTCTAATTTATGTTGGTTAACACCGTTAGCATTCCATATACAGATATTTAGTAAGTTCATTTTTTACTTAACAAATTTTGCAGCATTTGATTTTGTGATTTTATTAAATCTTGGATTATGTTTTGCATGGTAGACATAAATTGTGTCATACACTGTGGAAGATTTATAATCATAGTTTCAATACCTCTGTTCGGAGCAGCTGTGGAACTACCAATAATTAGTTATAGTTCGCTTTTTCTATTCGATACCTGCACACGCATTATTTTGTAGTTCGTTTCTTATATTCGTATTTCACCTAGTAAACCACCAGCCACGTAACTTTCTATTCGTTGTACTATATATATTTATATTAATAAATATTTTGTAAATATATATCGTCGTTGGTTATATCGCGATTCGAAGCTATCAAAAAAGCTTGGCCATAAGTCAGCATTCGCCAATGGGCACATTTTTGAAGTTGAGGACACAGTCCATGTATAAGCGCCTTGAATGCATAAGTGCTGATATGGACTCGGGGCGGTTGCAAAGCATGGACGAATATGCCTTAGCGGCAATAATTGATTCAGTAAACGAACTGAAATCAAACTTCTTTCCTGCACACACAAGCTTGGAGGAGCGTGACTTTGAATCTATTGGAATGATCTACTTATCCAAAACAGTTTAAAAAACGTTAAGTATTATATATATTATATATATAAGCGGGTAATTGCGGAAGATAACCGTGATACTGCGATGAAAAGTGGAGGTGTATACCGTTCGACGTCGTATCAACAAAAGGTGCGCGAGATCCTTTCTCTTTCCCTTTTGTTCTAATTGGAATGCTGGATGGTATCATCGTGTTTTGGTGCATGTGCGTGTGTGTGTGTTAATGTGTAATGTTCTCTCGTATGATGAGGTGAATGAAGGTTGGGGGAACTGATGTATATGTGATATGACGTCGCTGCTCATTTAGCCATCCCGGCCCCCCTAGGCGAGTATTTAGCCTAGAAGCCGCTGTACCTGCTGTAGCGTAGCTACAACGCTGCTGAGAGCTGTTGACCGGCGGGATTGCGGCCTAAGCTGATGGCCCGGTTTTGGCGCCAGGGACGGGGTTCTGCTGAAGAAGGTTCCCGCCGGCGGTATGTCGCCACAGGAGTTCTTGGGGAACGCCTGATGTTATCGCTGGTGCGAGGAGCCGGTGGTCGCCCGGAGTCGCGTCTGGTAGTGCGGTGCAGCAGCGTATGATGAGCCCGCACACAGATTTGGCAACGATTATTTGATGGGCCCACCTGAGTTGCGTGGGAAATTGGCAGGCAATTCAGGCAATATCCGTGCGCCTGTTTCACCTGCTGGCGTTACATCGGCGGCATGCCTTTAAAGATACCGCAGTGCGATAGCCGATGGGGACGGCATAGTGGGCATCGAAAGCGTTGCAGATCCGCTCGTAATGCGGGTGATACTGGCGTGCTTTGACGTGGGGCCGTTGTCGCGGTGAAGCCTGTCGTTGTTCGAAGCGC